>JAGSMX010000016.1:4552500-5152500 GCA_029286785.1 Meandrusa payeni | reverse complement strand
ATTATTCCATTCAATTGACATGTAATTCCATTATTTATTATATTAACAATTGTTAAAGAATTTCTAAGGTAAGACGAGTGTCAAAAAAGGTATAGCCAAATGATGAATTCAAATTTTCTTTTTCAGGGCAAGCTGGTGTAAACCAGTTAGGGGGCGTATTTGTCAACGGACGCCCCCTTCCTGACGTGGTTAGGAAGAAAATCGTAGAATTGGCTATCCTGGGTGTCAGACCCTGCGATATAAGCAGGCAACTACTAGTCTCCCACGGCTGCGTGTCCAAGATACTGACAAGATTCTATGAAACTGGTTCCATTAGACCGGGCTCCATCGGCGGTAGTAAGACCAAGGTCAGTAATATAGTGTTATCTTTTTTATACCTTTAGAAGGTATGAAATTAAGCAAGTACTTGACCAATCTCACCTGGTGTTAGGTGGGAATCCAGTCCTGGATGGTAAACAATATTGGACTCGGAGAGAAAGACAGACACGGATAAACTATTAAAATCCTTTGTTGAATATGGATAATAAAAGACGAAGTATTTCGTTAGGTTTTAAGGGATGTCCATAATAAAAGGGCGGAATCCAGCATTGCTTCTTGAAGTCCAATGGGAGATGAAGATATTGCTATTTTTTTTATCCGAAGCAATCTTACAAAAATATCGATAGTTTTCATATATCGAAAATTGTTTATAATTACTTAGCGCTTAATATTAAATATTAGAAAAGTTTTTTACTAATAGAGTACTCGGCGCGTAACTGAGAGGTTCTCGCTTCGGATACCAGTCCAGACTATTTGATTTGATTTGATTGTGCTAGCAGCACAGACTACGTGCATAGATTACAAAATTTATACAACGAGTCCTGCCATCGTGAAGAGTAATATACTACACAACACTCTTCATGATGGCAGCGCAAAGAAGAGTGTTATTTTATTCAAGTTGTCAACCACAAATAAAAGAAAGAATGGAATGCTTTGTTATTTAATGTATTTAAATATATTTATTTATTTATTGAATAAGATACACCAACAGTATTACACAAGCATACATTGTTGTAATAATCAAGTTTACAAACTAAGTCCTGTTGTGTATGCCAATTACAGGTGTACACAACATTCGCTATAAAGAAACGTAACGATTTAATAATTAATAGTTACAAAAATATTTTAATAAATTATAAAGAAATAGAAAAATCAGTAATAAATTAATTAAATTAGCCAAAATTACTGCACAATTTTTAACACTAAGGTGCGGAAGACCTTGCGTGAATTAGAAAAAATGTCAACCGACGTGGACTTAGTGTTAAGGAGGTTATATGTAGCGGAAATCCTTGGCAAGGGCGAGTGTGACAGTAGGTTGGTTTTAGAATGCGGCACATCAAAAATCCTACAACAACGACTCCTTGGATATTTGAATGGCACTCTAATGTGAATGTTTTCGAGTACCAGTCTACTTTTTATTTCGCCATTGATGGCTTTGTGAAGAAAAACTACATCTAACATTTTGCGGCGATTACACAAAGTATGCATATGAAAATAATTTAATTTTTCACTATAAGGATATCTGCGATATGTATTACGCGAGACGAACGCAAGATGTCATGTAAATGCACGTTGGACATTTTCTATTCGCTGAGAATGTGAACTATATACTGGATTCCAAGAGGCACTGGCGAATGCAAGGTGTGAACGTACTAAGGCGTTAATTACTGTCGTGCTTTTAAAGTCCCTCGTGTTTCTTTTTAGAAATCCAAGCATTTTGGTTGCTTTTTTGACGGTTTTACCAATGTGCGTGTCAAACTTCAATTTCGTGTCGATAATGACACCCAAGTCACGGATCTTGTCCACCTTCTGGATATTAACACCGTCTAAGTTGTAAGTCGAAGTAATCGGGACCTTTTTCCTGGTGTAGCTAACATGGTAGCATTTTCCTATGTTTAGGTATCGATATTAGATGATTTGATAATATCGGATTGAAGCGATATATCGCGGCCATGCACTCCTAGGTTACCCTTGTTCGTTTACGGATATCCTCCTGATATGATCTCGTAGAGATACTCCGAGCATAGCTCCTCTCCATAGCTCGTAAATGAGAATTAAAATGAAATAATTATAAAAAGAAAACCAAAATAAACATTGCAACCGTACGGAAGGATCAGTGGTCGGCGAACACCTCAATAAAACGTAGTGGGAGCGAATCGCTCGGGTCACGCCGGCAATCAGTCGTAATTATAAACTATAAAATGACCTGGCTTTCGGCTTCTTGCACTGGCCTTTCGATACGCACCGAACGAGGATGAGCGCGAATAACGGGCGGGGTCCGTACATTTATTTTCTGTCACTTAGGATAGAATAGAATAAACATTTATTCGACACAAGAATACAGAAACAACAGGTAAAATAAGACACAAAACAACATAAACAAAAGTAATTAAAATTGTGAAAAATTAAAAAGGGGTTAGCTCAGCATGTGCTGTGCTCGCATATGTAGCACAGCGCTGATTATCAGCCAAAAACCTGTGAAAGCTAAGGGGGACACGATTCGGTTGTGTATTAACATGATGTTACATACACATTTATATAAGGTTGTTATTTAGTAGTTGTTTGAAGTAATGATGACTTTTAGTTACTTATTTGAATAAATGAATAATAATAATAATAATATATATATATATATATATATATATAAATATATATAACAAATAACATAATAAATGTAGTGTTAAATTAACAATTTCTCGTAGTTGATGTTGGCGTGGTTACGTTGAGACTCTGAAGTATTCCAATTTATTTTTGTATATAGGTATGTTTTTGTCGTCCTAATAGGCGGGGGGATGTTATTCCGACATTTTGACGCCGCAAATCGAAAACTTCCACGGAATGCAGTAGACTTGTGTGTTTGTATACTTAATTGGTTCTTAACTTAGTTCAGCATTGGTAGCCTACTGTCGGTTCTACTTACAATTTGATGGCCGCGTGTTCGAATCCCAATCGGCATGTATCAATGAATTGCAGTTTTTCGGTATTTTAAGTTCACATGTATATTTACGAGCAAAAACAAATAGCGACTTCAAATCAAATCAAACATTAAACGTTTTAACGCGCGGACGGCCCTCTTTGTATTTCCGAATTATCGTAGACTAACTCACATTAAACTACTCTTGTAGTGCATCCTTTCCAATTAAACAATGAATCATCGAAATCGGTCGGCGCGGTATTGAGTTATTCGTCCATTTGTGGCACATATACTTGATGCAAATTCTCATGGATCCAACTGTCAGAATTGAACTAAATTTAACCTCCCCGAAACGTGCTCTCCGAGAATAGGCTCCGATACCTTCCGTTGGAGATCCTGGAGCCCCTCACCATGCAGCGAGGAAGGGGGTTTTAGTGGCTAAGAACCCCACATAATTTCTGGAGGAAGGCAAGGTATCTTGTTGAAGATTTCCCCCTGGTACAAAAAAGGATGGTTACTTTAGGCGCCTTAGCATTCCAATTCGATGGCCTGGAGAGATTCCGTTTTCCATTCTCTTACGTACAAGCTTTAATTAGCGAATGGCGGGCGATATCTCTGTCTATTACGTAAGTCTTAAAAGAACGTGTGGGTTGAATATTTAATACATTTAAAATTTTAAATGAACAACGTAATATATATGTATGTATTTTTTCCAGATTCAAAATGATTCTTAATTTCGGCAAAAGAAAATTATCTCTTGTCTCGAAGATCTCTAAAAATTTTAACACATATCGATTTGAAATAGCGAGATACACCCACAAAGATGTACCGGCGCACTGAACCCGACAATATACCATACCGACCTCACCGAATTCGGTACGCTAATAAAACTTCCATTTTGTTGTTCCACAAACGAACGCCGACGTCAAAAATTGATTACAACAAAATACTTCGAAATCACCGAATACTTTTATTGACGCTGTTATGGGAATACGTAATTGACTACTAATCAAGGCACCTCGGAACTCATCTAGATTGCTTGGCGATTGTGTCGAATGTAAATCGAGATTGCCTCGTGAATAATTACCAATGTGTTTGACAGTGATCTCATCGACATAATATGGAACTAACGACATTTTGCGTTCGAAAATTCTCCGATATCTGGCCAAAGAAAAACGATAATTGTAAAACAAAACAATGGAGTACGTTGCGAATCTTAAATTTGAATTTAGAATTAAGAAACCAAATCAATGCCCATTAAACTTTTTTTAATAATTTCACAAATGTATTTTCGTTTTTGACAAGCGTATAATTAAAAATTAAACGTTAAATTTGGTTTAAAGCCGGAACAAAAGACTTATCTCTTTTATTTATTTTGAATCGCAATTAAGCATACTAAGCTAGCGTTACGATTATTGTTGTATGTAGTAATATTGTTGTATGTAAGTTTCATGTCATGGTATGGTGTACGATGATACATTTAAAATGGATATAGCAACATTATAAGTGGCGCAAAGACTGTCTCAATTAATTTCTTTTGCGATTCTTCAACACATTTCCCGTCGCACAAATCCGCACAAATCTATACAGTGATGTTAATGTGAGACTAACCTCTTAATTTATTCTATTATAATAATACAAACTTACAGATAATACTAACCAAAAAAGAAATATTTACAATATAAATAACTGACAAACCGTCGTCGCTTCGCAGCGTGTCCAGAAGGCTGGTAGCATTGCCACGTTGTATGGCAATTCTTAACCTCTGTGCAAGGTCGATGTGTCGACTAACTTCTTAGCTATCACATTAAAAAAGTAGTGTGCGTTAGGACCTCATGGACCCAAAGTTTCTACTCCAAACGGCTCAAATATGAAACCTCTATCGAGGTTACTATATTTGCGTCGCTTGTGGTTTTCTGCAGTTGCCGCGGCCGCTCCAACCTCAACAGAAGAAAAGATGTGACGGTACCAAAGTATCGACTTATGTAGCATCCCATACTAAAGGCTCTTTCTTCATTTACATAAAAGCTTAATGCTTTGTATGTATGTTTATAACAAACAAAGAAAACAACACAGAAGTGGTAGAAGAAAACAGAAAGACTGGCAATGTCGGTAACATTGGCAGTCTTATCCTAGGTCTTTCTGTCCTTATTGATCCTGCATGCCCACGACCGAAGTATGCCTTTCTAGTCATTCTCTAGTCACAAAATTCTCTTTCAAGCCAAACTTTTCCCTTATGATTGTTTCAAATCCTGTCATTAAGAATCTGTAGGGCGTTGATTTTCATCAAGCATCTTCACAATATTAAATTGTTCATTCTACTATAGTTATATAAACTAAATGTCTCGCGTGATCCCTAATAAATGGCAAGATAAACAAAATTTTTCATTTTTTGTATCGTGTAAAATCAAATTACACGTGAAAATTTAACTAGACCATTTGGAATAACTAGTGTGGGAATACACGCGAACGGGGCATATGCTTTTTTCTAACAAATATTTACCGTTATTAACATCTGTTACGAATAGCGAAAAGCGCGCGATTAGCGTTTTTAACGTAACGATGCGCTACGCTTTTTTCTATATAATCTGTGCTCTGCGCCACAGAAGCATTAATCTGTATAACTGTGTCAGTCAATTTGGCTTCCATTTGTTATAATTGATCTTGAGAATAACGATCTAGTATCAAAGTTAACTGCCATTTTACACGAGATCCGTACGATTCGGTCGATTAGTGATGAATGAAAACAACATTCGATAATTATGGTTCTAGTCGTTATTTCATATATGAGAACTCATCGTTTTGTTACCAATCGAATTTACGTAGCGTTACAATTTCGATTCGAGTAATAAATATGATACAAGATTTTTTCGTTTTAAATAAATCTAGCGTGAAATGATTATGAAAAAAGGTAAAAAGTGCCAAGCGTCATTTTTATCACTACAGCAAAGCCACCAGAACTTTGTAGTATGACAGCTAACCTTTCGGTGTTTTTGGAGATTGTGCACAGGATATACACGAGTTGATTCCCCATCCCCATTCTACCTTCGGACGTTTAGAGATTCGGCGGGTCTCCACCCTTATATCCCCATAGTCGATGTCCCGCGCGCCCAAACGAAACGATTTAGGTCATCGTTCATCGTGCGAGCAAAGGAGTGGAACAAGTTGCCGGCATCTGTCTTTCCGTCCAAGTACGATGTGGGAGCCTTCAAGAGTAGTGTAAATAGGCACTTACTAGGCTATTGCGTACCATCTTTCGACTATATCACCACTTAACATCAGGTGGGATCGTGGTCAAGCACTAGTTTATACCCCATAAAAAAACGGTTTTTTATGTTAGCCCAGAGAATTAGTGATAGTACACTCTTCCTGAACGGTAAATTCGCAGTTCCCACCCAAACAAAAAGTTATCTCCAAAGATTTAAGCAAAACGTGCTATATTTTGCACGGTCGGCATTCACGTGGCCCTACACCAGGCTTTACGATCTGAAGTTATGGCATTTATGATCGATGGCCACATGTTTATGGTCAAATGACCATAATTAGTGAGGCCGACACCGCTTGAATACGCTTTATGGTCTAGGGCGGTTGTTCATTGACCACTTTCACGCCGTGTTCCAAAGATGAGAGCAAGAATTGTAATTAGTTTCCGACTTCTAATTTTTATTACAGTGTTCTATTATTTTAATTTGATAATCTTTATGTATTATAATGACGGGGAATATTAAAAAAAAGTATTTTTACTAATATGAACCGACTTCAAATCAAATCTACGCTAGAAATATACGCAAATGTAAACGACTTACCGTCAGTGAAAGATTAAACGCTACTACGGTCATTCTCATTTATTATCGGACTATAATTGCTATGTGATGAAGATCTGGCGCCTATGTTCTCCTTCGTACGTCGTTAAGGAGCGCTAATCTTCGATTGTCCTAAGCCTAACAATATCTCAACTACCGTCCATGCCGAGGTTACCCCTCACCGTGAGACCCTTGTGTCGCGTTACTAGCGATAGAGGTTCACGCTAAGCGACCTAAGAGCTATGCCACCTCTCAATCCGGTGAAGCAGTCTAGGCCAGCTTCTACGCCTGGAAGAAGACGAATAGTGTGTGTTTGTAGGTCGTACACGGAACTGTGGAAGTTGAGACATTATTTTATTGTTTTGCTACAAATTAATTTATATAAAATTTAATTCAAATTATTAATAATCTTGGCGAAAAATTTAGCTATGTCCACACTGCTTGGGAGCGAGAACAATAGCGGCGGGCACGTCGACTACCGTGCGTCAGTTAATCGCTATATTAGAACGCAACTGTGCGTCACTTAACCGGCTAAGCAAGTTGAAGTGGCAATGGGCAAAGCACATAGTGCGTAGAACAGAACAGATGGCCGATGGAGCCGAAAAGTTCTCGATTGGAAACCACGGACCAGTAAGCGCAGCGTAGGACGAGCGTATGAGGTCGTCAGCAAGGTACTCTGACGACCTCATAAACGCCGCAGGACTTAGCTGGATACGGGCCGCTTACAACCCTTTTGGGAATCGTTGGGGGAGGCCTATGTTCAGCAGTGCATGTTTTACGGCTGAGATGAAGATGACTTTTGTTGGCAAATACTTCCCGCCAATCCTGAGCTTTGCTTCTTACGTTGACGGTATATAATTTGTTACTAAAATTAATAAATGGTGAACATTAAGTGCGTGTGTTCGCAATTACTTCCACAAGCCACACCACAGAACCATTGTAATGCTTAAGCCCTCAGGAAACGAGAGACAATTTTGTCGAACAGAATCATATTACGCAACATCTAAATATACAGCAATAACAATAACTAAAAATACCGTTCTAGCGTTCCCACTAAGTACATTCTCTAGACGTTAAACGTGAAACGTTACGACCAATTAGTGACTTCGCGAACCTCCGCGAACTTCATTAAACGGTGACACTCGAGCCGGGGTTAGATACGGCTAACAAAGATTTTACAGCAAATTCTCGTGTCGCGGAAATAATCTACCTACACAATGGCGGCGTGAAGTTAATAGATAAATCCTTCTTTTTATGTCAGAGGAAGTAAACAGGCATTGATTTGGCCAATTAAAGAGATCACCCTTCATTAAGGGTTCGTTTGCCTATGAAAATATAGGGGCGATCGAGGGCATATCATAGAGTTATGGTTTTTTTTTTAGTTTTTTTGAGATGAACTACACAGATTATATACAGATAAACACAGATTGGCCAGAGAAGCGATGGCCTTGACTGCTAGCTCTTAATTCGCTTAGCCTGAACCTCTATCGCTAGTAACTCGACACAAAGGTCCCCCCGGTGTTGGGTAACCTCGGCTTGGACGGTTATTATGTTACGCGTAAGCATTTCGAACCGAGGGCGCCCAAGAGGGCCAAACCACGACTCAGTCCGTTGCTATTTAACGGATAATCTAAGGGACATTCAAAAACTAAACTAACTTTGAGTGCCTCTTCGGGAAGCGTTGGGCTGTGAGAAGAAGCGGCCCAAAAAACTCCAGCAACGCTCTTAATATCTAAGGGGTAGTGCCTACCCATAAATGTATGCTATGGTTTTTATAAGCACCTGCTCGATCGCACTTTTTTTTTATAATTTCTAAGCAAGTGCATGACTACGATCCCACCTGATGTTAAGTGGAAATGCAGTCCTGGATGGTGAGGCGCACTAGCTTAGTAAATGCCTATTCACTCTACTCTTGAAAACTTATGGTCTGTCGCTCGAGTCATAAATATAGAAAATACATAGTATAAATAAACGATAATATTTATACCAGTTCGTAAGTTTTATTGTTTGAGTAGAAAGAATTCAGATACACACGATTTAAAGACATTAGTTGACATTGTAATAACACATCTTCCATGAACAATATTATTAAGTGAAGATGTCGTAATAAGATCCATATACTACAGGATTGTAAAAAATACTATCGTAGACCGTTATTGTATTTACCGACAAATTATATGTTATTAAAACGTGAATACACAAACGCGACCAAATGGTTTTCACATCGAAATTTCATAAAAAATATCGAATATCCAATTAACATATATCGTGTAAATCGACTTGTAAAACAAATAAAAATAAACTCTACTCGTTTCCCGCCTAATTAAATGTCATCGTTCCCGCTATCGCCCCCAATTTCCGGACGTGGCGTAGGGATGTGACACATCTAAACATGTTAATACGAATGTCGCAGCGGGGTTAACAACGTTATCTGTGATTTCATCTTACACTTCTTACTGCCGTTTTTAACACGCATGAAATAGAAACAGAAAAAAAACGATTATTCCCATAATCTCCGAGATATCGAGAGTCCAATTTCAACAAAAGTAGATGACCTTTACTTAATAAAATGGTTAAGGGTACGGCCTGGGAATTGTAAGGTCGTGGGTTCGAACCCACCATTCGACTATGGCCGTGAACCATATCCTAGCACAAGCTTAAGCTTAGTTGAAATCGTTAACAAGATTGTTAATAATATTTCTGAAATAAAAACAAAAGAAATATTGCTAGCTTTCTTTAAAAAAAAAACAATTAACCCTTTATCTATTTTATTGACTTAGGGTCTTGGGTAAGGAAATTCCAAAAAAATCGTAAGCTTGTTGATTAAGATATTGGTAAGTTTACGACAATATTAGACTAAGTATGACAAATGCTAATGTGGATTGAATAAATGGGAACATTGACCGCCCTTTAAGCAAATCAGCTCAGAGTGTATTCAGACATCTTCTAGCACGAATGTGGGAAACACATCAAAGAGGAGTATGACAAACGGAACACAATACAAAGACAACCACACAGTCTGTCGCAACTAAGACAAATATGTATCTTTGTAAAATATCAACGTAATGAAGACAATTTGTTAAGTTTTAAGAATATATATGATTATAATTTATTATTCAACAGACATGCCGTAAAAGATATTTCTACACATCGCCAATGATCGTGTTTTGCAAAAATCAACATAATTGTTAGACAAATCACCAGTTTAAGAAGTTACGGCAACGACCACTATATAAAGGACAACTAACGGAACGATAGATTTTGCTTTATTTTATTTAAACAATAAACATACATCATTAAATATTTAATTTAACTCTCACAATATATTAAATTATTCATTTCTTTCCGTATTCATTCTCTTCTCGAGCGGGTGAAGATCATTACCTACACCCATGTACATACTTTCGCGGCGCTATAACTTACCTTGAATACTTCAAACTCCTTAATTATATTTAATCTAATTCAGTATAGTTTATTATACTTCAATATACTACATTGTTCAATATAGTTCATAATGACATAAAAATACACAACGCATGTGTCAATACAAATTTGGGTTATAAAACAACAGAATATCACTATAGTAAATAAAAGCTTTATTTGACAGTTCAAAAAGAGGAGAGCTCTGATCAAACTTTGCAGGATTACTCGCCATATCAATCTGAAGATTCCTTGAAAGTTTCATTGAAATCGGTAACGCCGTTTCGGAACCTATAGGGAACAAACCCACACACTTTCTCTTTTATATATATAGATATATGATTTTAATTCATTATTCAACAGACACACCATAAACGATGTTGCTGCACGTCGCTAATGACACTGATCGTGTTTTGCAAAAATCAACATAATTATTATACAAATCACCAGTTTAAAAAGTTACGGCAAAGACATCTATATAAATAAATAACAACATTCGATATTTATCAATTTGACACGTTCATACACATACTATGAATAGATTAAAATTCTACAAATGGACCGTTAATTTATTTAATTTTAATTAAATTTTATAACGTCACTCTGATAGCAAATATATAGGGGTCCTATGAATTTAAATAAACGAACAATTTTTTTCTATAATATTGAAAAGTGCGATACGATCTCTACAAATGCAATAACATGCCAAAAGGACATTAACAGCTCTGTCAAACAATATAACGTGGATATCAAATATTCAACGCTGGCAACACGTTACCAGTCGTGTTTGATCGCGCAAGCAACACCGAAGCGCGGGCATTATTTATTTCAAAATCAACTTGGTATGTTGCACGAATTAAAAATGATAATAGACGTTTATTTAAAGCTGACAACACGCGCGTTTGTTTTTCCTGGAATCATTTAAAACAATTTAATCGTAGTATACTCGTATTGAATTGTATATATTTGTTAATTGCAATGTATAGTTCGATTTATAATGTTTATATATTTCTAATGTTCAATATCTCTACTGTAAGTACTACATACAACGGCTTTGATTAAGCAATTAAGAGGCCCTCTCGGGCGCCCACGGATCGGCATGCTTACGCGTAACATAGTAACCGTCCAAGCCGAGGTTACCCCTCAGCGGGGGGACCCTTGTGTCGAGTTACTAGCAATAGAGGTTCAGGCTAAGCGACCTAAGAGCTATGCCACCTCTCAATCCGATGAAGCAGTCAAGGCCAGCTTCTCTGGCCAATCTGTGTAGTTCGTCATAAAAAAAAAGCAATTAAGTATTATGTATCGTTACACCACTACTGAAATGTTCTTTAAAATCGGGTGTTACCAAAAGGAAAACATTGGCTTACATCGAGTCAAAAAGGTCTGGCGATGGTTAAATTCATCGTCAAAAGTGGGCACAAATTTTATCAAGTGAAACCAGAAATGTCGTTATCTTATTCGTACAAGTCGCAAATTGTCTTATTCATAGTTATTAACCATCGCAAATGTTTTTTTTTTTTATAATTTCTAAGCAAGTGCTTGACTATGATCCCACCTGATGTTAAGCGGAAATGCAGTCCTGGATGGTAAGGCGCACTAGCTTAGTAATTGCCTATTCACTCTACTCATGAAAATACCCACATTGTAATCGGAAGGAAAGACAGACGCGGGCAAACTATTCCAGTCCTTTGCTGTACGAAGAATGAAAGACGAAGCAAATCGCTTCGTTCGGGTTTGAGGGATGTTCACAACGAAAGGATGAAATCCCGCAGTGCGTCTAGAAGTCCGATGGTGGAAAGGGGATGGGGGAATTAGATCATGTAGTTCCTGAGCACACTCTCCAAAATGCAATCTGTAGAAAACCGAAAGGCTAGCTACTTTACACCTGTGCTCAAGACTAAGCAGTCATCGGACTTTGAACTGGTCTTGCACGCTGCTTTGTATTCTCCATTCTTCTGCACGAATTCGAAGCTTGGATTCTGACCGAGGCCTTATGCAAAAAAGTGGAAGCTTTCGAAATGTGGGTTTACAGAAGAATGTTAAGGATATCCTGCTGAGAAAAAGTACGCAACGAAGTAGTGCTGCAAACAATTGGAAAGAAGGTTGAATTTCTTAACGTAATTAAAAGACGAAAGCTGGAATACCTAGGCCATATAATGCGCAATCCCAAATACGATTGGTTACAGCTCATAATCCAGGGAAAGATACAAGGGAAAAGAAATCCGGGATGGAACATCTTGGCTTAAAAATCTACGCCAATAGTTCATTATGAGCAACTGTGTCGAGGGACCAAATCTCCATGATGGTCAACAACTTTCGATAGAAGATCGCACTAAGGAAGAAGAAAATGTCATAGATTAAAAATCATAGACAGTTTAAAGTCATGTTCAAGATACTCAAAATGAAAAAGGCGCCATTAAACGCGACCATTAAATAAAAACAACTCGAAATCGAACAATTAGGTCCTTTCCGATGTCACAATCGCGTGTCGAATCGAGTGGCAATTTGTAATAGTAATGAGTCGATTGGTCAAGCGCCCGGGTCATGGGAGCGGTGGGCACCTGTCGCCTGTCAGCTCGCTTTGAGCTGTTGAAATCCTTAATAACACACTCGTACCCATGACTAAAAGTGGGGATGGCCCAGGTGTAATCTTAGGGGCGCAAAAAAAGTTCCCGTTTTTTTGGGCATTTCGTTTCGAAGTATCATTAACAACATAAATAAAAATTCTTCTGTAGAGATGTGAAAATTTAAGTATTGTTGTACCTCTAATGTTGTTTCGAAATTAATGACAGGGATAAGATTCTCTTCTCAATCGCTGTCTCATTGCTGACGACCGTGACTCCTTTTTCGGCGACCAGTCCCCACTTTGGCCCGTGGCCCGGTGAAGGGCGTCGGTGATAGATGACACCAGTTCTTCAAAGATGTGGTCTGACCACCTTCTCGGACTTCTGCCACTTGGTCTTTTCCTTTGACCTTTCCCGTCACTACTAATCTTTCCCGCTTGTTGGAATGATTGGCAGTGACGGGAATCCCTTCGTGCAATGTGGCCGAAAGATCTGATTACACGGTGTACACATGTAAAGGACGGACATTGAGTGTTTTCAATATTAAGCTCTTTAAGTATCGACAAGTTATGTGGTTAAGAGATAAGGTTATGTGGCTGAAAATAGAACCGACACTACGTGAAGGAAACACAAAGAATATTTTTTTATTTATATTCAAACTAGTTAGGTTGTAATCACCCGTTTTACAGGACTTAATTAAATACAGTAGAACCCCTTTTTGCCAATTTACCCTATATATCTGCCCTCCTCACAGTAGGCCATATATACGTTGTTGCTAAAATTACAAATACACCGCCGTATTATAGGAAATTTCTCCATTATTAATATTGCTGGACTTTCTCCGGCAACTTCTTCTTTCAGTGCTAATGCTTCTCATTTTGGTATTTTAGCTATTTGTCTCTAAGAATCCTATACTCCTATAGAAAGTTACTGAACGAGTCAAGTTTCGGATTAAAGCTATCACCTTTTTTTTGGGGGAAATCTTCAACAAGATACACTAAAACCCCCTCGGTGGCCTTTCCTCGGTGTATGGTAAGGGGCTCCGGGATCTCTAGAGGAAAGCACCGGCGCCCCGAAGCACTGTGTTCTTAGGAGAGCACGTGCCTTGCAGTGCAAAGCGTCATGGGCCAGCCGATGTCGCCTTCTTCCCGGATCCACTTCGGCGGACGACAAAGTCCCCCACCCTCGCCGCCCAGTGAACCCGAGGCCCCTTTTAGTCGCCTTCTACGACAAGCTGACTAGTAGACCGTAGTCTAATTCTACGAGCCTAGAACTACATGGCTGAAAACAACCACCCTTACTGAGGTGCCCAAATTTTAGTGAAACTGTAGCGGTCAGCTTCTCTGACGACAACATAGATGCAAGAATACGAACCTGTGTACGGGATTTGTGAATTATAGTAAATTAAAGGAAAGCATAGGACGTATAAATAATACACATGTCCTATTATATTTTTGGATACTATAAACGAAATGTCAGTTGGCTTCAGTCAGAATTGACCAACGTTATCCAATACCACGTTCGGTATCGAAGCCGACTTGGATTAGTCCATGCAAAGCCGGATTTGCAACGATAATAACCCCTTTATGGTCCTCCCGGCCGGATTATGCTGTCAATATTATTACGCGCCTCTTAATACCGTAAAGCTGCTTCATAAAACATATTGGAAATATTTTCCTATACAGCCAGTATCGACGGAAATTGCCACTTTTGTGTCGATATCGATGTATTGTGTCATAAGACGTCTTATTTCATACCGATGTGACGGTTGACCAGTAATTCAGTTCTACATGTCAGAGTTTTATCTCTCCCTTTTGAAATTAGAAGACAAATAGTCTAAGCTTCTTTCCTCGCGATACTGAATATCGCGTCTGAAATACAAATTAATAATAATAATAGTCAATAGCGCAGACAGATTACAAGCACCGCCATGATCAAGTTTCTGCCATCATTCACCAATACCTAGCATATCAAAAGAAATTAATTACAGATAAAGTCCCATACTACAAATATAAACCTGACCCTGTCCTTGAAAACTCAAATTTTAAGCTATATTGGGATAGAACTATAATAACAGATAAAACCATTTACAACAACAGACCGGATATAACTTTATTAGATAAACAGAACAAAACAGTATCCCTCATCGACATTGCAGTATGTAATACACATAATTTATTAACGACCCACTCCGAGAAAATTGCAAAATATACAGAACTTTCCATAGAGATCAAAACACAGTGGCAAGTCAGTCATGTCCGAACAATCCCAATAGTGCTATCTACTACAGGTGTCATACCAAAAACCCTCCATACAAACTTAAAATTACTTGACATTAATCCATCCACATTTGCAGTTACAAAAGCCGTGATCCTCAATACATGCCGTCTCACACGTAAATTCCTTAATTCTGACCCTATCTAATTTTATATAATTCTATTACAAGTACTTGGCTTCGGCCCGTACCTACATTTTCACCCTCGAAAAAGAGGAGCTACAACAATGTTTTAAACACCATAATAATAATAAATCTTTATTAGTCACCATAGAAAATGTTTAAACAAAGAAATATGAAGTCCCTGAGTCCTGAGCTAGGTTCTATTGGACTTGTGTTTCAGGGGTCAGTGTCTTCTACCATTTGAAAAGCACAATAAAATATGAGGATAACGGTGTTGTTTACATATTTATATATTCCATATAAAAGTAGTATTGCGCGCGCACGTCTTTAGGTAGTCCCGGGCACCGCTGAAAATCAGCGCTGTCGCATCCTTGCAGCATATGCTGAGACGGTGTCCGATATTGACATCATATGTTTTGTATTATTTGTCCGTGTAACTTTAACTGTGTTTTGTCTATTTTTCATTCTTTTTTAATGTGTGTTATATTCTGTCTGTGATGTGTTTTTGTATTACGATGCCAATAAATAAATGTCTATGTCTATGACTATTTAGTTCGTTTTATATTTGATATATTATTTTCTTTAGATTAAGTCTTATTATGTGATCGTTTGTTGCTCCGAAAAAAGTGCAAAGGACACTAAGCTACCATGGCTCTCTTATTAATGTAGCATCAAGCTTGTAAACTTGGACACAAAAAATGACCTCATCATCATTACCATATCCTAGTCTATCATTAGCGCTGAACACAAATTGCACATGGTATCCTCCTGAAACACCTGCAGAGTGACATCCTGAACACAGGAGGAAATGTTAAAAGATTATAGCATTTTATTCCAAACAGTTATTATAGTCGATTTAAGACTGCAGCGGTATAGTTGCCGGAGAACGGACTTACTATTAGGCGCTTGAGGTTTATTTTATACCAAGATTATTAGAATAGCATATATTAATACAGAATGAACGTTTATGTGTTTGGTAACACATTTGGTTTCAAAGAAACAAAACAAAACAAATACATAAAAAAGACATTTTTTAAAACAATAACAAAAAATAAAATACAAAAGACAACCAAAGTCTGCCAATCCGCACTAGAGCCGCGTGGCGGACTATGCACATAAGGGCAGAGTATAAACTCTGTTTACAGAGAAGGCCTGCGCCCAACAGTGGGACATATATTTTATATATATAAAGGCTGCAACTTTAAATTATTGGTGTAAGAGGGAAGGTGCAGTTGACTGAGGTGGGGTGGAGGTAGGCGGAGGATCACGGGTGTAATGGCTCCCACCCTAAAACCTAACATTACATAAATAAAACGTAATGTCACTTTTTAAACCACAGATAATTGTGTGTCGCTCGCTCTTCACCGCTTCTGCCATCTAGCGAGATTTTTAGGAATTAATGTAAGTTTTAATATGAACCCTATACAAAAATTTCAACGAGCGTAAATATCGTTATTATTTTGCACATAAGTAAATGAGACAGTAGAGTTCCACGTGCTTAAGCACAAGAGATATAATCTCCTTCAATTTATTTTGACAGATAAAATCACTGGCAAAAGTGTTGGTTGTAAAAGGAAATCATGGCTGCAAAATCAGAGAGCGGACTGGAAGTTTGAGTGCGGTCTAACTCTTCCACCTCGCAAGAGACAGAGAGAGATATGCTTATACTTTAAGAAGAAGAAAAGCAAACACTTTAACTATTTGGCCAAGACTGGCTGAGTCTTTCGCTGTTGTTTATACTACTGTCGAACTAAAAGATAGTAATTTTAATCTGCATCCATTAATATTGAGGCTTTATTACGGAGTTAGAAGATTGCAATGAACTCAAGATTAGATTAAGTATATAGCAAGCATCCGCTTCTACAATCATCTATAACGGCTAAGCTTAGATTGCAACTATGTCGTTTTTATTTTCCCGCGATCCAAAAAACGTATGACAGATGACAGAAGATAATTATATTTACTCTTTATTGGGTACGGTATTTACCATATATCCATCTCCCTTTGGCATCTTCCAACTATCGTCAAAATTCATTTATGTGGCGCGCTGGTCACACGCTCAATAAGTGATAGAGTACCATCCCCCAAAACACCATTAATCTCACGGAACGTTTCTCTAGCGGATTTGCTTTTAACGAAGGAAAACTTTAAAATAGCGCGAATTTCGGCGTTAGTGAACTCCATGTTTACACGTCTATAACTGTTGAACGCAATGTCCAAACTAATTATGCATAGCGTCGTTTTGTAGGTTATGTCAAGACCTTTCAAATTATGTATAGTATTGCTAGATACGAGCTCTGTAGCGCTTTGTACATAGCCGCGAAATTCAAAAGACAAAAAGGCGGAAGGGAGATATTTGACAACCTATTATTCGAAAAGTACAGAAGTAGACATCTTTAATACTACAACTGTGGCAATAAGACCGGCATTCTATCGTAATTTCTTTAATTGAAAAATGGTTAGTAGGCTTTTTATTATTAACGTTCTTGCTCACACAATAAAATAATTTTAAAGTTTAACGTATTCGCGAAGATCTGTTATTGGCAGTCTGTTTCTTAATTGTTACTGTATCTTTTTTGTAAATTTGATTGCTGTTGATCTTCCTGTAAATAAATAAATAAATAAATATATTAGGGTACGGTCTGCGAACAAGTAATTAATATATATTTACGAGCAAAAACAAAAACCGACTTCAAATCAAACGTTAAACGCTTTTTTTTGGACGAACTAGCACAGTTGGCACGGAGAAGCTGGCCTTTACTGCTTCACCGGATTTGAGAGGTGGCGGTGAAGCAGTAAAGGCCAGCTTCTCTGTGCCCACGTTAAACGCTATTACTCGCCGACGCTCTCTTTGTATTTACGAAATACAATAAATCAGAACCTAAGCAAATTCTCATGAAGTACATTATTTCTAATAGAAAATGAATCATCGATATCGGTTGGAGTGATATTAAGTTATTCGTTTATTTGTGGCTCACATATTTAAAGACTTATATGGTTTTCTCATGGATACCAATGTCCGAATTGGACCAAATTTAAGAAGCACCAGCTGGTGATCACAGGGCTGGCTTATACTTTGCACAGAGGGTAAGCATCGCCATACAACGTGGCAATGCTACCAGCCTTCTGGGCACGCTGCCTGGGGACGACAGTTTGGCACAGTTACTCGTATATATTTTTTTAAATACCTATTATATTGTAATTTTTTTTTTAGTTAGTATTATGTATTGTTCTATATGTATAATTAAGTTTATATTTTCCAGCTTTAGTGATTGAGAAAATGCTGTTAAACTAATTAATTAATAGTAATGTAAATAAAATTATATCAACCAGCTTTTAAATAAAAAAAATCAACAAAATCGGTTAACCCAGTCCAAAGTTATGCGGTAACATACATTAAAAAAAATACAGACGAAATGAGAACCTCCTCCTTTTGAAGTCGGTTGAAAAGTAAATTATAATAGACAAAAATTATATGCGTCTCCTATGTACATAGTAATATTACAATGTTCAAGATTTCTAGAAGTATACTTTATCTATTTCTTTCAACTAAAAAAAAAAAATACAGACGAAATGAGAACCTCCTCCTTTTGAAGTCGGTTGAAAAGTAAATTATAATAGACAAAAATTATATGCGTCTCCTATGTACATAGTAATATTACAATGTTCAAGATTTCTAGAAGTATACTTTATCTATTTCTTTCAACTAAAAAAAAAATCGAATGTGTTATGAATGATATGTGTTAACATCACAGTGGTTGATATTTGCTCGTTTTAGTAATCTTATAGATAATTGGTGTCACTTTGGTTGCGTTGTTCACGCTGCTACGCCATTGTTGTGTGTATTTGACATATTTGGTAATGATGGAATGATAATCGATATGATTGTAATAGATCGGTTTTCATAATGAAACGTCACTAGCAGACTTAGGGACCATGTGTTCGAATTACATTCGGAATTTGTACCAGATGTATGGCAATGCTCATCGTATAGGACGTAAAAAGTTTCGTGAAAATCGGATAGTGATTGCCATTTTCGTTCTTAAAACAAAAGGTTGAAAAGTCGTGACAGTTTATTATATTTTTTTCTCTATAACAGTTCTGCGTGCCTGTCCAAGACTATCCATAGTGAACATGATTAAAAAAAAACTGATAACCATAAATAAAATATGTATTTTAGACATGAATTATTTGACTTGGTTTGATGAAGAATACCGTACTATAAAATTTCAATTACAAGTAAATTTGTTTTTTACTCTGTTGATATAAAACAAAACCAATTTACGCAACTTTCATCACAGCTTAAATTAATAAAAAAAAAATTACCACCGAAGCCATTTCCCATAGCACGATCTAGGCAATAATATGAACGCAAACACCACTCAAGCTTGTAATACACCTAAATTGGTCATAACCAAAGCCTTAATTAATGCCTTTAGAGGAACGGTACTTTTTTAATGTCAATAAAAACTCGTCAGCTCCTAGACAACTAGCCGAGGAGCACCTGCAATACCGCATTAAGCGAATATTAACGGGGAAACGTCACATCTTCCTCCCTCGAATTAATATCGAATCAATCCGTCATTAAAGCAACGGTCTCACGCCCCGGCAAATTATCTTTCACCCCATCAGGAAGGTGGAAAGTCTAATAGAAATCGGTAATAAGAAACACTAATCGTCCACGCGTTTGTGGACAGTTACCAGCGCCATTTTGTTGCGTCTCGCATAGCGGGCAGCGCAAAAACCGATATTGGATGTGTCAGAGTATGATTGATGCGCGCGCGCGGCAAAAAGCGTCGCGCGGCGAACGGGACGCTCCGTGACGCGGGAATGCCGCCATGACACACGGCCCGCTACCGCGATACGCGTTATTCATAATCGCCTACTCTTCTGTACCGTATCGTGTTATCCGCTTAAAATGAGAACAAATTATTTGAAAGTTTCTTTTTTATTACACGAAGCATTATAGATGTCTCTGATCTCTATGGACGATTTTTTTTTACATTCTGTAATAACTTACATACAGTTGTACAAATTTTATGAACATATTATATTTTGTGAATTTCGTTGATTCGTGTCGTTCCCACATTGCTAAGGATCGTGGTCACTAGAGCCCCTCAAGTGAACAATCTGCCTCCATCGGCTTCGGTCTAATGCAGCCCTCACCAGCTGGTAGAAATTAGGAGAGAAGATGGCACCTTTTACTTGGTCAAACCATCATGTTGGCGCCCGACCTCTTGTTCTCTTGCCTTCTGTATCGCCAACGATGACTTTTTTTTTCTACTTTCGCCTCCAGCACCACATCTCGAATGCATCTATTCTCTGTCTTTCTCTTGCTCGAATTGTCCATGTGTCGACTCCATACAGAAAGATTAGGAATATTAAAGCTGTAACTAATCTAGCCTTTGTCCTATAGATTATTCCTCGATTTTTCCAATTTCGATTATTTAATAGTTCGTTAAAAGTAAAAATAATAAAACTAATTTTCCCGTAATGCAACAAAAAGAAATTGTTTGTGGCTAATAAAGGTCTCATATCTTTATAGAGTGGAGTAGACAGAGATGACAATCGCTGCCCGCTTTTCTCCTAGCTTATTATGTGCGATGTGTGACAGGTGACGTGCCAATGGCCGTCCACCGGACACAGATGTGGTGTGCTGTTTTGAAACGAGAAACTATTTTTGCTAGTGCTAAAGTAGTTTACGTTATTTAAGAACTGCTTATTAGCTTTATAGTAATATCACAATACATTTTATACAAAATTAATAACAAATATATTTCCAGGTAATGCGTGCCGCGTCCAAAATTGTCTAATTCAAAAGTAGACGGGCAATTATCGAAACTCAAAGTCAGAAAATCCATTAAACTTATCCTATTTTTTGCTACCAAAATGCATGCCTTGCACGCATGCGCGCTTTAAAAAAATAATTATACGACTTTTAAGCAGCCTGTCAAAGTTAATGTTTAAATGGTAGCCTTCGGTAGTAAGGTGTGGCAAAGAACCCATTGCGACTGGAAGGCGTTAATTTTGGTAGGAAACTGATGATTACGCTATTAGATGCTCAATCGATATTCTATTGAACGCTCAATTTTAGCGCCATGTTTTTTTTTTCTTTCCTTTTCGTAATCGAAGGGCGCTCATATTGCCAGCGTATAATTATTTTGACGCGTTCACAATGAGCGCTGTCAAAATATTTTCTACGTTTTACTGTAGGAATTTGTTATCATAAATGCATTTATTTTGTAAAAATTAGTTTATTTTACTGTATATATAAAAAGTGATTATACGTCTTGGTTATCACTCACCAAGGGTCCCCTTGTGTCGACTGACTAAGCATAGAGGTTCAGGCTAAACGATCTGAGAATTATGCTACCTCTCAAACCAGTGAAACAGTAAGCTTCTCTGGCTAATCTGTGTGAGTTCGTCAAATAAAGTGTGGCTTGTTTGACAGTTAAAAAATAGGAGTGATCCGATCGTCACCAAACTTTACAGGATTACTCACCAGGTCAATCGGAATATTCCCTGAAGTTTCATTGACATCGGTCCAGCCGTTTCGGAGCCTATACGAAACAAACTCACACGCTTTCTCTTTTATATATATAGATGATAGAAGAACTAAGCCGGGGCGGGTCCCTAATCGAAAATATAATTTTAATTATACATGTATATTTTCCAGTTAACCTGACCTGGCTAAACAGATGTGGGAATATATTCGCTGAGCTCGAAAGACTCAAATGAACCGGGGAATGGATCTATCGCCTTACACTCAGTGCAAGTTCTAAATGATGAAAGAAATCGAATAAACGGAATCTCAAGCAAATCCGTGACCATACGATCGTAAGGCCGACGATTATTAGTGCCTATTTTATTCAATATACTAAAGGACATGCGCCACTCTCCATTGCACGGCCCACTAAACGAAGTTCAAGGACAGGAATGAAATTAAGTTTACGTAACAGACTATATATCCCTTTTATTATAAACAAATTAAAATCAATATTGTTCATGGGGATACAGAGATATTTAAAAAATAATTTAAGAATTTTAGGTTATATCATATGATTTTGCTGTCAATACACTGACACTAACATCATCATCAGCTTAAATATTATTTATTCTAACATCTAAGTACTTCCATTATGCATAACAATATGTAATGAACAGGTATATCGCAACGAAACACCTAATAATATCCACAATGCGCTCGAGTGCGAAAACGAGTGTTCAAATACAAAATGTCAATAAACAATAAACAAGCTAATTTTTTTTGCTTGAGATCAATAATTATTCATCCATGTAATGATTTATTCCACGGATTTATAAGTATAAAAAAAAATTGTTTAGATATAATATTTTATATTAATTTTAAAATCCATTAATTAAATATATTAATATATTTTGCTAGTTTTTTGCAATATACTGTTTTTTTTAAAGAATATTTAATGTGAATTGTTTAAAATATAAATATATTTTATGGCAACTCCTACAATATTATCAATATAGCTTAGTCACGCTAATTTCTTTTATTTATTCAATTATCCCACCATTAAAATACCATTAAATTTTATACTAAGTATGTAAAAATGAAATGATTTTTCTGTAGATATTTCATTAATGTCCCTGAGAGCACGAGTAGCTGGGCCGAAAATGGCCCATGTCGTTTGTACGACAATACCCTAACGTCCTTTTACCCCCAAAATAAACGGTTAATTTACGATAAAACCATCAAATATTCGTGTAAACATTTCACCAGCAGTTTATTAGTGCAGGAATTTTCATTACACTTATATCTTTACTACACTTCATGAGTAAAGGTAATATTGGCAGGGAAATGAAAGGCCGTGTGAATGGACATCTGTCTACAATAATAACTCGGCTTAGAGCGACGGCTTTGCTCATTAGCGGCCGCTAGAGTGGGCCTCTATCGATATATCAGATTGGACACGACTACTGGGGGATCTATATCAAGATAGACGACTTTAATTTTTTTTTGTTTCTTTTTTTTCGGTAACTTTATGACCGGTTCAAATGTGAACAGTACTTTTTAAAACGTTTCGTGACTAGAATTTACGTTATATTTTTTATCTGTGTTGATCAACGAAATAGGTTTGACACTGTAAGAAGGTATAATATGAAATTAAATGAAATATTTTTTTTTTAGCTTAGATTGTCCCAATAGGTTTTTGCCAATAAAATATGTTTTTGCTAATAAAAATTGTCTTTGAGAAGTCATTTTTTTTGGTTTTCTCATGGATAGCATTGTGAGAAATGGACCAAACTTAATAAAAGAATCATCAAAAACGGTTCACCCAGTCGAAAGTTAGAAGGTAACAAACATTAAAAAAAAGACATACAGACGAACGGAGAACCTCTTCCTTTATTGAAGTCGGGTGCAAAAAGGCAACGGATGTGAGTACCAACCGGCCGTTCTACGCGGTCCCGTTCGACCCTTGGTGCAGGTTCAACGCTTCGCATTTCCCATTAAAGAAAAATGAATGGACTTTCACACTTTCGAGGCGGTAAATGACACGTTTCCCAGTAAATACAAACATCACGAGCCGACGGCGTTATTAAACAGACATTAACGCGTGCACACCGCTCATCGGAGTCTCATGACATGTGCGGTTAACCCGCTAATTTCGTATTATTACGCGCGTATGTGCATATTTGCGGCGTTTCATCAGTTTTTTTGGCGTAACATCACAAAACAATTGAATGAATATATATTATATTGCTTACTATACACAACACTTATATGCCAAGAACGAATCCTATTGTATTGCGGGAAACAATGCGCTAAATTCTGGAGAAAGTAATTGTGGTTTGGAACACCGGAAGTGACCTCGGTCCTCGGATGTGAGGGACCGACTGTAGAGAGACATAAGACACAGAAATATACAATTTGCTTACAATATTAGACTTTATCTGCTAAGTTCCTGCGGGGCCAGCCCTGTGGTTCTGGGCTCTCAAGACTAAGCCCCTCACCATAAATGTTTTAATCAGGTTATTCCCGGACACCCGCAATAGAAATGGCATAAGTTATGTACCCCATTTGTTTTACGACACCACACACATTTACACCTAAGCTCGGTTATAAACGGGCAGCGATAGTTGCCTCTGCTTACCCCCTAAGGCTAAAAGTTAACTTTTGTTAATTATTTATAGAAAAAAATTAACACATTACAATTTTTTTTCAGCAAGTGGCAACACCAACGGTAGTGAAGAAGATACTCCGACTGAAACAGGAAAACCCTGGCATGTTCGCTTGGGAGATCAGAGAGAGATTACTCAGCGCGAGAGTATGCGAGCCCCACTCTATACCTTCGGTTTCCTCTGTGAACAGAATCCTGAGAAATAGTGGACTGGCATGGAGTGATGAGGAACCCAGAAGTGTTCATGGTTAGTAATATTACTAAAACAATGTTAATAATATAGCTTTAATATCAAGTAATAGTGAGTGCTGTGGAATACAGCATTAACTTAACGTCTGGTAATATTACAATCTTTAGCTTAAATGGAAAAAAAATTAGACAGAAAGAATTTAGTGCATAGCCTTCCTTCAACCTGATCGATCAACCGAAGCGAAATGATGGCACTGTTATAGGCATCAAGAAATTATTATTTATACACTAATACTGGCCTGTTACAAATTGACAACTTTCCAATGAAAAAGTAAAACCGTCAATTTTTTTTCAACAGATAAAAAAGAGGTCGTCATTGTCTCATAAATATTACATTTGGACACTTTCGTTTTTATTTTACAATGACTATATTAAAAATAATTTAAAGCATCATTATTAAACGAAAGTATACGAACACTTAAACGGGGCGACACCTAATGTTTTCATTTAGACAGGTGCAAGGAAGTCAAAGTAAACTTGACCATTTATAGTTAGTCATTTAATTAATCCGGTATAAGATAATCACACACTAAATACATGTAAACGGCTTAACATCGCGCACTGACGGAATGGCACTTGGTAATTTATTATTACTGATAATAAATTAACAAAATTATTCTCACCAACGAATTGGATTTTTATACAATATCATACGATACTTGAATATTTAAAACAGGAAGTTTGTTGTTTGAACTATTATTTTCTTGCGCAAACAACGATAAATTATACTGATTATTTTGTAATTTGTTTTAACAATTATCACTGGCAACATTTTTATTGTTACTTAGTCCCCTGATAAAGTTTTTTTATAGGCAATTATTTAAGTTTTGAAAACGATGCTACAATAAAACGACTTTCTTTTGCATATTTTTAATTGTATACCCTTAACCTAACTCAAGCTCTTCACTTTGGGTATGTTATAGGTTAAGGGTATTGTTATAATTCAAATTGACAAATAAACAAATAACAATAGATTTAACTGACGCAGTATTTAGTTCCGAAAATAAACTATCGAGGTATTGATAGATTTATGTCAACTTGAGACAGTTTAATTTGTCATCAATTTGTAGTTCTGGGCTTTCAAGAATAGGACTACGTCTGCCTGTCGTACAAGGCGACTAAAAGGGGCCTCGGGTTCACTGGGCGACAAGGGTGGGGGCCTGAGTCATCCACCAAAGTGGACCCGGTAAGAAGGCGACATCGGCTGGCCCGTGTCGCTTTGCGCTGCGAGGACACAGGTGGGGAGGGAGTAACGTCCCCAGTAACGTCCCCCAGAACGTGCTCTCCTTGAGCACAGTGTAGAGGGGCGATGCACCGAGGGAAGGGCCACCGGGGAGGTTTTCGTGGGTAAGAACCCCACATAACCGCCGCCTTCCCCCAGAAGGCGGGGTATCTTTCTGAAGATTTCCTCCCCGTCAACAAAAAAAAAATGTTTAATTTGTCATCAAGGGTTTGATTTGAAGTCGATTTTTTTACTAGTAAATTACTAAGAGGCTTCACAACACAATTTAAAACGGTATTCACTTTCTTCATTGCAAAAAGCTTTGTTTTTCTTGACAATACAACCACGACTGTACATCAGTATAATATGGTGTAACACCTGTGTATCAAAGATGAAATGGTGTAACACCCTTACAAACATTTGCAAACCTTCTTCTACATCTATCTGCAATAATTGACTTTTAAGTTGTAACAACGTTTATGGCTAAACTAGTTATTTTGTCCCTTACTTAGTTTATTGCGTACGTTGTCTAGTTCGTTGTTCTAAAATGCTCCAGCTGTGTTATTTAGTACACCATTACGTGACCAAGTCGTAAAGTATAATCTTTCTTTAAAATTTTCTTTAGCTTTACGTTAATTTAATTTAGTACACTACATCCGTCGTAATGTCTGAAATTCTTATAATATAGTATTGACAAAGTCATTAATCTCCCAAGCCAAACGCATAAAAAGTTAAGTTTAAGTTACAACTTATTATGTCCCACTGTTTGGCATAGGCCTTCGATCCAAAGGTCCTCCAAAGGTCTCAGCTAGGCCTCGAACACCTAAATCTCGTGACGGATATTATGAACTTTGTAACATGTTAAATTTTATACGCTCTATATAACAGGTCTTGAGTGGAATGCTCAAACTACACTTACATAACAAGAATTCAGTTTAAAATTTATGATTTCCTGTTCGATTAGGAAAAAGACATCATCCAATTAACGACAAATTTTACACGATATTTGACTTTGGCAAATCAATTCATTAGTGTGCTGCCTAGTAAAAATTTTTTCAAGATTTTTTTTTAGAATGAAGCTGGTTGTTATCAATTAAGTCCAATCATTTAGTCAAGGTACGCGGGTAAAGCAGACAATTTGATTGAGATTTCGAACTTAAAACTAATTTCTATTAAAATTTCGACTTTCATTATTCGTACAACAAAAGGACTTGAATAGTTTGTCTGTCTGTCTTTCCCTTCGATTACAATGTGGGTGTTTTCAAGAGCGGAGTGAATAGGCATTTACTAAGCTAGTGTGCCTTACTATCCAAGACCGCATTTACTTAATTTATAGTGAGATCTCAAGGTGTGTGTGCGTAGTTTAGGGTATGATGGGGCTGACATGCCCAAAAGGGCAAAAGTCCCGAAAAAAAAAAAAATAAGTGAGATCTGGCAGTAATAACTAAATCACTCTTCCTTTCAAGGTTTTAATCGACTCTACTAATAAAGGTCTTTCATAACACAACTAGAACTTTAACGCCACTACGATATTATTGGCTTTAAAAATGATTAAGTGATTTCCCAACCGTATTCTTGAAATCCGTACATGCATCCAGAAAAAGCCATCAAATTATTAATTAAACGGTCAAAATTAATGAAGTTTATACAATAGTTCTATAATCTCCGTTTTTTTTTCTTTTCAGAACCATACCCACAGCCGGAATTATCACCTAATGTTATGGAATACATGGCTTTGAAAACTTCATTGGCACCAAATTCAATACCGCCTCAACAAAGTTCCCCGTATTTCGCTCATTCGGCCGTTCGGATCCATCCGTCCCAGCCAACGGACCATTCCCACATCTATGATAGAAGGCTCGCCACCTCATGGCTGTTAGCCAATCAGGTCCAAGCTCAAGGGTTGTTAAAACCATATCCAATTTCACCGTGGCAAAGGATCATGATGCCATACCAGACGGATTCCAAAAACTTTACGCCATACGCCCTCAGTTTACACAACGATCTTCTTAACAGAATAAATCCGGACGAAGTGAAATCAGAAAACTCAGAACATATATCAGTTGAAGCTAGTGACGACAGTACAGACAAACCAGATGATGACCAAGACCATAAAAGTAAGGAAAAAGAGAAAAAGAAAAACCCATATTCTATTGAAGAACTCTTAAAAAAGCCGGACAAAATCACGAACCCATATCCAATTGCATTTCAGAACATATTACGGCAACCGAGTGGCAGTATGGTCGAATACCATAGTCAGGAAAAACATTCCAGTGACAGAAGTTCGCCCGCGAGCTTTTGTTCCGTACAAAGTGGCGTTTCAAATGATTGTTTTAATGAAACCGTCAGTTCAGAAATAAAGGCGGGAAACTGATTTTTCTTGTACAATCTGTACTTGGCAAAAGATCTTGTTAAACCTGATATCGTTACTAAACTTTTTGATTTAATTTCCGTAAAAGCTTTGCTTTGGATTGTATATGTATTTTACATAGAACCTTACAAAAAGAAATCTTTTCGTAGTGATAAATTTATAAACGCATAGTCCGTAAATTATATTATTAATTCAATCGTCAATCATATAGTTATTATGTTATTTATTAATTAAATATAATATACGAAAATAGATAACGGAAAATTTCAAACTATTAAATGAATATACATCGTAAGTTTAGTTCACATTGTAAATAGGTGTCCTATATAATTAGAATTTGGAATTCTGTTCACTTAAGTAGTATGAATTACTGATGTTTTCCTGTACGAAAAAATAGTTGTAATATTTGCAAAGTCCATTCATATAGTTTAGTTGTTAATAATCGTAGTACTTTGAAAATTAAAATCAACCCCGAGACACAATTTTCAAAACAATCCTAAATTGGGAGGATTTAAATTAAAAAAAAAATTACGGCCTATATTATGTACATGTCCCTCTGTTGGAAATAGGCCCGTCTTATATAGAGAGTATAAGGGCATGATCTGTCGCGGCCTTGTGTAGATTAGCAGATTTAACGTGTCTTAGAAAGTTTTCCTTACTTACCACACTTTTGTTTTATAAATTATTAATTTAATATATAACAATTAATAATTTAGGCATAATATGTTCAAGATGTCATTTGTTTGTTAATAATCACCTTATAACTTGGAACTGCATCCCTTCGAAATCACGTATGGAAAATAAAATGGCGGACGACAATTACTCTTTGAATGGACTTTGTATTGTGATTCTGTGATACTGTATAGCATTAGATATATTAACTAAATTTAGAATAGCCTATTACTAGATAGCCATTTTGAGTATTGCTTTGATCTGTGTAAAAGATAAATAACCATGTAGATTGTAGTGAAATGTAAAAAGGATCTAAAAACTGTAGTAAGTGCCCTGAGTAGTTGTAATACATTATCATGGTTGGATTAAATTGGCGCGTAAATGCGACCTACATGCAGTGAAAAATGCACGTAAAAACAATTCGAAATCTAGAGGGAAAAAAGCTATTTATGTATTTTGTGTGCAATGCGGGTGCATTGTAATTTTAATATTCTTTTTTGTTCAACGACTATATAAAAATGATTGTCTCTTTAACGAATATTTGACAGGAAGAAAGGTCATTGTCTTGCTTGTATTCCAAATTAAATCTTATAACACTTTTGAAATGCGTTCATTATGCAGACCGTATCTTTAATCTTTAGTCATCGGAAGCCTAGACATGCTGGTACAATTAATTTTTAAGCCGACTTCAATAAAGGCGAAGGTTCTCAATTAGTCTGTACGTTTTTATATGTTTGATACCTCATAACTTTCGACTGGGTGAACCGATTTTAGATGATTCTTGTATTTCAATTTGGTCCAAGTCTGACACTGGCATCCATGAGAAAACCATACGAGTGTTAAATTTGCATCAAGTATCTGCACGACTAATGGATGAATAACTCAATATCACGCAAACTACAATACCAATGGTACCAAAAAGGACTAAATACTTTTTGGTACTATTAGTATCGTATTCATTATTCACCGACAATAAATCAACATTAATCTGTTCCTTTGGTCAATCGTTGATATTTTCTTCTTCAACGTCCATTTCTTCAATATAATGATAATAAAACATTCACAAAATTTAACACCGTGTTTTTATTATCTCATATTTTTTAAATTATGCGAATCATAGCCATTGAATATACTTATGTTTGCCGCCCAATCTTTCTCTTAATCGATGGCACTAATCAAATTATGTTCATTCAAACAATGTTACATTAATACCATAGATATTATTCAAGTATTATATTTAATTAAAATAATTTGAACATGAACATTTTATATACCACAATAAACTTTCGCCATTTTAATTCAACAGGACCATAGAGAAAATAATGCGAACGTCAAAACACAATTACTTGTTTATTACAGCACAATAAACCAAATATTGGACTGTTGTCTTTTATTTTCCTCTTCGTATGTAAATTATTTAAAGGAATCTATTTTTAACAAATTTCAGAAATGGAGAAACTACTCTAACCGTCTTAGTCTAATTTAATCAAAAAGTTGACTTTTAATCAATGGAAGTATTTTATATGGGAATGAGCCGTGATATCTTCGTGAAATGCGCCAATCGGAACCAATAAAAATGACATTCTGGCTATCCTATTTTTAATTACAATGATTCATATCGATGAACTGGTTTCTGTATGTTACCGACAATTGACATAAATTGAATATTTAAAAATATAAAACGTCGTGACACAGGCTGAATTGAAGCTATTTGCATGAAATCACAAAGTTTCCGGTCTACACCATATTTCCATAATACGTCTATTACATTTTGTTTTTGCATACCGTTCTAGCAATTACGTAGAGCTTAATTTGACCTAATGCAACGCTGTACGTGTGATGATTATTTGACACGGAGTTTTTAATGACTTTCGTGGATTTCCTAATCATACATCTATGCCTTTTATGCGTCAAATGAATTAACGTGAAGTAAGACGGGCCAATGCTTTTATTAATACTTTCAGAGCTAGTGCTCGACCACGATCCCACCTGATATTAAGTGCATATTCACTCTACTCTTGAAAACATTGTTTACAACTAAACAAACTTAGTTTACAGTCATGTCCACATTTATCACATTTACACATATTTGCAAGAGCACCATGTTTTTTTTAAAAAAAAGATGAACAAAATCTATTTTGATTTTATAATTGTTCTGACACTTTCATTAATTTTAAACTAGCACCTTTACAATTATCCGACAGTTTACTATATATAATAGAACATATATAGTATATAAAAGAAAACAAAAATAAAGTAGATCTAATATTTTTCTTCTTTATTAAAAAAAAACAAAACTACTGCAGCTACCAACCAAACAGCCAGTCACAAACAATACTATTGAAGTTTTTAAAATCATTTCAACAATTTTAATACTCACTATCATTTTTATAATTATATTTTATCACTATACCACTTTCACTATATTCATGGCAAAATCGATTCTATGGAAGTAGCAGTGTAGGTATTTTTTGTGGTACAGAGGACTAGCCAGAGAAGTTGACTTTTACTGTTTCACCGGATTGAGATAAGAGGCGGTATAGCTCTGTTTCTTAGGTTCAACAATCTGTCATTGACGTTTTCTCTACTTAGTTTTTACTTTTAACATGAGAATCAAATACGAATTGTTTATCAATTGTCATCAATTGACAAGATATTGTCAGTACTCAGGAGTGACAGAATAAGCCACTTGACAGCCGCAGCGGACTGCACGTATAGATCGAAAATATTATCGATTTGAATTAATCTTTTTCATAAATGTGGTTAAATATATGGCATAATATCTTTATTCATTCATAAAAACATAAATCCTATGGATAGACATGGATTCTGATAATTTAACTAAACAAGTAAGCACCATTTAATTCGACCTTTTCCCACGAAACAGTTTACCAAAACTATTAAATGCACGTTTTAATTATTACCAGATCGAAGAAGTGGAAGCTTTAAGCTCGATTTATGGGACTGATTGGACAACGGACAGTGAGGCACACAGGTCATACAATATCAAAGTAAAGGAAAATAACCACGAAGTTATTTTGTATGTTACTATGCCACACGATTACCCTGGACAATCGCCACCTAAGTACGAACTATCTGCTCCCTGGATGAATAGAAAAGAAAAAGAACAGATGCACAACAGCCTTGATGAAGTTTATTTGTAAGTTATTTGCAAATGTTAGACTTCTATGGTTCCAATAATTAAAATGAAATATAACAGTAATATATTGCCGACCTATAGAATATTTTGAAATAAAAACTTGTTTCTCATTTTCTCTTAAGAGCATGTATTCCAAAAAGTGAGTTATATACTTTACAAATATTTGAAATGAAAAGACCGATTATTTTGGTCTATAGAGGGTTGATATTTAAATTACCTAATGTGTTAGAGCTTCTACTGTAAAAATTCTTTGTTTGTAACATCTGCATATAATACGGTTGGACACAGGCCTTCTCTGTAAAGAGAATATATATAATGTAATGGCATAGTCCACTATGTGGCCGTAGTGCAGATTCGCAGTCTCAATATGTGTTAGAAAAATGATCTAAGACATGATTTCCTTACAATGTTTTCTTTCACTGTTGAACGCATGGTAAATCAGCACATAAAATTGCAACAATAAATTTACTGGTGGAAGCACTGGGGAGCGAACTTGGGTTGCTGGTGTTTAATGAAACTTGAGGTAACCCGGACACTGAGCTACCAGGACTCCTTTTGTATAAACTTATTTTTTAAAAATATTTGTTGTGACAACTTAAAATAAATTATACAAAATATTTTCCTTTGTAATTTTTTGGAAAAGTTTGTATTCATCATGCTCTCTCAAATAGTTCCATATTAATGGATATGAAAATGTTACTCATTTAATATGATCATTCATTCACAGTAAGGGTGTCATCGTATTCCAATAAAGATCTGAGTTTAAATTATATATTAATTATTAAAAAATAATTTCTCACTGCATCTATAATACAGGGAAAATATTGGCGAAACAGTGATATACCAATGGGTGGAAAAAATTAGAGATATACTATTACAGATAAAGCCCAAAGAAAATAGGAAAGTGAATAATAATACACAAGTTGAAGAAACATTGGATCTCTCACAGGTATCTGTTCTTATGCCGAGTAACTTGTCAGTATTAATAAGTATCAACCTAGAAGTAACACTGTATTATGTAGCCCTGGGTTTTCTATATGTCTACCTTAAATTTTATTTGTATGCATCTGCATTCACAATATTATTAGCAGATACACCGAGTGTTGCCTAGGCTACAGTTTTACTTTATTGTGAACTTATAAAGGGCTGGCTATCCTTGCTTGTCTGAAAAGGCAACTTAAGGGTGCATTGGTTTCAGGATCGAGAAGGGTCAGGACTATTGTTGTCGTAATAGTGGGGGGATTTTTTTTTATGAATGAACTACAGCGGGCTAGAGATGAAAGCGGTAAAGAAAGGTGATTTTATTGATAAAAACTGTATGTGACAGTCTAAGCTAACTTATATGCCACTTCGGGAAGCGAGCTGGGAGAAGAAGTGGCTGAAGAAACTCCAGCAATGCTCCTAATCCTATTCAAGGGGTGGGGCTTTCCCATAAACAGTGGAGGGAACATTGAGTGTTGCCTTAGTACAGTGAGGGTGCTAGGGTAGGAACTACTCCCCTGGAATCTACTTAGGCTTGTAGAAAGACAAGAGTAGGCTCATCTCTTATTTTGTATTAAATGGATAATAGAAGATGATTTAGACTGATCAGCTTGTATCATGAGTAAATCAGCACATAAAATTGCAACAACAAATTTACTGGTGGAAGCACTGAGGAGCTTAACTTGGGTTGCTGGTGTTCAATGCAACTTGAGGTAACCTGGACACTGAGCTACCAGGACTCCTTCTGTATAAACTTAATTTTTAAAAATATTTGTTGTGACAACTTAAAATAAATTATAGATTTTCCTTCGTAATTTTTCAGAAAAGTTTGTATTAATCATACTCTCAAATAGTTCCATATTAATGGATATGAAAATGTTACTCATTTAATATGATCATTCATTCACAGTAAGGGTGTCATCGTATTCCAATAAAGATCTGAGTTTAAATTATATATTAATTATTAAAAATAATTTCTCACTGCATCTATACATTTCATTATAATACAGGGAAAATATTGGCGAAACAGTGATATACCAATGGGTGGAAAAAATTAGAGATATACTATTACAGATAAAGCCCAAAGAAAATAAGAAAGTGAATAATAATACACAAGTTGAAGAAACATTGGATCTCTCACAGGTATCTGTTCTTATGCCGAGTAACTTGTCAGTATTAATAAGTATCAACCTAGAAGTAACACTGTATTATGTAGCCCTGGGTTTTCTATATGTCTATCTTAAATTTTATTTGCATGCATAGCTCATCTGCATTCACAATATTATTAGCAGATACACCGAGTGTTGCCTGGGCTACAGTTTTACTTTATTGTGAACTTATAAAGGGCTGGATATCCTTGCTTGTCTTAAAAGGCAACTTAAGGGCGCATTGGTTTAGGACTATTGTTGTTGTAATAGTGGGGGATTTTTTTTATGAATGAACTACAGTGGGCTAGAGATGAAAGCGGTAAAAAAAGGTGATTTTATTGATAAAAACTGTATGGGACAGTTTAAGCTGACTTATATGCCACTTCGGGAAGCGAGCTGGGAGAAGAAGTGGCTGAAGAAACTCCAGCAATGCTCCTAATCTTATCCAAGGGGTGGGGCTTTCCCATAAACAGTGGAGGGAACATTGAGTGTTGCCTTAGGACAGTGAGGGTGCTAGGGTAGGAACTACTCCCCTGAGATCTACTTAGGCTTGTAGAAAGACAAGAGTAGGCTCATCTCTTATTTAGTATTAAATGGATAATAGAAGATGATTTGGACTGATCAGCTTGTATCATGAGTAAATCAGCCCAAGCTACCACCAATTTAGACATTTTATTTATACAGACAGATAGAACATGATGCAAACATTGGACACCGTCTCAGCATGTGCTGTCGTAAGGCTGCCACAGTGCTGATTCTTTCATAACAATTAGTTTTTTCATTTGAATTTTTTTCAGCTAGTAATTGATTGTCCAGAAATAACACATGGCGAAGTGATTATGGACAGAAAGAGCTCATTCCAAGCACACGTGGCTGAGGTGCACAGTGTAAATGATGTTAAGTAAGTGTAATTTAACATTCCTAAACAATATTATTTTAACATCGGAGATGTTAGGTAAACTCTGCCATCCACATAATTGCAACCACAGTGTCATATACTTTAGTAACATGTTAGTATCTTAATTGCTTGTTGAAATGCAAAAGTGGCGGTGTTGTAGTTAACTAGTTAGGCTAGAAAAGCTAAGCTTTTGACTAAACAATGTTCATTTATTTATTCTTTACTTTACTTTGCACACAATACAAAAAAGGTACAAATAGGCGGACTTAATGCCAGTAGGCATTCTCTGCCAGTCTACCTTGGGGTTGTGTAGAGACAAAGTAACGGGTGCAAGCTATATGAGAAAATAATAAATAAAAGAAAACTATAATAAATGCATGCATATATAATATACATACCTACTTACAAATATTTTAAATATATAAACATAATAATTATATATAATAATAAATAGATACATATATAAATACATATATATAATTATAGATGGATAGGGACAGCAATTGTCAAACTATGCTTAGGTAAAGCTTCCATAGTAAATGTTTGAAAGTAGATTTAGTTCCTGCTGTACGTACATTTATTTATTATTTTACAAAATCAACAGCTTATGAATTATAATATATATTTCGGTCACGTATTCAAGATCTAAGCCTTTATAGATTTACATTATATAAAACATTTTTTTTTCACTGTTAACTAAGGATGTACTTGGCATTAAAAAACAATAAAAAAGAATTAGACGAATTAATAGGAAATTAAAATTGCATTACCTATGTTACTGTGTGTGAGTGTATGTGTGTACATTGTGGGTATATCCCTGTGTGTCCTGTATCACAAATCTTTAATAAACCTGAGTAATGCCATAAGTCAAAGTGTGTATAATTCAATTTTTGAGTTTAAATTTTGTTAAGCAAAAGATGTCTACCCTAGAGAAATGGTTATAATAAGTGCTTAACACTCTGTTTACGACGGAATATTTTGCATAATTAGTATTCGCTGGTGGTAAATAGAAAAGGTCGGTAGTTTTAGTTGGTTTTTTCGGAGTGCGAACACTCAAAAACTGCTGCAGCAACTGTGGACGATCAAGGGTGGCATCTTCAATGTTCAAATGTTAGCATTTAATAATGCGAACATAAGCCCTTATAATCCTCGCTTTGATGTCTACCACGGAAACTAAACTACCGATATTATTATATTTATGGTTGATGCTCCAAACTGCAGTGAGTTTATATCGATAAGTTTCCTTATTCTTGTCATATAATAATTATTATAATTAAGTTAAATAAAACTGTGCTATAGCGCTGTGCTGGCGAAGTTGAAACAGAACAAAAAGATATTGAACGCTACTCACAATATGTACGCATATCGCATTGAAAGGACGACTGAGAAAGGGAACACCATGCTCCAAGACTGTGATGATGATGGGGAGACTCACGCCGGTGGCAGGATGCTGCACCTGTTGCAGATACTAGATCAAAAGAACACCCTGGTGGTTGTCTCCAGATGGTAAGAATAGGCTTTCAATTATTTTTCACTTTGTGCACATTCGTACACAGAGATGCCTTTTCATTCTAGTTTTTATTATATGGCAGAGGGTGAGCCCAAATGTCCGAAGGCTTGACTTTGGCTAGGCTTGAAACCTCCAACTGGTTCAATGAATAAAGATAACAGTTAAAACAAACTCCAACAGTGTATATTTTTAATTTTTTGAAAAGTTTCGAAGTCTCTATTGTGGAAGCCCTCTATGGCCTCCCCAAAATCGGGTCCTGCAACGCCGCATAAGACAAAAGCATTCGACCTCTCTTATTTGGTCTTAAATTCCAGGTACGGCGGCATACAACTTGGTCCGGACAGGTTTCGTCACATAAACAACGCGACCAGACAAGCAATTCAACAAGCTGGACTGTTAAAGAAGTGAAGATAGAAATAGATGTGAACAAAGAAAATTAAGAGCTATGCCACCACTCATTCCGGTAAAGCAGTTAAGGCCGGCTTCTCTGATCAATCTGTTCGTCACTAGAAAAAAAACAAAGAACATTTTCCAGAGCCTTCTAGAATAATTATAATATATTCATTAACACACCTCTTACGCATTTTAAAGTTAAAGCTACAGCATATACAAGGTATTAGGAGACCGATTCCGAAAACGAAGTCAGACAATAGTACTAATGACAACTTCGAAGATGGGATACAAAAAAAAAATCAATCCAAATTTTAAAAAAACATATTTTTAAATCGTTTTGTAGCATTATTTGAGCTCCATCATGTTAGTATAACTAAATAAAACAATATTTTCTTAAAAATGCATTACTAAAAACAGCAATGAAACACGAAGCCAAAAACAGCTGATGCTCAGGTCAACGAACGCCGGGGCGCGGAGGGGCGGCGGCGCCAAATAAGCAGCAAGAATTCTAAGATGGCGCGGTATTCTTTGAACATATAATTTTTTTTAATCAAGATAGAATTTTTCCGTCACATTTTGGGATCGTGTGGTATTAGAGCGGAATGCCTTCCTTTATTAATTTAACACGTGTTCTCTTCTAATGTACCGCCGGTAAATAAAATTATAACAGAAACATGAAGAATAATGAAATTATATTTTATAAATTTTTGTTACATTAAAAATATACAATTTGGAAAATTTCTAGACCAAAAGTGTAAAGAAAAACGTTGACATGTGTCTTTTATGATAAATTTTCTTATTCCAAATATAAATAATTTTATCGTCTAAAATACTTTTTGGTGAATTGACGAATGCCACACCATCATCAAAGGTGTCATTAGTAGTCTTCGTTTTCGGAAGTCGTCGTCTAGTGAGAAATTATTTTCCTTCGGGAAAGCTCGGATCTTTATCGGAATACGATGACACCTGTCATTGTATGATCGTATTAAATGAGTGACATTTTCATATCCATTAATATGGAACTTTATTGTTTACTGTCAAATGTCAAAATGAATAATGTCATTGTATAATATAGAGATGTTACAACCGTAACAATTATTACTTAAAACGGGATATTACCATTACCAGTGTATTATACGAAATGAGTTTTGTTTGTATTTATTTGTAATTGTTAAGTTCGTGACCATGTTAGTTTAAAATTATAATTATAATAAATAACCTGCGTGTGAGAGGGATGCAAACGATCTCTGGAAATATATATTTTTAAAATTTATTGATGAATATTTTATGGCTTGGTAACAAGACCTTTAAGCCAAGTCTTTTTTAAAACACACACTTATTTCTTACGTCTAAGATGAAATTGAAAATGTAAGTTACATGATACCCCCATGAGTCCCCGCGCCATTTTTTTCCCTCGTTCTACACTTCCTATCGTTAAAACATCACACACATATTTATACTTTTATTGTACAGATATATCGTTAAATTCAGTTTACAGCAAAATTAATAATAATACAATAAACAAAAGAGAATCGTAATTCGTGTTTTCTTATTCTTAAAAGTCCCGCCCGAATATCAGCCAGCACGCGACTTATACCGTAGTCAAACATTGTAGGTGTATGTAGTGTTATAATCTGTAGGTCTCGTAGAATAAAATAGTCCAACAACTAAAACACTCGCTTTATTGAGACAGCGTAACGTTGTACAAAGAATTATTTATATCGAGTCAAACGTCACCACTGCGCGTCCTCACCATCTTTATACAAAATTAATTAGAAGTCAGATTAGGAACTAATAAGGTTAAACTATTGTTTACAATGCCAAGTTCATGTGACGATCAACTAAATTATTAATTATGAATTAAAGATACAATAAGGTTCAGGTAAATTATTAAGATATCATTGGAAGTAGTTATTATGTATAACAATCGCTGGGTGTCAGGTGTTGCCAGCTAACAGTAGCGGTGCGTAACAATATCTTTAAAACTGTAGCGAATATTTAAATTGCGTATTCCACTCTATATATATGTCTGTCTGCTGATGTGACTTACTCCTACCGCTCTAAGATGGGTACGGAAGCTGTTTGAGAGAGCACGATAAATACGAAGGAAAATCTTTTCTCACTATATCTAAAGTGCTTTTTGTAGACATAGACGCCAGAACATCTTAATATAACTATGATTTGTTTTCAATTGTAAATTTGTATCGGACGGAGTGAAGAGCGGCTGTTGGAGCAAATGACACGGGGGAGAGTAGAGGAGGCGAGGGGAGGAGAGGGTAGAAGATAAGTGACTGTTTTGGCGGAATTTCACTTCGTTGTCAGTAAAGCAAAATAAAGTGTTCATAATAATTGTGTTCTTTTATTTAAATTATCAAATATGAAATAGTCGTTATAAGTAGCCCAAAAAATAAATAAATGGGTACAGTGGCTCGTCCCATTACTTCTGCGAGGACAGGTCTATGGGTAGATCAAAATTAGGGCTGGGCATCGACCAAACATTCCTCCCATCGATCAGGCCCACTATACCGTAACCGTCCAAGCCGAGGTTACCCCTAACGGTGGACCCATGTGTCGAGTTACTAGCGATTGAGGTTCAAGCGACCTAAGAGCTATGCCACTTCTTAATACGGTGAAGCAGTCAAGGCCAGCTTCTCTGACCAATTTGTGTATTTAAAAAAAATGAGAATCCTTTTATTATTTTATAGTAATTAGTTAAAGTTACAGCCTTTATATATTATATATATATGTCCCACTGCTGGGCACAGGCCTTCTCTGTAAAGAGAGTATAAGGGCATAGTCCACCACGCGGCCCTAGTGCGGATTGGTAGACTTCACATGCCTTAGAAAAATTTTCTAAAACATGTAGGTTTCCTCACGATGTTTTCCTTCACCGCCGAGCGCGTGGTTAATCAGTACATAAAATTGCAACAGCAAATTTATTGGTGTCGGCACCGGGGATCGAACTCAGGTTGCCAGCGGACACTGAGCTACCACGGCTCTGTGTAATAATTAATTGTGTGTGTGTAGTAATTAGTTATTTGCATTCAATTAAAAACTATTTTTTAATAATGCCTAAGAATTATATCCCCTCACGTACGTATATAAGTACATGCACCAATTTTTTTTTAACATGAAACGCCAATTTATTGGTACAACTGGTACTATAATTACGCAACACCAAATCCTGGTATGTGTTTATAAATGAAAGAACATATATATATACGTTTTTATAAAAGAAATAATGTATATGTTTTTTATGTCTAATAATTAAAGTTATATAAAACAGAACTATACACAGATTAACTTAATAAATTTGACATGATGTTATAAAATGCTTTAAATTAGTACATTTAATAAGCTCTCATATATTTGTTACCTTAACCGAGGATATTAGGCGTTCCAGGCCTGGTTCTTAGTTCTGGGCTTGTAGAATAAGACTACGGTATCCCCTGCCTGTCGTAGAAGGCGGCTAAAAGTGCCTCAGGTTCACTGGACGACGAGGGAAGAAGGCGCCTCGTGTCGCCTTGCACTGCGAGGGCACAGGGGAGGAGGGATTTACCTCCCCCACCGGGACATGCTCTCCGAGAGCACACTGCAGAGGGACTTTGGTGCCACTGGAGATCCAGGAGCCTCTCATCATGCACCGAGAAAGGGCCACCGGGGGGTGGTTTTTAGTAGGTAAGAATCCAATAATCACATAACCACGCCTTCCCCCCAGAAGGCGGGGTATCTTGTTGAAGATTTCCCTCCCGTCAACCCAATGTGACAGGGGATGAACTTACCGCCGTACAGCAGATACAATATTATTTTTAAACCGTTTTCAAAAAGGAGGTTGTTAATTTGTTTATTTTTTTTTGTTGCTATAAGTGCTGCTTGCTGACTTGGTAATTATTGCACATTTTCCAAAGTTACTATTTCTTACTATTCCTTGCATTGTTGTCTGCCGTTTTCACTGTTATGCATTTTCTATCCAAATACTTCAATAGATCCTGAAATAAAAACTTTCGGTCTTTAACAATTGCACCCATACTCTTCTATAAAAAAATGTTATGTTGATTTAAAACGCATTAAATATGTGAAGTCATACAGGTCTGAGTTGCTCCGGCGCGTCCCTCTGAAGATCCCGGTGCCCCTCACCATGCACCGAAGAAGGGCCGACGGAGAGGTTTTAGTGGGTAAAAGCTCTACATAACCGCCGCCTTCTCCCCAGAAGGTTCTTGAAGGTTTTAGAGAAGAAGATTTTCCCCCGTCATCAAAAAAAAGTTAAGTAAATAAATATTATTGCACAATCTTTTCATACCTTGGGATTATATTTATAGCCATATGACACAAGATCTTTATGTACCACGTCAATGTTGATGGGTTCGTAACGAAGTATTGCCTCTCGGAGATGTCTACGGCATGATACATAGTTGTGAAAAGCTATATGAAGTGGGACCCGACAGGAATGGACCTATAGAAGATAAGACAACTTTTATAAAATAACATTTAATTTGATGAACTTTTAATAATAATAAAATAATAATAATAACGATAAATGCCGTAAATGTCACATCCAATCCGAAACAATTCAGCACATCACAGGAGCATGCACAACACTCACACAGACAGATTACACTCATAGACACAATCAGGTAGCAAACATTATTCACCAAAAACTAGCACTAAAACATACACTTATACAAAATACAAACACTCCTTATTATAACTACACACCGCAAACAATTCTGGAGAATACAACACACAAACTTTTTTATGATATTACGCGCTATACTCACCGACAGAACAATTCACTATAACAGACCTGATATTACCTTACAAGACAAAATAAATAAAATTACTTACATAATAGACATTGCGGTTACCGACACTCGCAACATACAAAAGACAATCACTGAAAAAATTAGCAAATATTTAGAATTAAAAGACGAAATAACCAGAATCTGGAGACAACAAAAAGTTTACATAGTGCCTATAGTTCTCTCTACAACCGGTATCATCCCACATCATTTGCTCCATAGCCTCAAACTCATAGATTTAAAAGAAAGCCTCTACATAACCCTTCAAAAAGCTGTAATTCTGAATACGTGTAGAATTGTTAGAAAGTTCATGCAAATAGAAGACACACAAATAGGAAACGATATTAACATACCCACAACATAAACACAAAACACACCCTACATTTACTTGGCTATAACCTGTAAATGTAGGTGAAACCAGCTCTTAATAAAGAGCTGAGAAAATAATAAACATTCAAAAATAATAATAAATATCCTTTATTAATTAACAAAATTATAACAAACAGTATTACTAATTACACATTTTTACTGCGAGTATTAGTTCTATTTAAGTTTCACTGCCACCTAAACTAGGAATTTCCTGTGCGATAGTTGGCAGTTCTTCCTCCCATGGTTATTCAAATATCTAATATTGTAATTATATCATTTTTTTTATGTGCGAGTGTGTGTGTGCTTGTGTGCGCCCGGGTGTGTGTATGTGTGTCGGTGACTTATACCCGAAAGACCTACGTACTGCTTTGAAGCTTTTTTTTATGATGACACAGATTATATACAGAAAAACACAGATTGGCCAGAGAAGCGATGGCCTTGACTGCTTTACCGGATTAAGAGGTGGCATAGCTCTTAGGTCGCTTAGCCTGAACCTCTATCGCTAGTAACTCGACACAAGGGTCCCCCCGGTGAGGGATAACCTCGGTTTGGACGGTTACTATGTTACGCGTAAGCGAGGGCACCCGAGAGGGCCGAACCACGACTCGGTCGGTTGCTATGTCACGGATAATCCAAGGGACATTCAAGAGCTACACTAACTTTGAGTGCCACTTCGGGAAGTGTCGGCACTGGGAGAAGAAGTGGCCGAAGAAAGTCCAGCAAAAAGTTGGGCCTACCCATAAAATAACAGTAACGTGCGAGGATCGTAGTCAAGTACATGCTTAGAAAGTATAAAAAAAAATCTTTTGCATAATGGGACTCATTGATTACTTACAACTTACAGAGGTTTGAGATTTCATGTAATGGCTTTTGTGCTTGAAGTGAAGGAAACAAAACATTTTCACAAGTTCCACAATTCAATTGTTTTATTGAGGTCAAAGTTACAGAGGTTCTAATGTATTATAATTTACTTTACCTTAGCCTTCTCTTTCTTCTGAAACAACCAATCATCAACACCACATTCAATGTTCCTTATATCCGGATTCTCTTTTGTTTCAACATATATATTACTTTCATTGACCGATACTGTATTTGGTTTCCGAGGACTTGTACCTTTTTTGGGTGATTTCCCATCAGTGTTAGGTTTAAATTTCTTCTTTTGTATAGGTTCTTGTGAGCAGTGTTCTATTATTGGGTGGGTTTGGTTGTACAAGTGGGTCAACAATTGTATAGCTGAAAATAAAATACTTTTTTTTTAATATACCACAGTATAATATTATATGTAAATAAAATTACACAGTATAATAATACAGTTTAATATTCACAAATATAAATATTTTCAGTATAAACAAAAAACCGACTTCAAATTTAATCAAACTTTAAAAGACGCCTTCTGTGTATTTCCAAATTATTGTATACGAAATGAAATTAATCAGAACATAACTAAACTTCCATCAAAATACCCTTAAAGTACATCCTTTCCAACAAAAAATGAACTATCCAAATTTGTTGGTGTGACATTGAGTGACTCTTCCATTTGTGGGGCACATATTTGATGCAAATTTAACTTAAATGGTTTTCTCACATATGCCATTGTCTAAATTGGAATAGAACAACACAGAAAGCACTAGCTTTAAAAAGAGGAGTGCTCCGATGTTCACCAATATTTACAGGATTACTCGCCAGGTAAATCTGAAGATTCCCCAAAAGATCCATTGAAATCGATCCGGCCGTTTCGGAGCCTATACGGAACAAACCCACACACTTTCTCTTTTATATATATAGATGTTGTTTTCATATCAAATTAACTAATAAATCATTCATTCATTCATAGGACTCACCTCTTTTTCGTTTGAATGGTTTCAAACCATACTTCTCCAGTTCCTTATTCCTCTCCGGAGTAGACATAGCGGCATAATCTAGCATGGGTGTAACTACACCAAATTTCACAATATAGTCACTATTCGTTGGTGTTTGTATCGATACTTTGTTTTCACTAACAATCGCTTTAATTGGAGTTACACATGTTGATTCACTAAATGTTATATAGGCTTCCGTTTGTTTATTCATATCATTTGTATCTTTATTATGTTTAACATTTACCATGGGTAGGTAACTCTCACTTAATAAACTGTTGGTAGTATAATTAGTATTTAAATTTGTGATGTTTTTTGACTTTTGTATGTTAGAAAAGTCGTTCAAATACGAGACACCACCTAAATCAAAGTTTTCCACATTTGATTTACATAATGAATAGTTAAACTCTTTATCAGATATTTCAAAAGCCTCTGAAACATTACTGCTATTAACTATACTGTCACTTTTAACATGTTCAAAATAGTTTTCTTTTTTTTTTGATGATTCAGAGGTATCTGAAATCTTTGACTGAACCGAATGAAAATGTTCATCTATGGAATGCACATTAGCAATAGAATCAAAGCTTATTTCATCATAATCTATCGAAACATCATTCTTCTTTCCGAGACTGTTACTATCACTAGATTTTAAGTTTCCAGAATTATTACCAATATTAGAACTCTCATGGACAATTTCTGTTGAATCGGAAGATTGAGTCAAATCAATTTTACTATTTTCATCAAGCAAACCTGTAGTCAATACAATATTTTTTGATTTGAGTGATGCATCTTTTAATTCATTTATATCCTGTGAATTATCCCCAATTGTGACCTGTTTGGTGTATTTGTACTACTATTAGGCAACTTTTCAAGACTATTATAATCAAAGGGCTGTAAGTCTTCAGATACATTATCAATGTTAAAAGTTACATTATCATATTCTGTTGTCGTATCGGAAGATTGTGTCAAGTCAATATTATTTTCTTCATGCAAATCTCCAAATAATAAAATATCTTTTGATTTAAATGATGCATTTTTTAAATCATTTATATCCTGTGAATCATCTCCCAGTTGTGATCTATTGGGTACATTAATACTACTATAAGGTAACAAGTTTTCTGAAATATATAGTACTGAATCGTCAACACGGTCTACATAATTTTTCTTCTCTTGTATATCAGAATTAAGTTGTTTATTATCTTTGACAATGCCATATCTCCATTTAAAATAATTTGTTGAGTAGGCTCTAAAGAGTTTTTATGATAATGAACAATAATAGTATCATCCAAAGAGGATTTTTGTGTGCCATATATCTCTACTGCTGGTAAATCATCATCAGAATTTGATGACTGTGTAAGATCTAATGTCTTTATACTTCCTTTACTTAGTACAGAATCATTTTTAATCTCCACATGTGCATTGTCATCACAATTATGGACAAGATCAAAGTGGTTATCATTACGATTAATACTTTTCTGAGACATAGGATTTACACATTCAGTAATTTCCATGCAATCATGTATTATTTGAACTTCATCTATGTTTTCAATGTTAGACAATAATTTTGTTTTATGATTCTGTGATGATATTGGCACACATTCCGTTAAATCCATGAAATCATTGGTTTTTCTATTTGTTATATTTTGAGATGACTGAAAACTTGGCCCTGATATATAATTTGTTACTTCCATAGATATTGGAAAATCAGTCTTAGATATACCATTTTTGATATATTGGTCTGTATCTCTAATAGAATTATTAATCACAGTTGATTCTTCATCATCAAAAATATCAGGAGATGGACACCTGTCTTGTTGCGGTAAAGATAGGATTATAGATGGATTTTCATGGTCACTTTTTACTTTTTTCAAGATAGATTGGTTTAATGTATGTGGTTCATCAGTGTTTTGAGATTTTTCAGTATTAACCATTAGAGTCTCGTCACATTTATTATGTTCTAATTGAAACTTTTTGTTAAAATATAAACTATTATTAATGTTTAATTTACAAATATCTTTTGCTTCTTTCAAAGTTCCACTTAATATAGTATCTAACTCAACTTGTGTACATTGCAAATTTGGTATTGAAACAACATAATCTTCTACAAGTTTAGGGCTTGATGGCCTACCTGGTATATTTGACCAATCTCTCAGTAAATTGCCGTTGGAAACGGAAATTTCTTCTAAAATTTCAGTGTAAAATATTTTATTTGTTTTCATTAATTCATATGGCATATTTGTAGCCAGGAAATATAGCCCAGTATCAAATATGGTACTAACATTATCATCCTTTCCAAATACACCTGGATTCCCTAACAATATCTGTGAGTATCTATCGGAAATCTTTTGACGTCTTTCTTCTTCAGATATCAGTAAAAGTTTACATGGTTTTATGGACTTTTTTGCTCTTTTATTGCCATTCACTTTAACTTTAGTATCTGGAATTTTAAATCCATATTCTTGCAATGTTCTACGAATTCTATTTGATCTCTCTTGAGAAGATAGGATTTTAGTACTGTGCAAGTTTTCTTCTTCTATCTGACCTGGTTGCTGAAGTGATTTTGACAACGCTATAGCTAATTGCAATTGCTGTGAATCAATATCAACACCACTATGCGCACATATATTGTTAAAATCTTTTGTATAAGTTAGAAGCTCATTTTTGTTTGGTTTAATTAACGTCCTAATATCTTTTTGGCCTCTAATCCGTTTCTTGGGCTTTTCTCTTTTAACTTTAGCGTTTTTATTGGTTTTTGGTCCTGTGCAAGTTTTTCTCTTTTCTTCAAAGTCTGTTAGGCTTTCTTCCATTCCAGTCTTTTGGAAATACTTACTTGTTACAATTTGTTTTATCATTAAATATCTCGCAAATAAAAACGCACATAAGTTCTACATGTTTATTTACTAGCCTATAGGTTTCCTATATATATTTTATACATATTCTGGGCTACTTATCAGGCGTATCGGGTCTACTTTCCTCTTCCATAAGTTTTCGTATCATATCACCCGATCTATTGCGTAAACCACTTGCTATCATCTGCCTTCTTTCTACTTCACCTTCAGGGTCCTCATACAGTGGCTCGAGTTTTTTCCGAAAATTTGCTATTACACCTGAAAACCTGTAATAGAAACAATTACAAACATAACCTTGATCTTAGGAACGAAAATTAACGTTGCCGCAAAGATAAATCAATATTTACTGGTATATAGCGCCCCATAAAACACCGAAAGTAACTATGCTGAACCCGATTATATTGCTGACTTTGGCAGCAGGAGTTCCTTTTAACTTCCTAGGTTTCCATTTCGAAGAATCAACGCCAATAGCCATTTTTAAATAAACTTAATTCCTTTGTCTATGGCTATCTGTTTACTAATTTGACAGTTATGAATATTGCCATTATAAATACTATTGTTTGCAATATATTAATTAATGAAATCTACTTTCCGGATTACACACAGTTTAATTATGTATTTCCATCGTTTTGGATACGGTCTAAACATAAATTATTATCGAAACTGGCGAAAATCGATTCGAAAATATAGAAGAAATAGTTATAAAAAATATGCTGCACAACTTCACCCATTGATAAACACGTAACTTGCTCCTTCAGGACCATACTTATAGCCTTCTATTAACCAAAGGCTGTATGATTATAAATATCAACACAAAAAAGTATAAATAAAATCTTTGGATTAGGGATGTTCATGCCAAAAATATATCGATAAATTTACGATATATTATATTGCGAGGTTGTATCGAAACTAAGCGATATATTGTACAAATATATTATATTTTTTATAAATCGAAATTTGTTTTACATAGTGAATGGTTAAAGTCTTTATCAGATATTTCAAAAGCCTCTGAAACATTACTGCTATTTCCTATACTGTCATTTTTAACATGTTCAAAAAAAATGTTTATAATTAATTAGCGCTTAATATTAAATATTACAAAAGTTTTGTACTAATAGAGTACTCGGCGCGTAACTGAGAGGTTCTCGCCTCGGATACCAGTCCAGATTATTTGATTTGATTCTGCTAGCAGTACATGCATGGATTATCAAATATATACGAGTCCTGCTATCGTGATCGTGCTCTTCGTGATGGCAGCGCAAGTAAGGGTTTTATTTTATTCAAGTTGTCAACCACAAATAAAAGAAAGAATGGAATGCTTTTTTATTTCATTCTACGATATGTCGTATATCAATAAAGATATCAATATTAGATGATACGATATTATCGCATTAAAGCGATGTATCGCGTCCATATATCGATATTTTAAGTATTATTGATATCTATCGTGCACTTCGTACGTACTTTGGATGTAAAATAAATCAATAAAAATTCAAGTCAAAAGGGACTTGGAAAAAGGGCACTCTCGTCTTTACGATCAAGAACAATGAAGATGTGCCTTCGACTTTTAAAACTACCAAAAATCTCCTCTTCAAGACATAGCTGTATGCACTAAAGTCTTTTTGCCTTTCCCATTAGGGATAAATTAATATCACCATCATCATCAATCAGTCAAAATTAGTGTTAGTAAGCAAAGTATATTTATGTTTTGTAATTAACTAGTTTTAAAATGTCACTGTTACAAAAATTATTATATACCGAATATCAAAGAGCTTTGTCGTTAAATATTGAAACATGTGAAGTCATTGCAAAGTTGGCCGATTTAAAGTAACAATTTAATTTCTATAATATATTTTATTATTTCATATATATTTTTTAATATCAATTAAGGCAACATGAATATCTACAGCACTGGAATGGTTACATTTGCTTTGCAAATCTTCAAGAAAGGAGTAGTTTGAGGGTTATTGAAGAAAAATCTTTAAGTACCAACTGTCTCATCTCTCAATATAGACAAAATTTAAAGTTCCACTTACTCTTCAACAATAGTTATCAAAAGTTATTTGTAAAATCTATATACATATAATTATTGGAGAAAGGTTTAGGTATAAATATTGTAAAAAAAAAAAACTTTGCTCTGAATCTAAATCAGGATAGTTTTTCCAGCTAAATAATTTTATTTTGAGTTAATCTAGATACATTTTTGATACACAGAGTCATATTCAATGAGAGTAAGAAACCAGGAGATATATTATTGAAGACACTGGACCGCCGTGGCTACTCTGTACAGCAGTATAGAAAATTATTAACAACAGCACTTAATACAAAAACAATTCTAACTTACTATAGGCCACAAAGTAAGGTGGCAATACTTATAGGCAATGAAAAATATATTCACTTATCAAAGTTGGTAACACCATCTATAGATTGTGACTCTTTAGCATCTAATTTGAAGGGCTTAGGCTTTATAATAATTACATTAAAGAACTTAAGTGCTAGTGATTTAAAATCCACTTTATCTAAAGTATTTGAATTGATACCAGAGGACTCTTACTGTAAGTACGAATACATATTATTACATTGTCAAATACATTTGAGAATTGGGGTCTCACCTCCATAAATTCAATGAAAAATTGGATGCCTTTTAGCCAAAAAGACAGCAAGCAAAATCTGAAGAATTCCAAATAATTAGAAAAGCCTAGGTACTAATATAATGCCCTATATTTGGCTCATTTCATCAATATAATAAATCTTGCATGAATATAAAGTAAACACGGTATTACAGAGAATACATATAAATATATTCAAAAAATTTTTGCAATCTGTTATAGTTTAGTTGGATCATAGAAACGATTATCCGTGAAATAGCAACCGACCGGGTTGTGGATCGGCTCTCGAGGGCGTCCCCTCGGATCGGAATGCTTATGCATAACATAGTAACCGTCCAAGCCGGGTTACCCCTCACTGGGGGGACCCGACCCTTGTGTGGAGTTCCTAGCAATAGAGGTTCAGGCTGAGCAACCTAAGAGCTATGCCGCCTATTTGATTCAGAGAATCAGTCAAGGCCAGCTTCTCTGTGTAGTTCATAAAAAAAAACCAAAGACAATATAGTGTATAATTTTAACATTCCATGAAAATAAAAACTAAACATTTCTATCTGGGAAAAGAGGTCTAAATTAATTAAAAATTTTAGGTTTTATTTTCTATGCTGGACATGGTTGTGAATTGTGCAATACAAGATGTCTGATTGGTGTGGACTGTCCAGCTGATGATATAACCATGGATCACTGTGTGACAGAGAACTGGTTGCTCAAAGAAGTTGCCATATGCAAGCCCGAATTGTGCATTTTAATTTTAGACATGTGTAGGAATTTTTTGGACAGGTAAGGGAGAGGGAATTTGTTTGAGCCATTAAATTATGAGCATTAAAAGTTAATTCTGGTCTGATTTAGTTGGTGCCAACAGTGAGGTTAGTTACAATCAATTGAGTGTTAGGGCCATTGCAGTAGCTTCTGCGTTATACCTGGAGAATGAGTTGCTAATGACTCAAATCTCAGTTCATATTTAGGTGTTCAATGCTACCCAAATTTATGACATGCTTCTGCATTAAAAAATAATTTTTATGTGGAGCTTACACACAAGAATTTATCTGGTCTAGTACACTGGCAATCCGAATGGATAGGTGCTAACACTGGGTAAGAACTTGATAATGTCGATCTAAAACAGGCGTAGTATGGCCTTAACACTTTTTGGAGAGATATCCCATTTATAGGCTGTTAGTTTACTTTTCTTTTACTTACATTAAAAGTGATTCATTTACAGGGTCATGAATCCTAAAATCTATGCAGCAATTACCATGATAGAAGATTACACTATCCATCGCAATTTACTAATAAGCTACTCGACCCAGTCATCAGAAGCCGCATACGAGCTATTGCAGATTGAGTGCTCAACGACCATAGACGGCACATACGAGGTTCGTACAGGGGATACAGAGAAAATAATGCCCGGAACGAGTTTGTATGCTAACGCCTTGTGTACGAGATTAGTAGAGAATTTGGATATCAGCTCATTGTTGGATAAAATACATGGCGGTCAGTCACGATTTTGTCTATGGTAGACTTAAGCGGTCCTTATCCATTATTTTTTTTATATAGAGAAAGGCAAATGCGCATAATCTTTAGTGATTATGCCTCCAAAAATACATGTTTTTAAGCAAAAGCTATTCAATACATTTTAATATAATACAATGATATTAAGAAGCCTAATGTAAGGTCGTAGTTTCGAATCTACCATTAAACTATTGATATGAACCATCTCCCAGCACAAGCTTAGTTGGGATGCTTCGCAAGAATGTCAGTAATATTTGTGAAAAGAAATTAGCAATGTTTAAAAAAAGCAATATGAGTGTTATCTAATGTTAGGTGAAGGATAGAACATTGGTATTTGGTTGATACAGCACTGTCACTAAAATGGAAAACTTGGCAGTACTAAATCAATTAAAATGATATACTACTGAACTTTGATGAGTTCGATTTTGTGCAGTAAAACAAATTGATTGATTTGATGTACATACCAACTTATTAATTCCAGATGTTGAAAATTGCATAAAACGTCAAAGGCCCATAAAGGTACAGTGCGGAGTCTCAAAGAGGTCGCTGTATGACCTTGCAAGAGGTATGACAAATATATATTTGTACAATGACCTTTTTCTGTTTTGTTTTGCATGTAATGATAGCCCATAAGCTTTGACAACTTCACCGGTTTGAGAGGTAACCAGGTTCTTAGAGTGTTCAACCTGATCCTCTTTAAGTAATTTATCCCCGAGAGCTTAGTTGCTTTCATCATATGATTTAGAATTGGAAACTCTTTTTAAATTTGGAACATTAAAAATTTAAATAATTAGTGTTTTTGAATATAATAAAAAAAAGCTTTCATGTAATTTTTGTATCTACAAAAGCCGTAAAGTTCCTCCCTGTGTGCCCCGCAGTACAAGGCGACACGATGCTGACAGACGATGTCGCCTTCTTCCCGGGTCCACTTTGTCGTCTACTAATACCGTAGTCTTATTCTACGAGCCCAGAACTACATGGCTCGCCGCTAAGCCACTAGGCTATCACTGCTTGATGTATATATTACAGTTGAACTATGTTCCCTTTGAATTAATAGATGCTATAAACTGATTTGCTTTTCAGGAGACAGCGAGACAATTCTAAACACTTTGCAAGTCGCATTGGAGGAGTATAAGGATAATTGTGCTGTGTTTTAAGCGCCTATATAAAAGTATTTGCATACTCATGTTGCAAAAGGGTAGGCAGAGGTTAGTTTAAATAAATTAGGTGGACAATAAGGCATTGAATATGCCATATTAATTTATATACTCAATATACATTTTTTTATATATCTATAATATAAATATATTGCAATGTTTTCAAAGGAGTTTTAAATTGTAACATTACTGTCGTATTTAAGAACAACATAGTATGCAAAGTTCAATGGTTCAGTAGAGATGGGCATCTTTTTCTGTCATATGTGTTTTATTTGATTTTCTTTCTGCAATTCTAGCCTGTGTTAGTTATAAGTTTTAAAAACTAGTCCTAAACAAAAATAATGAAATAATGGTTTTAAATAAATCCCAGGCAACCAAGTATAGATACATAGATATCATTTCTGCGTTAAAAGTGAGCGAGATAATTTCTGCGTTAAGAGTGAGATTGTGAATTAATAATACATTGAATTACAGTAGTCACAACCTCACATGATTACCACACTTTAAAAAAAAATTAAGTGCAAGTGGCAATCATAATCAGTTTGTATCAGTCCACTGCTGGACATTATTTATTAGAATAAATGGCATCTTAAAACCTATTCTAGCTTTGTCTAGACACTATCAGTTCTCACACACTGTTATATACAGTTAAAAACTGCCTTTGAACACTGACTTAATGTAATAAAATTTATAATTTTGTTAGACAAATTGTGTGAAGTTGACACGATTTGTGAGCATTTTTAGCAAACAAGTGCTGTTGCACTAACAAGGAGAGGCATAGTCCCCGGAAGGGTTCTCGGCTTGTCGTGCCTTACGGCGGCTAAACTGCAGGCGGAACCACGGATGTGTCCGTGAGCGTTCCCGTGGCTATTATGCGACAATGGTTACACATCTTGTGGGTTTGGTCGGTGAGGGCCTGACATAACTCGTCCTTCCCCTCGGGTGGAGAGTACACGGCTAGGTATGTTCACAGTTAAAAGGCAAGAGGCATAGTGTGAGTAATGTAAGATAAAAAGAAATAACAACGATTCAAGAGATTATTATTGACCACATAACACTTAACTCTCAACACTAAACATTTAAACTCTGCTGTTATTATCTTAGCTAGCTAGAATGACTTCTTGGCGATGGAGTGTGGCTGGAAGTGGTTAACAATATTCACCCACCAGCTGTCCTCGACTCCCTTTGTGAATTCTCTTATAAATCTGTAGTTAAGTATGAATATCTTATCTTGGTAGTCTGAATGTACTCTGGAATTAATAAACACTCAATGTGTATAGAAATATTTTTGCATTTCACAATATCAATATAAAATTATGTATATATAAGCTAGTAGTAGACAGAGACAGCTTGTCGCTGTCTGCCTTTCACCAAGTCGTAAAGATATATTTTCAGTTTTGTCCAATTAGTGAGGCAAATTTATATATTTATCTATATTTTCTTATATATTTCCGGTTAGCCTCTACAGTTAATATTTTTGATAATTTTTTGGTAGTAAACTGAGAAGAATGAATATTTTTATGTTACTGTATATTGTAGTTACTAGATTACTATTAAATGCTTGTTTGTCTTCTACTTTATGAATGATTCCGGTGTGTAGAGATAAGCAGAATTATATATGTAGTTGTATTTGCTATGTTGTAGTTGAATGGTGTATTTAAAGGCGAAGAATCAATAGCCTAATGGTTTAGGGTACGGCCTGCGAATCGTAAGGTCGTGGGTTCGAATCCACCATTCGACTATTGACGTGAGCCATCTCCTAGCTCAAGCTTAAGCTTAGTTGGAATGGTTAACAAGAATGTTAGTAGAATTTATGAAAAAAAAAAGAAATATTGCTAGCTTTCTTTTTTTTAAAAAAGGCGATCTTTAAAGGAATGAACTAGTGTGTTTAAATGAAACCAACATACATATTTTGAATGGGAAATCTTCAAACGATACCCAAACATCTGGGGAAGGTGGCATTTATGAGTTTTTTTTACTAACTAAAACCCCACAGCCATCCTTCGGAGAGCAGCATTATGAGCAAGTCCCCCAGCTCTTTATGCACTTACCCTAAGGAAACGGGGGAAAGATCACCAGTCTCTTGCATTTGTTTCAGTCCTTTTAAAACATGGTAGCACATTGTGATCTCTACCCAGCGCTTGTCCGAATCATCAAACATTACACCTACCTGAAATCAAGTTAAGCATAACTGTAATGGCGTAACATCACATGAGCCTACCTTTACAGGTGAACAAAACTGGGATGTGGTAAGGCAAACGGGAGTGAGATAGTTAAAATAAGTAGGTTAAATAGATACCTGAATATTAATTATATTGTGTGTTAATAATGTTCATGTAAATGACAACATTAATTGAATCATGAATATATATAAAATTACCTGATAAGGAAAAGCATAAAAAATATCTTCTTTATCAATAGGCAATAATTGTCTTTGTGTCACGGACAGCTTTGATACAGCACTTTGTAGTGCCGCTATAGCGTCTTTTTCAACTAACCCTTCCAGAGATTTGAAGTCACTATTTTGTAGGCATTCTGAAACAACCTAATACAAAATCGATTTTCTTACAAATTATTAAAAAGAAAAATTTAAACAGAAGTAGCCTAAAGACCTAGTATCATTGCTATAGTTTCTTCAGTCAAATCTTCCAGAATCAATACATCATGTAGCAAGAGTGATGCTAGACCACATATCAATGTGAAAAAATCATAAGAAACTCGACTAATACTCACTATCAAACATAAACAAAATGTAAGCAGTCTAGTTTTCTATTTGTCTAAAGCATTTAATATCAAATAATTCGAGATACATACAAGCTGTAGCACACGTAAACATCTCAAGCATTTCTTTTACACGAATTACCATATCAAAATAAATAAAAATAAATTACTAATCAGTTTGCAAATAACTGCAGTATCATTTTTCTCAACGAAAACTCACAGCATTTTAATACGCAACTTCTTATACAACGGATACACAATCACAAACCTGAACTGCGTGTTTAGACGCTTCTATGAACTCGTTAAGGCTAAATTCCTGATCAAAATAAGGTCTGATGATAAAGTTAGCAAACATCCAGTTTTTCATAAATTTTATAAGAGATGGCCACATTACGGGTGGAAACTCCATTAACTGCGGAAGTTTCCTTGACTCCATGCGATTATCGCAATATCTCCGTCGTTGTATAATAGGGCATGTTGAGGTGACAGAGATCTGGAGACTTTTTGTTGAAAGCCTTTCACATAACCTAGAAGTCCGTGTACTTAGAACTTGTCTAAATGCTAAATTCATATTTCGTAATAATATCTGAAAATAAATAATAAATTTGAAAGTAGAAGTTAATAATAAATTAAGTCAATATTCACGAATGTGAATGAAATACTAACGAAAACATTTGTTTTCAGAAACTAAATGAAATTGTAAAAATTGTCAAAATTATCCAAATTTTTATTGGTTAGATAAAAGCAAATGTCAGGGTTTCTAAAGTGCCTATAGGTAGATATTATTTATTTATGCAAGCTGTATCAATGGAAACGACGCTTTTGTCAGTTATTGATAGGTAGATAATAAAAAAATCTTATCTATTATAAGCGTTTCTTATATTAATAACAAATTTGTTACTTCTACAATAACAAAGTACTACAGGCACATATCAATTTAGTTATTAATAAATGTTAAAACTTAAAATATTAATATAAAAACTTGTTTAGAAAGAATCATAGAAAGAATTTTTATTAATTTTAATAATTCTTAAACCTAGAGAATTAGCCCTAAGATTATATTTGTAAATATAATCTTCACAGATTTTATCACGGTTTAATCTTATTTTGAGTTATTGACATTTAAAGATATAACAAAACCAAACTAAACAGACACATTAATATGTTGTCAAGTCGAGTAAAATTGTCATTACTGACCACTGTCAAACATTGTCAAATCAAAACTCCGAGTTGAAGGGAAAATTTTAAAACGTTGAAATTTAATTATTTATATGGAAATTAAGTCATATCAGTCACACTCAGCTTTCAGTAGTTGATAAAAAATCTATAATACCTGCCTAGAACATTACAAAAATGGATGACCAAGCATGCCCTCGTTGTAAAACTACTAAATACAGAAATCCCTCACTAAAGTTGATGGTAAATGTATGCGGCCACGCTTTATGCGAAAATTGTGTGGATTTGCTCTTTTTAAAAGGTTAACTCTTCTATAATTATTAATCGATTTTAAACTACTTCTGTTATTACTTAAACAAAGTTAATAGTTAATTCATAACGCTTTTTTTGCTATTGAATTTGCAACTTATAAGAAAGTAGTTTACTTGAAAATAATATTTGACGTTTTGATATATTTCAGGATCTGGTTCATGTCCCGATTGTAATGTTCCCCTTCGTCGAAGCAATTTCAGAGTACAGCTTTTGAGGATTCTATGGTAGAAAAAGAAATTGATATTAGGAAGAGAGTTCTCAAAGATTATAATAAAAAAGAGGAAGATTTCTCTAGTTTAAGGGAGTACAACGATTATCTAGAGGAAATAGAAACAATTGTTTACAATCTATGTAATAATATAGACATAGTTGGTACCAATAAGAGGATAGAACAGTATAAAAAGGATAACAAAGATTTAATTATGAAGAACAAAGTAAAAATAGGTAAGATAGTTTATGATAATATAACTATATAGTCTAGCAGACTAGACAGAAATGCACACACAATAGCTATTTGTCATTTATCAAGCTTATTAGCTGACCTGAAGGATGACCTTGACATTGAACGAAAATGGAGGGTGCTGTAAAAGCCGCTTGGTGAAAGCCAACATGCTGGCCCGAAGATTTGCATGCTGTTCTCTAAATGTTAAATTCACACTCTTCCGAGCATACTGTACAACTTTCTACACATGCAGTCTGTGGGTTAAGTATCCTAATTAGACCTCTCTCCATGTTCAATATAACAACGCATTCAGGTTTTTGTTGGGGCTGTCCCGCTTCTGTAGTAAATCAAGGGTGTTCGCAGATGCACAGGTGGCATGCTTATTTGTGACCATGCGCAAGAGGTGTGCATCTCTGGTGCACAGGGTGCAGGCCAGCTCCAACAGCATTGTGAGCATGATTGCTCAAAGACTTGACTTTGTTAATGTAAACGAATGCTGCACTGTCTCACAGGGCGGGTGATAAGGGTAAGGAATTCATAAGCATAGTCAAGGCAGTAGTATACTATTAGTAGTATACTACTGCCTTGACTATGCTTATGAATTAATTTAGCCTAAATCTAATTGTGTAATTCCTAACAATTGTTTTTTTAAGCTAAAAATGTTACTTAAACACGAGTCCAAGTTACTTGAATGAATAAATAAATTATTATTATAAGAAGGTTTAAACATCAATGGACATCTAGCATTACTATTGACTTGAAGTGATTAACATAAAAAATGTTTTCCCTAAATTGACCAACAAAAATCATCTAATGATGACTTCTTACATCTGAATGTAGCTGTAATCTTATCTTAGTCATGGCCCAATCAGTTATAAACTGTTTTCAATTACAGGTAGAGAGGAAATAGAATTAGAGGAAATTTTAGAAATAGAAAAACAGATGGAAGAGATGCGTAGAGCAGAAATATCTCGTATTGAGCAGGAAGCAAAAAAACAGAAGATACGGGAGAAAGAAGCTCTCATAGATGAGTTAATGTTTGCAGAGGGTGATGCTAAGGATATTTTAAACACTTTTGCCCAAAATATTGCCAAGAAGGAAGAGGATGTTCTACCGATAATGCCTAAGGTAAATATTTAATTAGATATTTTTTATTGGAGAATGCCAAACAAGCCTTAGCACTTACACTTAAACATCTACAAAGGATTGCAAATGTGTTGACAACTTATTGTAAAGAGTAGGGCAAAATGTAGAAGAATAATATGCCTCCATTTTATATTGTTACTCAGCAAGATTGTGGTGATCTATTTCCCCAACAGCAGAAGCTGTTACAGTGGTTAATCTATAAAAATACTAAAAACAAATTTCCTACACCACACAATTTTGTACAACTTTCTAAGACAAGTGAAACCCATCGACCCAGGGCTTAGTGGCGGACCATGGTCTAGTACACTGCTTACTTTTTTCTTTAATGACAAACTACACAGATTGGCCAGAGAAGCTGGCTTTAACTGCTTCACCGGATTGAGAGGTAGCATAGCTCTTAGGTCTCTTAGCCGGAACCTCTATCGCTAGTAATTCCACACAAGGGTCTCCCGGTGAGGGGTAACCTCAGCTTGGACGGTCACTATGTTACGCGTAAGCATTCCGATCCAAGGGCGCCCGAGAGAAATACTATACCCAAGAGTTACTCTTTAGTCTATACCATTCTCTATTCTACAGGTAACTCAGTTCTCATCAGGAGTCAAATTCACAAGAGGATCTGGAAGTCAGCAAAATGTCCCTGTGTTAGAGGAAGGTCCTCTATACAAATATGAAGCGCCTATTGCACCGGATAGATGTGGTCCGGACCCGCCGTCTGTACAAAATATTGTTAATTGTGGATATCTGCGGCATGTTAGGTGAGTGTTCTATTATTATCTTATATTTTGATATGGAAATGTTCAGATTATTTTGCTCATGAGTTGATTGATTTGATTCACAAAAACAGTAGAGATTGGGCCCGCAGCGCTGTAGTTCTTGGCTCGTAGAATAAGACTACGGTATCGCCTGCCTGTCGTAGAAGATGACTAAAAGGGGCCTCGGGTTTACTGGGCGACAAGGCTTTTGTCAACTGCCAAGGTGAACCCGGGAAGAAGTCAACATAGGCGGGCCCGTGTCGCCTTGCACTGCGAGGGCACAGGAGGGGAGGGATAACATTCCCCCCCCGGACGTGCTTCTCGTAAGAGCACAGTGCAGAGGGGTTCCGGTGCGTTTCTCTGGAGATCCCGGAGGAACTCTTGTTAGAGTGTTCGTGGCCATCATGATCCGGTGGGTTGAGTTGCAGACATCGCTCGCCACCTCCGACTGTAGGCGATCATCGGGCAAATTCGTGGAGGGGAACACCCACCATACCGCGCACCCGATCCGGCCATCGCATTGCCGATCTACCTCATGGTCTTCTTCCTTCCACTTTGCCCTGCACGACAAGTCCTCGTAAATATCGTAATATTCCTACGATAATTCGGAAATACCAAGAGCGTCCAAGCGTCCGCGTGTTATAGCGTTTAACTTGTTATTATTACTAATGTATTAATATTATTTCCACAGAGCAGAGAACGAAACGGAGAAGGCTGGCGGTTACTCTTCAACATTGCCTTGCTTACGAGCGTTGCAAGACGCGATGGTGGGACTCTATCACGCCAGCTGACATGGCGAACTCAAAAACGGCATCGTTATTGGACCCATTTAGTACACAATAGAATTACCACGGAATTATATTTATTTAAACAAAGGAATAAGCTCTTATGTCATTTTAACACTAGCGGGTTAAACAGGGATAGCTTTTGCTGTCTTCGTTATTAGGTTTTTTTTATAGGGGTTTATTATATATAATCTAGTGTTTGACCACGATCCCACTTGATGTTAAATGGTGAAACAGTCGAAAGATGGTATGCGCTAGTTTAGTAAGTGCCTATTCACTCTACTCTTAAAGGCTCCCACGTCGTACTTGGACGGAAAGACTGACGTCGGCAAGTCCTATATGTGACAGATGGTTAGGCTATACACAACCAACCTGCACTTTTTCTGTTAGTAAGTGATTCTGCCGTCACTTAACTCTAGGTCCATCAAAAAATCCACGTCAAAAAATCGCTTAAAAATATATACGCGTTAGAAGTTATACTTACTTCTCTGGTATATTTAAAAATAGTTTTTAATTGCTTGCAAATATTTAATTACAAGAAAATAATAAAAGGATAGATACAGTCAATAAAGTTCAGTTTATAATTTTAATAATTAAATAAATAAATATTATATTTAATAACAATATTTTAATTTTATATTAATAAATAATACATACGAAGCACTTGAAAAAATATATAGGCACAATTTTTTTCATTGCAGCTTCAACCTGATAATGTCATCATTTTATCATAACGCGCCTAAAAGAGTATAACTTTAAAAAGTCCAAGTATTCACACAATCTAAACGTGAATTCAAAAGACATCGAAATTTTCTTTTTAATAGTAATTACAAAGTTTCGTGGCCAGCATACATCATGAATTAAATTATTACATTAAAGCGGCAATAGCCTAATGGTTAAGGGTACGGTCTGCGAATCGTAAGGTTGTGGGTTCGAATCCACCGTTCGACTATTGATGTGAACCATCTCCTAGCACAAGCTTAAGCTTAGTTGGAATGGTTAACAAGAATGTTAATAATATTTTCATAATATAGCTTTCTTTTAAAAAAAAATTATAAAATCGTATATCAATGCGACAATGCGACCTTAATAAGCTTAGTGAAACGCGAACCGCGAAAGCTGTCTCTGTCCACACCGCTATTGCTAAAAGGATGTGAGAACTTATATGATAATTACTATATCGTAAACGATAACGATATTCACGGCATATGCTGTTACGCAGGGACTCTATTTTATTTTCGAAGTATCATTGTTATATAACGAAGTTCTTAAGCCTATATACTTTGTTATTTCCATTTTTGCTATTTGTCGATATGGAGTACTTACCCAGTCTGAAAGTCAAAAATCTACCAAACATATCAATGTTCCATACGATTTTTCGGAGGTTAAAATACATCGATTCATAAATGAGAGCACTACAAACACACAGACAGAATTGAGAACCTTTTTTTTAGGCGATAAAAATATGTGTTAATTTATCTTTATTATGTTTTCTTTCTATTTACTTATTATTAAACTTTTTCTAGTGCCTTGTATTATCTCTATTGAATATTTAGCTTTTTTATTATTTAGAATACTACGTTAAATGTTACGTCTTAAGTTTTGCAATGTAAATATTTTTTTCCTATAATAAGCGTTTCAGTTGTTCTTATTAATAAGATTTTTAGATAGACGAATAAAATAATTACTACACCGGCCTTCTCAGATGCGGATGTTTCGCAACCTGCGGATCTTTCGCAATATGCGGATCTTTCGTAAAATGCGGATCTTTTGTAAAATGTGGATCTTTCGCAATGTGTGGATCTTATGACCATGCGTTATTCCAGCGTTGTAGTTCTCAAAACCTTTAGGCTAAAATGATACATTTAAAAATACATTATTACACTCACTACAATAGAAATAGGTGCTTTAGAATAATTTTTGATTTTCATGTTTTGCATATGTATTGGTTATGAATTTAATTAATTATTATTTTTTTGTAAATCTACCAGTATTGTAGTACTAAGTATCCTATTTTATCATTTTTTTTAATGTCTAGGTCTAATTAAATAGAGCTCGTTTTTGTTATGTTATCTGTACAACCTAATCCGAATGTTAAATTTGTTAAAAAATGTCATATGTTAATGTCAAATTGAACTTTAAAATAATTCTTTTAAAGGTTCCATGTAATAATAAAATTAATGTATTATATTACACATTGTTGGTAAATAGAATACAGATGATAAATAAAATAGGCGAAGTAAATTGTTACATTAGTTCTCTGGAAAAATGAACAAGCTGAAAAGTTGACACGAGAGATTTTTCAGCTATACGAAGACTTCTCGTAGATGTTTTTTCTATGTTGTCTTTCTTCTTCTCTTTCACGTTTCTGATTTTATAGCATAACAAAAATAAAAGACTAAAATTGGTCTGAAACTTTATACGTTAACTAGCGTACCCAGCCCGCTTCACCGGGCTAGATTTTTCTTTATTTTATTATTTATTTAAACAATTGATTAAATTAATTAATAAAAAAATTATCAATAAATATTAAGAAGAGAAGAGAAATGAATAATTTAACTCCTACAATCTATTAAATTATTCATTTCTCTCCGTATTCATTCTCTTCTATTTTCTTCTCGAGCGGATGAACATAAATATACACAACGCATATGTCAATGCAAATTTGGGTTATAAAACAATAGGATATCATCTTAGTAAATAAAAGCTGTATTTAACAGATCAAATAGAGGAGTGCTCCGATCGTCACCAAACCATACAGGATTACTCGCCAGGCCTATCTGAAGATTCCCTGAAAATTTCATTGAAATCAGTCCAGCCGCTACGGGCCCATAACGAACAAACCCACATACTTTCTCTTTTATATATATATATATATATATATATATATATATAGATTTTAGACTGCTGATGTATGTTGGATTGGAGACCAATAGTGTAAATATTTTAGCAGGGTTGTAAGAGGTTTTTGGAGCTGTGATTGAATTGTTGCCGTGATAATAAAAATGATTAAATTTTTTCTTCTTTAACTTAACCATACCCAACCTTAAGTTCCAATACATGAGTTTGAAACATGTATAATAATAATTTATTCAGTAATTAAATTATACTACTTTTTTTTTTTTGACGGGAAGGAAATCTTCAGAAAGATACCCCGCCTTCTGGGGGGAGGGCGGCGGTTATGTGGGGTTCTTATCCACTAAAACCTCCCCTGTGGCCCTCGGTGCATGACGAGGGGCTCCGGGATCTCTAGTGGAACGCACCGGAGCCCCTCTGCACTGTGCTCAAGGAGAGCACGTCCCGGGGGGGGGAGGTTATCCCTCCCCCCCTGTGCCCTCGCAGCGCAAGGCGACACGGGCCAGCCGATGTCGCCTTCTTCCCGGGTCCACTTTGGTGGACGACTCAGGCCCCCACCCTTGTCGCCCAGTGATCCCGAGGCCCCTTTTAGTCGCCTTGTACGACAGGCAGGGGAAATTATACTACTTGGCTTGACTATGATTATGATCACCCGCCATATGAGACGGCGCAGCAACTGTTTACATAGACACAGTCAAGCCTTTGAGCGATCATGCTCAGGATTCTGTTGGAGCTGGCCCACACTGCACCAGAGATGTACACCTCTTGCGCAAACATCCCCGATGCACTACAGAAACGGGGCAGCCCCAACAGAACCATGAACGCGTTGTTATATTGAACACGGAGAGCGCTGTACGATATTTGAATATACTTTGTCCACAGACTACACGTGTAGAAAGTTGTACAGTATTTTCGGAAGAGTGTGAGCTTAACATTAAGAGAACAGCGCGCAAATCTGCGGGCCAGCATATTGGCTCTTACCGACAGCGCCCTCCGCTCTCGTTCAATGTCGAGATCATCCTTCAGGTCGGGCGTCAGTATATGACCAAGGTATTCAAATATAGCATGTATATAGGTATAGCATGATTAGTTATTTTTCCTCATGTCTATGCGAGCTTTAGCAGGTCAGTGTACAAGCTAGCAAACTGACTTCGATCATAAGTGTCGGTGTCAATAGTATTCTTTGTTATAAATTGCTAATGTGCTGAATTACCACGTGCTTGGCGGTGAAGGAAACTATTCTATAGCTTCAAAAAACAAATGTTTTTTGAAGTTGAAGTCTTACAGGTAGTCTCAATCCGCTCTAGGGCCGCGTAGCGGACCATGCCTTCGTACCTTTATTCATAATATTAATAAGAAAATAAAGAAATAATATTAAAAAGAAAACTGTTTATATTTGTTTGTTAATAATACCATCATAGGCTTTTGAATAGTTAGGCTTCACCATGCCCCCCTGTTCCACGACCTCCATCTCAACCACGATCGAGAGGTCTGGGAGTTATTAGTCAATAGATTCGTCGCAAGAAAGTCAGCTAAGCGTTGGTGTTAACGATGTTGTGATAAAGAGCTTGAATCAGCGGAACTATAACTAAAACTTGTGGCGGAATGCTGTTTCTGTTTGCCCCGCTGTGATTAAAAAGATGGGATTACTTTGTCCAGGTTAAAATTGTTTTAAAAACGACTACAGAATGCTGTTTTAAACTCTTAGAAATTATATGTTTTTATAATACTGTCATTATTCCACTGATCGGGACAGATTATAAATTTTTATTTTCCCGCTCGCCGGACGCACAAACGAGCGGGCGAGCAAATATTGTCGCTCCGATAACATGTAAAAGCACCGACGAAGGTACTAAGCCACGACAAATAATGCAGCGTCGTCGCCGCTCTGCGCATGTACTTTGTAGGGTTGCTATGATCTTTATTAAAATTAGAGAGACGAAAAAAGTTTTTACATCTTTAAAAAAAAAGTAAACTAGAACCAAGTCCCGTGCGATTTATTGCAGAATTTTAACGTTATATATTTAATTATATATTTTTGATCGTAATATCAATACAATTGCAAAAAGAATTTGCTCACGCCCGTCTGTGTGATTGTGTAATTATATTTTTAATGGTTGATAGCCATACTTAGCCCAAAAGACTAGAAAACTTTACCGGATTGATATGTAGCTAACAGCGGTTAGTCTAAACGTCTTTCATAAGTAACTTAACACAAACTCGCTGGAGAAGCGTCGCTAGAGTTTCGACTTGATAGCATTCCAAAGAATGCTATCCAGTCGTGGCGTTTTCGACCGTTTTCGAATCGGAAAGTTTCCACGATTAGAATGACCAGACAGACCAAGTTACAAATTACTGTCTATCCGCGAGTCGTTTAAAAGAGATCGCTTTTAGCGGTCGCCTTAGTTCCCCATTGCGCATACAATTATTATTGTCGTGCCATGTTGTAGTGTACAATTTATTATTTTTACGATGTACAATTGAATGGGTAGAATAAATAATTAAATGAAATTACTTTAATTATACCTAAAAGTCATAATCCATTCCGGAGTTTAATATGTAATATGTTTAATTTAAGTAAACACGTGTCCGAATATTATTTTTGTCTATTGAAATGCGATTATATAAAGTAGTTTTAGAACATTTTTCTTGTTTCGTCTTTTCCACAAATTGATGTGGAATACAATAAATTCATTGATCATTTTTTGAGTTGGAGACTGCGGTAAAATTCCAATGAATGGTGACCCTAACAGGGCATGCGTACAGACATCCCTGCTTAGAAAATACTGTTTGGATAGTTCAAGAGATACCGTTATTATACAACGTTCAATTCCTGCATTTTCAAGCTAAGCAGATTATAGAGAAACCTGGAATGGTAATTTGTTGTGGAAGTAAATCCCTCGATATAACGTAAAGCTAACCTGCCGATTGTTATTCATTCATTTTTCATCTTTTTTGCTGTTTTTCGCCTTCGTTTTTTTTTAATGTTTGTGCATTATTTTGTTCGAAAGGATTGGGTTGGTTTTGGCTTTTTTAGGTTTGTTTATGGTGTGTCAATCATAAAGTAGCACAAGAAAAAAAGAAGTTTCTTTGACTCGCAAAAGACGACAATGATATATTCCTTGTATAATTATTATACATTGTATATTGTTGTACAATGAATATATCATTGTCGTCTTTTGCGAGTCACACTAAAGAATGACACTAAAGGTTCAAAATGACACAATTCTCGTAGCTGACATAGAATCAAGGTAAGCTGCAAGTTTTTTTTAAATCAGCTTCAAAAAAGGAAAAGGTTCTCAATTCGTCTAATGTTTTTCTTTTATGATTGTTACCTCCATAACTTTTGACTGGGTGAACCGATTTGAATTATTCTTTTTTTTTATTTGAAAGCTTATACTCCCCGCTTGTGGTTCCCTTTCTGACGATGGCATGGAACTGTAATGGAATATAGAAAACCGTATATGCCTTAAATTTGCATTAAGTATAAACGCTACAAATGGACAAATAACTTAATATCACGTCAACCAATTTCGATGATTAATTTTTTTATTGGAAAGGGTGTACTTCAAGAGTAGTTTTATGAAAGTTTGGTTATGTTCTGATTAATTCTATCTCGTAAAATACGACATGTCTATACACATTTATGTTTATTCATTAACAAAAGTAACATTAGACTTAGTTTGATTGACTTAGTGATTAGTATGTCTGTCTTTTAACCAACTAACCTTATGTATATATTGTGTATGTTTCTATTGTTTTAGACATATCAACGGTGAGCATCGCGCGGAATTGTCTCAGCAGTAACCACCCATATTTCTTTATAGTTTAGATCAGTGGTAGGCAAACTACGACCCGCGGACCAAATCTGGCCCGATAAAGTGTTTCATCCGGCCCGCCAAGTGTTTTTTGAGTTAATATTTTTGATGTGTTGCAATCGTATAATTTATATAATTTGTTAATTGTATGCGTAATTGCGTATTGTATAATTTGTTCTGTTTTTATTTATATCAGTAGTGTTTATAAGGTTTACAACCTTTTAACATTTTTACTTTGTTTAAAAAATGCTTATAACGTCGTAATTTTTTACGTAAAAAGACAAAAAAAATTGTCACCAGCAATTTGTGTAATTTGCTAAATTAGTGCATTAATTTTTTGTTAAAAAGATTTAATAAATCAAAAGTTTTTTTCGGTAAAATTTTGGCCCGTTTAATTTTTTTTTTTTACAATTGGTGGCCCGCCAACCAAAAAGTTTGCCCACCACTGGTTTAGATCCTTGTCCATCACGAAGCCCGCTTTTTACAGCAGTTTAACATTCACACTTCGACATTGGCGAAATCTATATGGAAACGCCATAAACAAAAACAATCAATCAAAATACGACATCGAATCTTATGACAATTCGGAAACACAAAGAGGCGCGCGTAATAGCGTTTTACGTTTGATTCCATTTTAAGTCGGTTGTCGTTTTTATCCGTTTACTTATTCTATAAATATATAGTTATATGAGTTGGGAAAGTATTAGACACGATGAGATCACAGGTAAAATATTGTATCTCCTTAATAAAATAATATGGAAGCTTATCGTTACGTCGCAGACGAAAACAATAATAGTAAACGAGCACGATATACGAAGTTTTCTAATATGGAAGAGATAGCGGGCTGGACGGAGAGATTCCAGTATCCCGGGCTGGGGCGGAGGTTACACGGATACAATTAGCATGTGAAAACACTGCGTTGTCCCGGCGGCGCCGCGGGCACACTCTAATTGGCCCTGTGTAAACTTGCCCTGTTATCAGACTGCCTGGAGCGGTCGGGAGCTGGGCAACTATGGAATACGCATTTATTTGCTTTAAAAGCTTCTTTACGCACGCGTGTCTTGGGAAGTAATCTGATGAATGTGTTACGAGATATGAGGTGTGAGCGAACGTCAGTTGAAAGAGGCGAGAGAAAGACAGAGAGTTACGTTTCATAAGTGACTGTAGGGGTAGAGAGAGGTGCGAGCACACATTTTGTTTCTCTCATAGCCAGTTACGTTTGATTAATATATCAATGCTGGTAAACAATGACGTAGTATTTCAACTTTAAAAAAAAATTGTAACTTTCGTGTTTGTGGATCTAGAGCTGTCGTTTTATCCATTGTATTATTTTTGTTTATAATTTATTAATAAATTATGAAAATAAGAAAGTAAATGATGGGAAAATGAGAAGTTATGGAAGGAGTTGGTTGATTAAAAATAGGTGGTGCCCGCCACTCGACCGATATTTTACAATGCAATAGAGTACACAAAGGTTGGGAATCTTTTTTTTCTGACGGGGAAATCGGGGGTAATGTTCAAGATACCCCGCCTTCTGGGGAAGACGGCGGTTATGTGTGGGCTTTTAAACCCCCCGAGTGGCCCTTCCTTGGTGCATGTTGAGGGGCTCCGGGATCTCCAGAGGATCGCACCAGAGCCCCTTTGCACTATGCTCTTAAGAGAACACTGTGCCTCGCAGTGCAAGTCGACACGGGCCAGCAGGTGTTGCCTTCTTCCCGGGTCCACCTTGGCGGACGACAAAACCCCTGCTCTATTGAGTTAGGCTTCTAATAACTCTGCGCAAAGGTCCCCAGGAGAAGACCTCGTGCGGTAACTCTAATTGCGTTAGCGTACTGATTGCGGCACATAGAGAGTAAATTTTATCAGAAACTAATCCAGACATTAATTACGATAACCACTTTAAAATGAGACTTCGGGAAGCATCGGCGCCGGGAGATGAAGTAACTGAGGTAATACCATCAACTTCGGGAAGATAATATTGATATATTAAAACCCTCTCCACACTTAGCGTCATCTGAAATCCGCCCGCCCAGCACACTAATATTGACTTCTTATTACCGCGGCAACAACACCGCACCGTCGGACGTCGCGTCAAATCGGATCGCTTACCCCAAACTCTACACAAGAGCAATCCAGTCTAATTAACCGACTTTTAAAAAAGGAGCATGCCATCAATTACGTTTGTGCTTATTCTCTGTGTACACATAGCGCCGTCGTTTATAAACCCACTTCGATCTTTTTCTTGTCCGAAATATTTGTGGGAATTCCTAAAAATTGTGTGGAAGAATGCTTCTTGATTGTGATATTAAATAATATTGCTTATGATAACTACGTAAATACTCTAAGACGAAAAACTTTTTGACTCAAGCCAAATAGGATTATCAACTATCGATTTAAATCATAGATCGAATGCTTGGCTTTTAAGACTATCAATGCATTTATTTAAATTACTTTAAATATATTTTATTCTATACAAATCTATATTTACAAAAGAGAAAGTGTGTGGATTTGATATTGGCTCCGAAACGGCTGGACCGATTTCAATGAAACTTTCAGGGACCTGGCGAGTATTCCTGAAAAGTTTGGTGACGATCGGAGCACTCCTATTTTGGAACTGTCAAATATTCTATTCAATATGTCAAAAAATTCTATTGTTTTATAACCCAAATTTATATCATTAAATATGGTTCAAATTGAAGTATAATAAAGTATTATTTACTAATATGTACATAGGTGTAGGTAATGATCTTCACCCGCTCGAGAAGAGAATGAATACGGAGAGAAATGAATAATTTAATATATTATGAGAGTTAAATTAAATATTTAAGGGTGAAAGTTTATTGGTTAAATAAAATAAAGCAAAACCTAGCCCGGCGGAGCGGGCTGGGTACGCTAGTCAACTATTAGGTAAGCTAAGTCGATGTGACACAACAATAGATATAAAAGTTAAATTTGGTACATCGACCAACCGCCCCTGTGGCCTAATGGATAAGGCATCGGCCTCCTAAGCCGGGGATTGTGGGTTCGAGTCCCATCAGGGGTATAAATATAATAAAACTTTTCAATTGGATTTTTTTCCCAATTAAAACAAACCATTTCTACCTTCAAAGCATTCTTTAAAAACAGGAATAATTATTTTTTCCTTTGTCTCAAGAGAAAATTCAGTTTATTTCAGTTGTGATTTACGGATTGTGAGAAATTTATATCCTTAATATGTACAAGTGAAGAAAAAATTGACTTCAAATTGAACCTACGAATAATTACTATACGAAGATTGTAAGTTTGCAATCTTTTTCTTCAACTTTCGTGCTCGTTGTCGGTAAGTATATATATACGGTATAGAGAATACCGTTTCTTGGATTGTCATAAAAATACCAATATCACAATCAACGATTGATTCGATGCATCAATTGCATTCGAGATGTAGTGCTGGAGGCGTATGTTAAGGATACCCTGGACTGCGAAACGCACCAATGCATCTATCCTTTTTTTTTGTTGACAGGAGGAAATCTTCAGAAAGATACCCCGCCTTCTGGGGAAGGCGGCGGTTATGTGGGGATCTTACCCACTAAAACCTCCCAGTGGCCCTTTCCTCGGTGCATGACGAGGGGCTCCGGGATCTCACGCGGAACTCACCGGAGCCCCTCTGCACTGTGCTCAAGGAGAGCACGTCCCGGGAGGTTACTCCCTCCTCCCCTGTGCCCTCGCAGCGAAAGGCGACACGGGCCAGCCGATGTCGCCTTCTTCCCGGGTCCACTTTGGTGGACGACGCAGGCCCCACCCTTGTCGCCCAGTGAACCCGAGGCCCCTTTTAGTCGCCTTCTAGTCCTTTTAGTCGGCAGGGGTACCGTAGTCTTATTCTTGAGAGCCCAAAACTACAGGGCTGTCGCACCAATGCATCTATCCTAAGCCAACTACAAATTAAGACTCGTTTGTCTACCATATGCCGACAACGAATCCTGGCGTATTTCAGACACACAATACGCAGAGGCGACGAAAGTCTGGATAAACTGATCGTAGTTGGGAACACCGCAGGAAAAAGATCTCGCGGCCGTTCACCAACAAGGTGGTCCGATCAGGTAAAAGACTCGTCGTCCTCCAAATTTTACAGTGCTGTAAGACTGACAGAAGTCGGTGGAGGCAAATCATCCGCTCCAGATGCAACCCTGATGGTGACCACGATCCTCAGACATGAGGGACCGACACTAGAGAGAGATCACAATCAACAAACATTCATCAGTACAATTTTTAGTAGTTTCCTGGTGTATATTCAGAATCTAAGGTCCTATCTCAACAAAATTCATATAGAACATAATTAAAAGGTTCATGAATAAGGAAAACACAAACATTACAAGAAATACATAATAACTGATATATTTTGTTTGTAGTCGGTTAAAACATTTTCAATAAGAAATTCACGAAAGTTCCATGCTAGAGGCAATGTACCGTATAATGTTATGGCTCGGAGATAAGATTCTAAAATACGTGCACCGTTGAGGTCTTTGGAAACATTTAATTTGTAATATTGTATAGAATTTAGTGGCACTACGCTACGTCTGGGGTAATTTTAACCCCGCATTCAGTTATTAGGAGAACGTTCCGTGCATACGTGCGCTCCTCGAAACTATATAGAATATTGCATTGCATGAAGTATCCGATGAAAACATGAAACTACAACTCGAACCATATTCTTTTGTAAATCGTTAGAATTAATTATGATAACGCACATTGGGATGAATTTTGTCAAGAAAGTTATATATTACTGGCGACTCGTCTCGGCTTCGCATGGGTGGTCATTGCCAACTTGCCAAATAACTTTTTTCGATCGTTACCAAACTTAAGAGTACTCAGTACGCAAATATGAATATTTCAATATCATAATTGCAACAAAATCGGTCCAACTCTATCGGACTTTTTTTCAATCAATGTGATCGATCGAAACTTAAGACCTATTTCGTTTATGTACGTGTATGGCCATAGGCTCAACTCTATCACATTTGTTAAGTAATAAGATGAATAAGTGATTGGCATCTTTTCGATTTGCTTAAAAAAGGAAGCAGCATATTCCAGATTGGGAAAACACAGACCAGGTCTACCGTTGGGGGCTGGGCATCGAGATATCGTGCTCGCTTACCCAACCTTTAATTCCTCCTGATGTCTACTTGGAGGACTCACGTCTCTCTGGCGGAATACGCGTCTTTTTCCAAAGTGCTTTGCCTGGAGTAGTGGCGGAAAGGCTCGTCGTTCTTGGGACGGACACAGCGACAGGCCGATGGCTCAGGCGGCCCACGGATGTATGCGAGAGTAGGGCTATGGAATTCATAACCCTATTCATTTGCCACGATGGTGGAATATATTGGGGTTGACTTATAAGTCAGTCTTCGGACGTACGACGTATAAGTGGTACTTAAATTTTGATATCAGATGTAACTGTCTATGGGAATTAAGAGTCAACTTGCTTTTGGAAAAACTCTACCCTGATTTGTTAACAGACTTTATTAAAGAAAATGCAGCTATTTCTTTATATAGTGTTAATGGTTTCAAATTTATCTTTACAATTCGAATTCGAATCTTTTCTTATTATTTTTAAATTATAACTTATGGATACAATGACATGTGTTCCCGAAGTGGCACTCAAAGTTAATAATAGAGGTTCAGGCTATACCACCTCTCAATCCGGTGAAGCAGTCAGGGCCAGCTTCTCTGGCCAATCTGTGTAGTTCGTCATAAAAAAATGACATGTGTTAAAATATTATTGATGTAATCAATTGTAAAAACCTTTATTTCCATATAACGATAATGTGCCTTGGCAACGGACAATCTGATAATCGATCCCCTTATTTGCCTTGAGCTGTTGTTATTAAACACAAAATTAGCATATTGTGCATCGTAGCAATCAATATAATCTTCGATATCCATTTACTACCCATTGTATTGAAACTGGAACCCCTTTGTTCTGTGCACGGGTTTCGGAACGCAACCCGACGCAACATGGCGTATAAACGTCATCGGAAACAAGATGGCCGCCGCGTAGTTATTGTTTGGAGTGTCTCGTATTCAGAGCGGCAAATTTAATTGTATCGATATCGAATTTGATTCTATGGCGCCCTCTCAGTTGTACATACATTATGCATTGATGCAAAATATCGAGTGATGCTGAACATTTTTATGATAGTATAAATTATATTTTTAATTTTTATATCTAATTAAAAAAAGTCTACCTTATATATTTTTTTAATATAAATATCGAAGGGTTGCTATTATATGCTATTATATGAAGGTCGTGCCCGGTATAGTAGCCGATTATGGCATCAACCGATTTCTTTTGATGCATTAGGGAAAAATTATGATTGTGAATTTTCGCTCGTGGTGTGAAGGACGCTCATATCATTGTTTGCAAATGTAAATGCTGTTTATATAAATTCGTTCGTCAAACCTTTCCTCTGTGCACAAGATTGAGCAGATTTGTTTTAACTGCGTCACCTTTGTACCTTCTATCGAGCGTTCCGCCGAGTCCAAAGCTATGAGACGGAATGCAGCCTGCCAAATCATTATCCACACGACCAGACTTTAGCTTTCTTCAGCTTTAGACGCTGCGCCGTAGAGAAAAAACGCGGTACTTATATAGAAATCCGATTTAATATATTTCCTAATACTTTTACTTGCAAAGTTACATATTGTCGGAGAAGTCAAAAACTACATAAAACACAAAGGTAATATCCAGCCTGTATCAACTGAAAGCTTAGTGAAAAATTCGCAAAACATATTTTCAGTCTGCGTAAACGAAAGTGAACCTTAAAGTTGAAGTAATAATTTTTTATTGGTCGCAGATAACAGTTTGTAATACATTGACTGCCAATTACGTTTGATATGGCAGGAGCAGACAAAACGACGGCCAAATAATATCATAAAAGAATCGATATTGCGAGATACAAATGAATAATCTATAAATGCCTTAAAGACATTGATAGGGTGAGTTATAAATCGCATAGACAGTCCCGTTTGTTCCTATTTCTTTTCGCCCGAAATGGAACTCAAAGTTAGTTAATTTTTTAAATGTCCATTAGATTATCCGTGAAATAGCAACCGTAGTTCAGCCTTCTCGGGCGCCAACGGAATGCTTACTTTCCTATTTCCGTCTACTCTAAGCTCTGGGGGGCCCTATGCTACCCCCCACCAAATTTCAGTGGAATCGGTACAGCTGTTCTTGAGTTATATAAAGTGTAATTAACACAACTTCCTTTTATATATCGTCGCTCGAAAGCAAAAACGTAGTAAGTGACACATACGGCCATTTTCAGTTTTTTACGTCGTGGTAATCAGAAAAAAAAGACGCGTCGAATGATATATGACTTGTAACATGTAGATAAAAAATAGCGAAAATAGAATTTTCAACTTTGACACTTCATCACGTTTGACATTGTGTCCAAAAACGACAGCTCTAGATCCACAAACACGAAAGTAATAATTTAAAAAAAAAAGTTGAAATGTTTTTCGGCTCTAGTGAACAATTTCATTTTTGAGGGTTACTACGTTTTTGTTTTCCAGCGTCGATATATAGATTAGACGACATTTGTTTCTAAAATCTCAGTCATGCTGTTTTCTTTACGATTTTCATTGGCGTACATTTTGAAGCGAATATTATGACCAGAATTTTAGAAACTTTACATAGCAGTTTCGTGGCGTATCTAAAAACAACTTGGTCTATGAAAAAAGTTAATACGATCCGGTTATTAGGAGTATAATAACTCGGCATATTCCATACTCGGCTCATTCCGCCGATATCATCTCACTCTATTTTTATTTTATTCATAGAGCGAGCATCTTTATTCTTTTGTTTACTCCATATTACGGCTAGAGGCCGCCACTGGGCGACGCGCATAAATCCCCAATGTTGGGGTTCCTTTCGATAGGTATTGAAAACTATAAAAGATTTATTAAAGGATATTAAAATTACTTCTATAGTCCTTAATCATCATTTCAGCCGCAAAACATCCATTGCTTTACACAGGCCTCCCCGAACGATTTCCAAAAGGGCCGATTGTAATCAGCTTACATCCAGCTGCGTCCTGCAGCCTTTATGAGGTCGTCAGGCCACCTTACTACCTTGCGACATCCTACGCTGCGCTTGCCGGTTCGTGGTCTCCAATCGAGAACTCTTCGGCCCCATCGACTATCTGGTCTACGCGCTATGTGCCCTGCCACGTCAACTTGCTTACGCAGCGACCTATGTTGATTACCTTTGTTCGTTTACGGACAAAGGAGCAAAGCTCCTCTCCATAGCTCGTTGACTTTGAGCTTGCTTACGAGTCCTTAATAACACTAACGGAATAGAGGTGGACAGTAAGCAATATCTCTTCGATTCTCATCGAAATTATTAGGTCCTGTACTCGTATGAATATTGGAATTTATTCCCATGTGGTCCTGTTTCAATTTTGTCTAATTCTGACAATGGTATTTATAAGAAAACTATGTAAGTGTTAATAAGTTTGCATCAAGTATGTGCACCATAAATGGATGAATAACTTAATATCACGCCAATGGATTTCGATGTATCATTTTTTATTAGAAAGGATGTAGTTGAAGAATAGTTTGAAGAAAGTTTGGTTAGGTTAGGTTAGTAATGATCAGCCCTGTAGTTCTGGGCTCTCAAGAATAAGACTACGGTATCCCCTGCCTGTCGTACAAGGCGACTAAAAGGGGCCTCGGGTTCACTGGGCGACAAGGGTGGGGCCTGAGTCGTCCACCAAAGTGGACCCGGGAAGAAGGCGACATCGGCTGGCCCGTGTCGCCTTGCGCTGCGAGGGCACAGGGGAGGGAGTAACCTCCCCCCCCGGGACGTGCTCTCCTTGAGCACAGTGCAGAGGGGCTCCGGTGCGTTCCACTGGAGATCCCGGAGCCCCTCGTCATGCACCGAGGAAAGGGCCACCGGGGAGGTTTTAGTGGGTAAGAACCCCACATAACCGCCGCCTTCCCCCCAGAAGGCGGGGTATCTTTCTGAAGATTTCCTCCCCGTCAACAAAAAAAAAGGTTAGTAATGATTAATTCTATTTCGTAGTAACCTACGATTCGAAGTCGTTTTTTGTTTTTGCTCATAAAAATCAGTAATTTTTCAAAATGTAAGGAACCCAAACAGAATTGAAACGACACACACTTGGCCCATGTTATTGTTTGTGTCGCGAATGACGCTGACTATGATTTCGTCCCAAATTGAAGGTCGAAGAAAGAACTAGACGGGCTCGTTTTTTACGTACATTACTTATATAATTGCAGAGTGCTTAGTCATTTAAGTGACTTAGCTTGATCAATAGCTATTGCCTTTTATCAACCTGTATTAATACACTGTTTTGAAGTTACTTATTAAGAAAAATTAGTTAGCTTAAAAGTTACGAATTTCAAAATATATCCAATAGTTAGCTATTTTATATTTATCAGAAAAAAAATTTCAACAAGCCGTCCGACCGCCTCGACTAGTCAAATTTTCGCGCGGATTCCGAAACCGGGACAGTTTATTTCGGAACGGACACTGGAACTGGTCATCATAAAAAGGGACAGTCCCGTTCAAACGGGACGTCTGGTCATGTTACCTATACCCCAAAAATTATTATGGAACTTAATAATTTTCAAACAAAAAAAATCGAGAAAGTTTTAGTAATGATGGCGCTATCAGTACACAAACATTAAAAAAATCAGACAAATTGAAACTTTCGCATTTTTTAGTAGTAGAAGAATGCATATTTTTAACATTTGAACGTTTCGTAGTCTATCTGACGTTTAGGAGTCTACTTGGAATATAATGTAGGATAAAGTAAACTGTTACAATATTGTAGGAATCTCTGGCTCGCGGTTTCTTAAACCAAAACAAACTTCAGCCGATATCGATAAATGTCAAAAACGTCAAACTTTCGAAAAAGGAACGCGGTCGGCGGAAACGGCGCCATTAGTGCGTTTTATACTTTTTAAATTGATCACTTGTAGGAGGCCTGGTGTAGACGTCATCGCCCGTCGAGCCCGCCCGAGTAAAAACATCGCGGTTAGGTAAACGCGTTTCGTTTACACTAGACCGATTTTTAACATAGAGATGGTATATTTTGTATCGATATTCGATGTTGTAGCGTTATGAAATGATTTCTATACAAATAAATAAAATTTGAGTGTCTGTTTGTAATAATAAAATACCTTCTTTTTACTACGTGCATGAATGTGAATGAATATACCAAAATATTTTTATTATCATTTTTGTCTGTCTGTCCGTCTGTCTCTATTTGTTCCGAACTATGGAACGGTTGGACAGATTTTGACAGAATTTTCACTGAAACATAGCTGATGTAATAAAAATCTGCAGATTAAGGCTTGGGCATGCGCGTACCCCCGTCCACCTGGCTAAGCTACACGTTAGAGACAGCTCCCTTTGTGAATGTGGACTGGACGAAGGGACTCCTAATCACCCTTTTTCAATTGCCCCTTATTATCTTCTTCCCTCTACGTACCTCATTCCTAATGATATACCGCGCCCCATAGACTTCAAATCTCTACTATCTCTTGTTAACTCTCCTTTTGTTTATATTTTATGTTCATTCCTTCACAAAAATAACATTAGACTTTAGTTTGTCTGTCTTTTAAACAACTAACCCTATGTATATATTGTGTTTGTTTCTATTGTTTTAGACATATCAACAGTGAGCATAGCGCGGAATTGTCTCAGCAGTAACCACACGTACTTCCTTATAGTTTAGATCCTTGTCCGTCACGAAGCCCGCTTTTTACAGCAGTTTAACGTACACACTTCGACATTGGCGAAATCTATATGGAAACGCCATAAACAAAACAATCATTAATAAAAGTTACTTAAGGTATTTTTATTTTAGAAATTAAATAAAAAGTTTTTATTGCCGAGTTTTATTGGGGAGCGAAGCTAATTAAAAAACAAAGTACTTGTAACATGTTATATTGAATAGCAGCTGTTAAAATATATTAGATTTAAGATTAATATTTTATTAAGTTAATTAGATATAGAAATTTTATTACATCAAAGTGCGGCTCTTTGGCTCCTTAAGTGCGGCTCTGGCACAACATATAAACCTTACTCAAACTTTCTAAGGAGATACAAGCACATTGTTCGCATTAATTCCCTCCGATTACAATGTTGGTATTTTCAAGAGTAGAGTGAATAGGCATTTACTAAGCTAGTGCACCTTACCAGCCAGGACTGCATTTCCACTTAACATCAGGTGGGATCGTAGTCAAGCACTTGCTTAGAAAGTATTAAAAATATATGTTTATTAAGTATCAAATTTAGTTTTATTTAGTGTGCTACTTATCTATTCTCAGGAGCCGTGGTAGCTCAGTGTCCGTGCGGTTGGCTCAAGTTGCGTAGTACGCTAGCAACCCGAGTTCGATTGGTGCCGGCACCAATTAATTTGTTGTTGCAATTTTATGTGCTGATTTACCACGCGCTGGGCGGTGAAGGAAAACATCGTGAGGAAACCTACATGCCCTAGAAAATTTTTATACGACATGTGAAGTCTGCCAATCCGCATAAGGGCCGTGTGGCGGACTATGCCCTTATGCTCTCTTTACAGAGAAGGCCTGCGCCCAGCAGTGGGGCAAGTATAAAGGCTGTAACTAACTTATCTAGTGTAATAAAGGTTTACTAAACACGCAGATTGGCAATCTTTATCTTTTCCCAATCCCAATTTTTTTTAAATTGTTATTACATTCATATTTAGCTGTTTGGTTATAAGTTTGCCGACTGAACTAGGCACATACTTTTCGACTAATATCGATATCGATAAGGCGGGCTTCGACATCCCTTCTCACTTTATTTATTTATCAAAATACTGGTTTGTATCAACGGTCAATCATCACGGTGTTTTCAGATCACTCAACGCTAAAAAACCAGAAACCATACGTCTTTATAAAGCGCAGCGTAAACTTCTGCGTCTATATTGTACATTTTTACTGCATATTAATTTGTTTATCTCTATTAACATGCTCTAATTTACGGCAGTAATAAAATCTCGCCGTGTGTATTTTGGAATTTGCGCCGGTTAGATTTTGTGTTTTGGATTTTTGTCCAGTGTAGTGAAAACTTTAATTATTAAGTATTACAAACGTCCACGTTTGGTCTCTACGGGATTTGTGAGGCGTGCATCTTATCTTGTCGCTACTTAAAACACAAGCGGCGTACCGAATCCAAGTTTTTTTAACACTAAAAGGACCAAACTAACATATGTCTCATTTAAGTGACAACCGTGACCCTATTTCGCAGTACTAGAGGAGTTAATAATGAAAGAACCGGTCTTTGAGAAAGGATTAGACTCGTTTGTTGAAAGTCTCCAAGTCGCATTAATTTGGACACTTCGCTGGTGACAATAAGTTGAAACAAAGGCGAAGTATATACGCCATTATTAATAATATAAGCGTTACTAGAGTTTCCGCCACTTCTTCTAATAGCGCCAACGCAGCCCAAAGTGACAATACTGTAGCACGACGAACGACAAATAATTATTCAGAAAATTAATCAGAACCTTACTAAACTTTTATCAAACTACTCTTAAAGTACATCAGGCAAGAGTAGAGTGAATAGGCATTTACTAAGCTAGTGCGCCTTATCATACAGGACTGCTTTTTTTTTGACGAACTACACAGATTGGCCAGAGAAGCTGGCCTTGACTGCTTCACCGGATTGAGAGGTGGCATAGCTCTTAGGTCGCTTAGCCTGAACCTCTAAAGGACTGCATTTCGACTTAACAATAGGTGGGATCGTCGTGGGAGTCATACAAATCTAACACTATAGTTTTCTCATAGATGTCATTGACAGGATTGGACCAAATCAAACAAGAATCATCAAAATCGCGTCACCCAGTCAAAAGCTATAAGATAAGAAACGGTTGATAAATCGACAACTATGATGTCACTGAGAGGTCATTTTAACACGATTTGTTTAGCAGACTCTGGGCAGGTTCTACAATACAGTAAGACAACGGTATCCCCTGCCTTTCGTAGAAGACGACTTAAAGACTTAGCCTTTGTTGTCCACCAAAATGGCGGGTCCACAGGAGACATCGGATGGCCCGTTTCGCCTTGCACTGCGAGGGCATAGGGGGGAGAGGGTCCTTGGAGATCCCGGAGCCCCTCACCATGCACCGAGGAAGGGCTAATCCCACATAACACCGCCTTCCTGTATCTTCTTGAAGATTTTCCTCCAGTCAACGAAAAAAAAAAAGTTCAACAAAACAATCTGCATATTTAATAACACAGAAAGATAAGATTCGTTAATATTTTCGATTACCTTAACCATAGATTTACGGCCACTTAAATTTGATTACCAAAGCCACACGATGGCGACGTTTCTTTAAATCGACCGATTAAATTACAAATGACGTTTTAACAGTGCAAGAGCGAAGGAAATTACTCGCTACGTCTTTAAGCTCCTCTTAAATATATCATTAATGCTCAATTGAAGCGAATCAATGTCAATCTTACGTCGAGGTGGACGTGATCCGCAATTCCTACGGCTCCGGGCCGTCTTAATGAAATAATGTGCAAAACAATTGAAATACGCCATTCTAGAGTTTAAAGTACATTGGCCGCAATAGACACAATTGAAGCATCTATTAACCCTCTTCGTAATAGACGATAACGTTTGAACTTTAGTTGAGAGTAACCTTTATTCTCCCGAATGTATTTTCTTAACTTATTAATGGGAAGACGTCTGTTATAGTTATAGACATTCCTTATTAGCATCAAATACAAACACGTTACTAACAATATGAAAGAAAACAGCACGGACTTTCAGTGGTATCTACTAAATATTTAAGAAACTTTATTCTCACTTTACATGAGAACAATAAATAACTAATATTATAAAACAATAAGTTCGCTGTCACGCGAAAGAAGGAGTCACCTAACGCATTCATTTGCTTGGTGGAATGGAACTCTCTGCCGCGTTCAGTCTTTCCTCACGGGTACAACCTGGACACCTTTAAGTCCAATGTGAACAGATACCTTATAGGCTCACGTGCTCCATCCTAGGCTTCATCTTCGCCTTCCATCAAGCAAGATAGAAGCCAACCGTAAGCCTATTTAGTATAAAAAAAAGAAAAGACGATTAGCTGTCTTTGAGGAATTTAGCAAGTTGCATTTTGAATGCGCTAAGTGTGTTTACCCTCAGTTTAGTGCTGGACTACGATCCCACCTGGTGTTAAGTGGTGATACAGTCGAAAGACGGTACGTGCTAGTTTAGTAAGTGACTCTACTCTTGAAGGCTCCCACGTCGTACTCGGACGGAAAGACTGACGCTGGCAACTTGTTCCACTCCTTTGCTGTACGATGGAGGATGACTCATATCGCTTCGTTCGGACGCGCAGAGCATCGACTATGAAAGGGTGCAGACCCGTCGAGTGTCTAAACGTCCGAAGGTAGAATGGGGATGCGGGAATTAACTCGTGTAATTCCTGTGCACACTCTCCAAAATGTAGTCTGTAAAACACCGAAAGGTTGGCCACCTTGCGCTAGTGCTCAAGACTGTCTAGGTGTAGAAGATCTATACCTAGATAGTCTCTTAATAACCTGTTAGTCTTGAGTCGCGTCGTCACCTATCAACTTTTCGGCCAGCCTCTCCATGGAATCCAGTGCCGGGAGACGTGTGCGGGTATTTTGTTGTACAGTTGTGCTCCTTCCAAACAAATCGATCTTTTACCGTAATTTGTTCTAACTTTCGGTATGACAAGAAAACTAGCGGGTCAGTTGCTGCGTTTTTCAATATTTTTAGTCAATGAAATGTTAGTGTTAACTGTTTTGTCTATAATTTTTCTAATGAGGATACATGTACCGTGTTACTGACTAGAAACATAGACAGAGAATCAAGAAACAAAAACTCCAATGGTAGTCTGCAAAGCAGGACTGTTTTTCTGGTGGTAAATAGGATGGGGACCTTGATAGCAAGGATTCATGGGTCCATAATGGATTTCCTCATGCACAAAAATGGCACTTCTATTGTCATGGTGCAAGAGATTATTAAATGCTAATTTGAACAGTGGTGTCAGTGGTATGCATATTCTATACACAAACGAACATAAAATCCTCGATTTTTCCCTTTTGCAAAACATTGGTACAACATAAAAACACTTTCCCATTAATACACGCTCATGTACACACTCGTACATACACCCTCGCATGCACCCACGCACACTATTCTCTTTACAAACATACACAAATTATTAGTATAACATAAATTATTAATATTTACACATAAACTCGGAGTAAGGTACACTTTCTCCCTAATACATAGGTATTAGTCTAGCAGGGATATGTATGAAATAGATTTATCATACATACGTACATCATTTGTGCAAAATGTGTGTGTAAAATTTATTCGGCATATGCGCTCCAAATTCAGATTGAGTAAGGACAGCTGTGATCAAGCATGTTCTAGACTTCACCTTCTTCCATTGCACACTCGTCGGTGCATAGCAGATATCGTATTGCTATCAAATATTGCTCAAAGTCGCATGGATTGTCCTGAGCTACTTAAAAAGCTACTCTTCACTATCCCTTCTCGTAGTCTGCGATTCAAGTGTCCATTATATACTCCACCTAGTAATGCAAACTATATGCTTAATAGCTATTTTATCAGAGCATGTAATGAATTCAATAACCTTTGTAAGAAATACAATAATGTCGACCTATTTCACGTCAGTGATGCCTCAGTACGTAAGCTTTTTATAAGTATATTTAGCGAAATTTTGTCTGCGGGACCTTGATACTCTTTTCCAATATTGTGTTACCTAAGTTTGCGTATCTTTAGTGTTTTTTTTTCCCTAACTTATTTGTGAAAACTTGTTATCTGCTAATCTAGTGATATATTTGTAAATTATATAAGAAGCATTGAATAGCTGTAAGTTTTCCTGTATCAAATAAATAAATAAATATTTAATTTCAAAATGGTGTGTGTGACCGAAAAGGATTTCGCGAAGCTTTAGAAATGGTGCATTAGAAGATCAAAGATACATGAAAATGAGTAATACAAGTATATTTAACGTGTTAAGATAAAATATAGATTTAGTATGTACACTAAACAGAAATGCATTTGGCAGCCATGGCGGCTACATTATGTATTCTAGAATTATCGATGGCGGCCTTTTTCATGATTCATGTGTTAGGCATTACGGTTAAACATTTTTAGATCTCACGCTTCTTACATTTATGTGCTGTGATGTCTAGAACTTTCGTAATAATATTAAAGTACCCAGTACCAGTACCCAGCCCGCTTCGCCGGGCTAGATTTTGCTTTTTTTTATTTAAACAATAAACTTATACGTTGTATTTGACAGTTCAAAAAGAGGTCTGCTCCGATATTTGACAGTTAAAAAAGTGACTCTACTTAAAAAAGAGAAGTGCTCCGATAAACTTATACGTTGTATTTGACAGTTCAAAAAGAGGTCTGCTCCGATATTTGACAGTTAAAAAAGTGACTCTAGTTAAAAAAAGAAGTGCTCCGATCGTCACCAAACACGATTACTCCTCAGGTCAATCTGAAGTTTCGCTGAAAGTTTCACTAAATTGGTTCCAGCCATTTCGGAGCTTATACGGATCAAACACACACACATTGTCTTTTATATATATGTATATAGATTAATTATTTCATGTATTACTGACCAAACTCTGATTTAGTTTGAACGAGCCGTGGTTTTTTGGCTTTTTAGCATGTCTCCGAAATTATCCAGCCCTGTAGTTCTGGGTACTCAAGAATAAGACGACGATATCCCCTGCCTGTCGTAGAAGGCGACTAAAAGGGGCCTCGGGTTCACTGGGCGACAAGGGTGGGGGCCTTTGTCGTCCACAAAGATGGGCCCGGGAAAAAGGCGACATCGGATGGCCCATGTCGCCTTGCACTGCGAGGGCACAGGGAGGGAGAGGGTCCTGGAGATCCTGGAGTCCCTCACCATGCACCGAGGAAGGGCAACCGGGGAGGTTTTAGTGGGTTAAACCCCACATAACCGCCGCCAGAAGGCGGGGTATCTTTTTGAAGATATCCTCCTCGTTAACAAAAAAAAGTTAAAAAAAAGTTCATTGTCAGTGAATGTACTTAAAGTCTTTGAACTCTTTTATAATGTTTGTTTTTATTAATGTTTGACGGTAAAAATTCTTTCTACTCTATCTAATCACTTATAGGACGTCATAGATTAGTTGCAGAAAAGAGGTGAATAGTTTTTCGAGCATAAAATACTATCTAATGCCGTCCACTGGTATAAACGAAAGGGCGATGGCAAGAGCTTAAATGGATTGGATACATCAGTAATACGACGAGTTGTATTGATAATCTCGCGGTATCAATAACTCTACGGCTTCCAGCTAACGGCATGTTAAAATGTTCACTTCATTGAATTACAACTGACTTTAAAACTACATGCTTCCGGTAATGTACGAAAAACAAACACAAAAGATATCAAACAAGAATACAGTGTTTGGATTTTCTTTTAAGTATAAAATATACTTGTGGCAGAAGATCCAGCTCTTACTTAATCATATCATTTTTAAAGTTAATTAATATAAAATAACTATATGTATGTGTGTGCTAGTGTGCATATCGACACTGGAGAGCAAAACGTAGTAAGTGACACATATGGCCATTTTTACTTTTTTACATCGTTGGAATCAGAAAAAAAAGACGCGTTGAATGATGACGACTTGTAACAATTACATGAAAGATAGCGAAAATAGGATTTTTAAGATTGACACTTCTCTTCTATTTTTTGTACCGTAAAACGATTTTCTTTTAGGAAAACTTTTGGTACAATACTTATTCAGAAAAAGTATTGTGTCCAAAAACGACAGCTCTAGGTCCACAAACATGTAAGTTATAATTTTTGTTTTAAAAAGTTGAAATGTTTTTCGGCTCTGGTGAGCAATTTGTTTTACAGCGTTTATATGTGTCAGTGTGTATGAATGTGTGTATTACTGTCTATTTTTACGATAACAATTTACAAGAAAGATATTATTGTAATTTGGATCCTAATATTGCCTCCGTATCCTCGCAGTCCAAACCTTCCATCCACTTTAGTAAAGATGCTTTACAGTCGTGCCAGTTTAAATTATTAATGCGTAATTTCTTAATTTTTAAGTTTATAATGCATTCAATTCGTTTATTTTCTTATTTTTCTCCATCCTAAGGTTGCCTGGGAGAGATTGCTTTCTGCAATAAGGCACGTTGTTTATCGAATGTCTATTTTTATGCAATTTTTTCTCTTAATTTTTTATTTTGTAAACCATAAATAGTATATAAATAAAAACATGAAATAAATCTGAATAAAATGAATTGAATCTAATTAATGTTACTTAAGAAACGTTTAAGGTGTGGCGTTCATTATATATACTTTAAATAGTTCTGAAAAGAACTGAGTTGTTCTCAAGGAAACTAGTAATATAGTCCTGAAAAGGACTGATAGATAAAGTTTCACTTATAATAAAGTCTATATATTCGTTTGAAATAAAAGACTAAATTGCGTTTATTTATAATATTTAGAGAAACAATATTTAATGTCCGTATTTCAATTCTATCTATTATATATAAATGTCACACATTTCATTGACATTTTACATTTAAAATCATAAAAATACAAAAAAAAATTAAGTAAAGAGGTTTCATATCTTTACTTTACAGTGTAACTTTATTATCAGTCCTTTCAGGACTATTTTACTAGTTTCCTTGAGAACAACTCAGTTCTTTTCAGAACTATTTAAAATATATGTAATGAACGCCACAGAGGAAATACTTTGATGTACACAACACGCTAATAATACATACTAACAATTAGGAAAAACAGTCTTTGAGTGGAATTTATTACAATATAATTTGGTAGAGAGTACATCAATATTTTTTCTTCATTTTTGAATGCTATAATTTTTTTTTTTTGAGAAAAATAATTGTTATGAAAAAACTCCAAGTTCCAACCAAGTTTAATCTTGTAGGAGATGGTTCACGTCAATAGTCGAAAGGTGGATTCGAATCTACTACCCTTAGGATTACGCAGACCGTGCCCTATATCATTTTTTTTACGCGAGGAATCCTTTTTACGGACCATCCTCCGGAGCCCTAAACCATTAGGCCAGTTGGTGGGCAAACTACGGCCGGCAAATCTGGCCCGTTAAAGCATCTCATCCGTACCGGCAAGTGTTCTTTGAGTTAATATTTTTGATGTGTTGCAAATGTTATTGTAATTTGTTTCTTGTATTTATTTATATCAGTAGTATTTATTAGGATTAAAAGCTTCTTGGTTTGTTTTAAAAGCTAATAACGCCGAAAATTTTTACTTAAAAAGTCAAAAAATATTTCCACCAGCAATTTGTGTAATATGTTAAATTAGCCTTTATTTTTTTTAAAAACCAAAAAAAAATTTCAAATCAACTGGTCAAATTTTGGCAGGTTTTTGATTTTTTTACAATTTGTGGCCCGCCAACAAAAAAAATTTCCCACCACTGCATTAGGCTATTGAAGCTATTTAAAAACATAATATAGAACAAAACAAGTAAAGAAGTGTCAGCTCTGGTCTCTATTCTTTAGCTTATGGTTTTGATTTTACACACTAGATGTCACTATTGTACCGAACAGATTAAGAAAATATATTTTATACAAGTGTTATAATTTGTAGGTTTCGTGGAATAAAATAGTCCAACAACTAATACACTCGCTTTATTGAGACAGCGTGACGTTGTACAAAGAATTATTTATAATGAATACCGTCACAACTGCGCGTCCTCACAATCTTTATACAAAATTAACTATAAGTTAGATTACGAACTAATAAAATTAAACTATTGTTTACAATGCCAAGTTCATGTGACGATCAACTTAATTAATAAATATGAACTAAAGATACAATAAGGTTCAGGTAAATCACTAACATATCATTGGAAGTAGTTATTATACATAACAATCGCTGGGTGTCATGTGTTGCCAGCTAACACAAGCCTTCTATTCTATAGGTCAATGTTTTTAAATGAGTTTTCTATTATACGTGCAAAATGGAGGTTTGTTCTGAAATAAAATATACAGAAAGCCAACCTAACTTGCCAACCCATTCACTATTTTTTATCTCGTTGATTAAAGCTGCGAAAAACCATTGGAGACATTTAATGTAATCTTTACTACTAAACCCAGTCATTGATTCAATTTGAGATCGTTTTTTGTTTTTAACCAACGCTAAAAAGGAGGATGTTTTCAATTCGACTGTTTTTTTTATGTTTGTTATCTCATAACTTTTGACTGTGCGAATCGATTTGAATGATTCTTTTTTTATACGAAAGCTAGTACTTCTAGTGTGGTCCTATTTTCGGTCTAATTCTAATTGAGAATACCATATAACTCTTAAATTTGCATTAAGTGTGCAAAGTGCGTGACAAAAAGTGCGTGAGCGATAAACTCAAAATCACGCTAACAGATTTCGATGATTCATTTTTTATTGCAAAGGGAAGTTTAAAGTTAGTTTGATAAGAGTTTTTTGTTTTGAAGTCGGTTTTTGTTTTACTGTGAGCTTCCTTTTATTTGGTAAACGCGGGGGAATTCTTTTTACAAACCATCCTCTGTTACCCTAGGTGGGTCCGGAGGGATGTGTGGGACTCGGGCTGGGCAGCTCCTACCCACTAAACCGCGAATGCCATCAGCTGTTATGAACAGGGTGCCCCTGTTCATATCCTCCGGGTCAATGACCGGCCGGTCCCGGCAAAGACCGGATTTCATCCTCTAAAGGGGACATCTCCGGCACTTAGAAGAAGTCCCGACGGCGCCGAAGCATTAGTGGGACCAGGTACCTGCTTCGTATTATGTGGACGGCAAGAGGAGGCGTTGATTATAACGCCTCCTGCACACCCCGATACGCCGCCTTACTGTGAGCTTCCTTGCCCAACATCGCACATAACAGTTATTATTGACAGATTTTAGCAAAACATCAAGAGTTTTAGAGGTAATTTAATAAAGATTTACTGACTTTCCTTCAGAGGTTCACTTGTAAACGGCTTTTCTTCCAGCGTAACACTTACTCTACACTTATTCTTAACTGTGCACTGATCGTCTACAGAAAGAGTCCTCCCCTTTTTGTCCCAAATTTCTAGTACAGGAATATCGTTCAAAAACGGAGGTGGACGATCGTAACACGAACGGGCTTGGTTGCCCTCCTAGTCAACTAAAGTACTTTTATTTTAGACAGTCCATTAAGTTATTGTAATTCATAAGTATACTTAACAAATTATTTATGCATTAAAACTAAATCAGCATATATTAGAACAAACTGTTGTTAACATTAGTCATAACTACGTTTGTTCAAATTTCTAGAAAATATTTCAATTATTGTATATGACGAAAAATTATATATATATACAGCTAATGCGGCGGTCTGGCGGTCCGCTTGATCGGATGCAATTACAGTTTAGTGCGGCCGTAAAAATGGGGTAACAAATGGTCGGCAGGTAAACCCCATCGTTGACCGCAGGTTTTTAATCCCCAGTTTTAAATAACCTCCGGTTAACTGGAACGGCTAAGAACCATATTAGCTTACTCTGACCAAATTAAAAGAAAACACTATCTTAAAAATCTAAAAACAACGCCGTTAAGCTTAATAGAGTAGACATGGATAGATATAATCTATATATATAAAAGAGAATGTGTGTGTGTGTTTGATCCGTATAGGCTCCGAAACGGCTGGACCGATTACAGTGAAACTTTCAAGCAACCTTCGTATTGACCTGGCGAGTAAGTTTGGTGACGATCGGAGCACTCCGCTTTTTGAACTGTCAAACAAGCCATACGTCGTACTTTTATTTCTGACATTAACTTTTTTTTTTAGTTAACGTGGAGGAAATCTTCAAAAAGATACCCCACCCTTTGGGGGGAAGGCGGCGGTTATGTGGGTTTTTACCCATTAAAACCTCCCATGGTCAGGGGCTCCGGGATCTCCAGTGGAACGCACCGGAGCCCCTCTGCACTGTGCTCAAGGAGGCCACTCCGGGGAGGTTACTCCCCCTTCTGCCCTCATAGTTCAAGGCGACACGGGCCAGCCGATGTCGCCTTTTTCTCGGGTCCACCATGGACCCGAGGTCCCTTTTAGTAGCCTTCTACGACAGGCAAGGGATTAACGTAACATTTTTAAGGAAATTAAGCCTGATATGTTTTTGTATAAATTATAAGACTGATATGTAGGGTGTAGGTAATGACCTTCACCCGCTCGAGTAGAGAATAGAGGAGAATGAATATGGAGAGAAATTAATAACTGAATATATTGTGAGAGTTAACTTACTCTCTGTTAGAGTAATTGGCGAAGAGGTCTTCAACCTCTACAAGAAATGAAATGTTCAGAAATAAATATTAAACCTATAGGCAGACGAGCTGGCCTTGGCTGCTTCACCGAATTGAGAGGTGACATAGCTCTTAGGTCGCTTAGCCTGAACCTCTATCGCTAGTAACTCGACACAAGGGTCCCCCCGGTGAGGGGTAACATCGGCTTGGACGGTTACTATGTTACGCGTAAGCATTCCGATCCGAGAGCGCCCGAGAGGGCCGAACCACGATTCGGTCGGTTGCTATTTTATTGACAAAATCCTTCCATAGTTACCATAGAAATAAAAAGAGTACGTGCAAGCGTTAATGTTTTATACGATTTGAAGTCGGCTTTTGTTTTTACTCGTAAATGTATCGTTATAAAGTAATAGATTAACTTACGAGTATTTAAATTTTCTGCTATATCTTCAAAAGCAATCACAAAGTTATTAAACTTGAATCAGTTGTCATCACTGGCACCGGCTAGGCATTTCAAATTATAAGATTACTAGAAATTCCATTCCGTATTACTCTTACCTTATCTAATCAAGTAACTACTAGAAGCAAGTTGCATGAGGAAATATGACAGACTCAATCTTATCCGCTATGTAAATCTCTCCCCACATTATCGTGCGACGATAATTTTACAATCAGTTACCTGTTTACTTAAGCTTAATTAGAATGAACGATCGAAGCTGTGAGTAAATTGGCTGCAGATCTTAAATTCGTTCCGATCGAGTAATCAATTCGGACGCAATAATATTTCCACGGATTAACTCACTCAAATCGTTCTAAATACAGAATTTATATCGGACATATATTCGAGTCGATACAGCTCGTAGTAGAATTCTAAATGATGGAACCAGTGGTGAAACGAAATCTCGCCTTGACATTTCGTAGTGCATTATAGCTGATGGTAGCCCGTGGTAAGGGCTTTTAAAGGATGAACTCGAGCTTGTATTGCATTTACTCGCCCTCAAATGCGACCCTTCCCCTTACGGCGAATCCTATGGAATACTTACAAACGACTTAAAAGCAAGCCAGTCTGGTTTTGTATTCCCACGCGCACGGATCGCAGGCGCGTCGCTCCTCTAAACATAACCGTTCCAAAGTATTCTTTCGATTTTAAAAAGGAACAGTCTCGCTTTATTTTTCCCTTTTTCATTTTTTTTAATAAATCCCGCCATTGAATTTTAGCCTGTCTATTGTCTTTTTTTTTGGGATTTCGTCACCGGCCATAACTTTCACGAAAGTTTATAAAAAGTTTTATTTTTTTTCGTTTTTGCAATTTGGATAAAAAATTGTTTTTGTGATAAAAAAATGTTATGTTATTGTTTTGTGGCTTTGATACCTCATTGTTTCGTTTAATATTTTGTTGATAAAGGAGATGCAAATATATTTTTTTGTTGTTGTTTTGATGTTTCGCTGTGTTTTTGTGAAGTGAATAACTTTGAAAGTGATTTGATTTGTAAAAAGAAAGATATTTAGAAGTGTTTTTTTTCGTAAACTTCGGAGCAATATGAAGCTTTTTTGGAAAGTTTTGTGTTCTTTTATCCTGTTCATCCAGACTGTTACGGGTAATTGGTGGTAAGTTCATATACATTTTTATTTTACATATTTTAAACACTGAAATTTTTAATTTGTCATAAATCACTAACTTCATACCTAAGGTAAACTGCACGCACGTACTTTAACAGTATAGGTTTAAAACTTAACTGGTAACTTTTTCGGTTATCTATAAATAGCGTTTCCCAAACATAAATATTGTAATGTTCACCTTTTGCTTTGTTCTCTACATTGTAGTTTGACGCGACGTTCAAAAACATACCACAATTTACGAAACATATTAAAGTTTAAATGGTCATTATTTTGAAAAATCTACATAAAGTTTATCTAAAAAAGATATTAAGATATGAATTTAGCAGTTGTAAGGTAATCTAAATAAGAGATAACATAATTTTTAAGTAAAATAAAGTTAGTAACTCAAGAATAACATGATACAGCTAATAACAAAATTTACCTGCTCCCTTAACAGCATAGTGTACAAAATACGACAGTGAAACCTTTTTGCGTCGGGTTTTATGTTTTTTGGTTACTCTAAGTACTCTTTTGTAGAAATAAATGGTATTTAATTTGCAACACGCATCAATGAAGTATACAAGATGCATCCTTTTTTGTCGCTTGTTAATTATTTATTTATTTATTACACCAACACAATGAACATTTTTAACAAACAATACATAAAACAGTGAAAAATTGTGAAGTTAATGCCATCGCAGTTATAGGCGTAGACTGCAAGCAATTAAATGGCAGTGACAATGTTAAGATAAAAATAAAAGAACACAAAAGTAAAAATAAAACTAAATTTGAAATTAAAAATTAACTAATAAAAAAAAAACTATTTGTAGATTAATGTTTTTGAAAAAGAGTTGAATTCTATACTAATTCTATTTAAGGGCGCATTCTTACCTAGGTTCGATCTGAATAAACTGCTTCTCAACAATTGGTATCGTGAAGGTCTAGGTAACCGCGACGGTACAGTAAAAGCTACGGCGGAGAGAAGCTCAGGGGTGTCAAAAATGCCATTTGCAACTTTATAGAGGAATGTGAGGTCTAGCATGCGTCTTCGATCCGCGAGTGAGGCTATTCTGAAATAATTTAATCTCTGTCGGTGTGACGAAAGAACCTTTCCCAAATTAGCAGAGTATGCTAAATGCCTTAAAATCTTTTTAGACGCTCTCGAGTCTATCGATATAAACTTTGTAAAATGAATTCTGGAATTGCATACTCCAAGCCGGAGCGAACAAACGATTTAAAAAAAAATTCTTAAAAGTTTTGTGAAATGACTGAAATCTATCCGTATAATTTGAATAATGTTGATATTTTAGTTAGTCACTTGAAGTTTGATTACAAAAATTGAGAACAAATTTTTTAATTTGTCATAAATCACTAACTTCATACCTAAGGTAAACTGCACGCACGTACTTTAACAGTATAGGTTTAAAACTAAGCTGGTAACTTTTTCGGTTATCTATAAATAGCGTTTCCCAAACATAAATATTGTAATGTTTACTTTTGCTTTGTTCTCTACATTGTAGTTTGACGCGACGTTCAAAACATACCACAATTTACGAAACATATTAAAGTTTAAATGGTCATTATTTTGAAAAATCTACATAAAGTTTATCTAAAAAGATATTAAGATATGAATTTAGTAGTTGTAAGATAATTTAAATAAGAGATAACATAATTTTTAAGTAAAAATAAAGTTAGTAACTCAAGAATAACATGATACAGCTTAACAAAATTTACCTGCTCCTTAACAGAATAGTGTACAAAATACGACAGTGAAACCTTTTGCGTCGGGTTTTGTGTTTTGTTTAAGTACTCTTTTGTAGAAATAAATGGTATTTAATTTGCAACACGCATCAATGAAGCATACAAGATGCATCCTTTTTGTCGCTTGTTATTTATTTATTTATTTATTTATTACACCAACACAATGAACATTTTAACAAACAATACATAAAACAGTGAAAAGTTGTGAAGTGAATAACTTTGAAAGTGATTTGATTTGTAAAAAGGATATTTAGAAGTGTTTTTTCGTAAACTTCGGTGCAACATGAAGCTTTTGGAAAGTTTTGTGTTCTTTTATCCTGTTCATCCAGACTGTGACGGGTAATTGGTGGTAAGTTCATATACATTTTATCTTACATATTTTAAACATTGAAATTTTAATTTGTCATAAATCACTAACTTCATACCTAAGGTAAACTGCACGCACGTACTTTAACAGTATAGGTTTAAAACTAAGCTGGTAACTTTTTCGGTTATCTATAAATAGCGTTTCCCAAACATAAATATTGTAATGTTTACTTTTGCTTTGTTCTCTACATTGTAGTTTGACGCGACGTTCAAAACATACCACAATTTACGAAACATATTAAAGTTTAAATGGTCATTATTTTGAAAAATCTACATAAAGTTTATCTAAAAAGATATTAAGATATGAATTTAGTAGTTGTAAGATAATTTAAATAAGAGATAACATAATTTTTAAGTAAAAATAAAGTTAGTAACTCAAGAATAACATGATACAGCTTAACAAAATTTACCTGCTCCTTAACAGAATAGTGTACAAAATACGACAGTGAAACCTTTTGCGTCGGGTTTTGTGTTTTTTTTGTTTAAGTACTCTTTTGTAGAAATAAATGGTATTTAATTTGCAACACGCATCAATGAAGCATACAAGATGCATCCTTTTTGTCGCTTGTTAATTATTTATTTATTTATTTATTTATTTATTACACCAACACAATGAACATTTTAACAAACAATACATAAAACAGTGAAAAGTTGTGAAGTTAACGCCATCGCAGTTATAGGCGTAGACTGCAAGCAATTAAATGGCGAGTGACAATGTTAAGATAAAAATAAAAGAACACAAAAGTAAAAATAAAACTAAATTTGAAATTAAAATTAACTAATAAAAACTATTTGTAGATTAGTGATTGTTTTTGACAAAGAGTTGAATTCTATACTAATTCTATTTAAGGGCGCATTCTTACCTAGGCTCGATCTGAATAAACTGCGTCTCAACAATTGGTATCGTGAAGGTCTAGGTAACCGCGACGGTACAGTAAAAGCTACGGCGGAGAGAAGCTCAGGGGTGTCAAAAATGCCATTTGCAACTTTATAGAGGAATGTGAGGTCTAGCCATGCGTCTTCGATCCGCGAGTGAGGCTATTCTGAAAATAATCTCTGTCGGTGTGACGAAAGAACCTTTCCCAAATTAGCAGAGTATATTAAATGCCATAAAAATCTTTTGGACGCTCTCGAGTCTATCGATATAAACTTTGTAAAATGAATTCTGGAATTGCATACTCCAAGCCGGAGCAAACAAACGAGTTAAAAAAATTGATGTTCTCATTTCAAAATAAAAGTGTACAGTCTTCAAAAATATTTAAAAATATATTGGTGTTCTCATTTCAAAATAAAAGTGTACAGTCTTCAAAAATATTTAAAAATATATTGGTGTTCTCATTTCAAAATAAAAGTGTACATTCTTCATAAAATATTTAAAAATATATTGGTGTTCTCATTTCAAAATAAAAGTGTACAGTCTTCAAAAATATTAAAAATATATTGATGTTCTCATTTCAAAATAAGAAAAGTACAGTCTTCATAAAATATTTAAAAATATATTGGTGTTCTCATTTCAAAATAAAAGTGTACAGTCTTCAAAAATATTTAAAAATATATTGGTGTTCTCATTTCAAAATAAAAGTGTACAGTCTTCAAAAATATTAAAAATATATTGATGTTCTCATTTCAAAATAAGAAAAGTACAGTCTTCAAAAATATTTAAAAATATATTGGTGTTCTCATTTCAAAATAAAAGTGTACAGTCTTCATAAAATATTAAAAAATAATTAATGTTCTAATTTCAAAATAAAAGTGTACAGTCTTCAAAAATATTTAAAAATATATTGGTGTTCTCATTTCAAAATAAGAAAAGTACAGTCTTCATAAAATATTAAAAAATAATTAATGTTCTAATTTAAAAATAGAAAGTGTAGTCTTCATAAAATATAAAAAAAAATTAATATTCTCATTTCAAAATAAGAAAAAGTACAGTCTTCAAAAAATATTTAAAAATATATTGGTGTTCTCATTTCAAAATAAGAAAAAGTACAGTCTTCATAAAATATTTAAAAATATATTGGTGTTCTCATTTCAAAATAAGAAAAAGTACAGTCTTCATAAAATATTTAAAAATATATTGATGTTCTCATTTCAAAATAAAAAGTGTACAGTCTTCATAAAATATTTAAAAACATTTTGATGTTCTCATTTCAAAATAAGAGAGTGTACAGTCTTCATAAAATATTAAAAATATATTGATGTTCTCATTTCAAAATAAAAGTGTACAGTCTTCAAAAATATTAAAAATATATTGATGTTCTCATTTCAAAATAAAAAGTGTACAGTCTTCATAAAATATTTAAAAACATTTTGATGTTCTCATTTCAAAATAAAAAGTGTACATTCTTCATAAAATATTAAAAATAATTGATGTTCTCATTTCAAAATAAGAGAGTGTACAGTCTTCATAAAATATTAAAAACATTTTGATGTTCTCATTTTGAAAATAAGAGAGTGTACAGTCTTCATAAAATATTAAAAAAAATTGATGTTCTCATTTCAAAATAAGAGAGTGTACAGTCTTCATAAAATATTAAAAATATATTGATGTTCTCATTTCAAAATAAAAGTGTACAGTTTTCATAAAATATTAAAAACATTTTGATGTTCTCATTTCAAAATAAAAGTGTACATTCTTCATAAAATATTAAAAAATAATTAATGTTCTAATTTCAAAATAAAAGTGTACATTCTTCATAAAATATTAAAAACATTTTGATGTTCTCATTTTGAAAATAAGAGAGTGTACAGTCTTCATAAAATATTTAAAAATATATTGATGTTCTCATTTCAAAATAAAAGTGTACAGTTTTCATAAAATATTAAAAACATTTTGATGTTCTCATTTCAAAATAAAAAGTGTACATTCTTCATAAAATATTAAAAATAAGTAATGTTCTAATTTCAAAATAAGAAAAAGTACAGTCTTCATAAAATATTAAAAAAAAATTGATGTTCTCATTTCAAAATAAGAGAGTGTACAGTCTTCAAAAATATTTAAAAATATATTGGTGTTCTCATTTCAAAATAAAAGTGTACATTCTTCATAAAATATTAAAAAAAATTGATGTTCTCATTTCAAAATAAAAAGTGTACATTCTTCATAAAATATTAAAAATAATTAATATTCTAATTTCAAAATAAGAAAAAGTACAGTCTTCAAAAATGTTTAAAAATATATTGACGTTCTCATTTCAAAATAAAAAGTGTACATTCTTCATAAAATATTAAAAATAATTAATGTTCTAATTTCAAAATAAGAAAAAGTACAGTCTTCATAAAATATTAAAAAAATTAATATTCTCATTTCAAAATAAGAAAAGTACAGTCTTCATAAAATATTAAAAACATTTTGATGTTCTCATTTTGAAAATAAGAGAGTGTACAGTCTTCAAAAATATTTAAAAATATATTGGTGTTCTCATTTCAAAATAAGAAAAGTACAGTCTTCAAAAATATTTAAAAATATATTGGTGTTCTCATTTCAAAATAAAAGTGTACATTCTTCATAAAATATTAAAAAAATTGATGTTCTCATTTCAAAATAAAAGTGTACAGTCTTCATAAAATATTAAAAAAATTGATGTTCTCATTTCAAAATAAAAGTGTACAGTCTTCATAAAATATTAAAAAAATTGATGTTCTCATTTCAAAATAAAAGTGTACAGTCTTCATAAAATATTAAAAATAAGTAATGTTCTCATTTCAAAATAAAAAGTGTACAGTCTTCATAAAATATTAAAAAAAAATTGATGTTCTCATTTCAAAATAAGAGAGTGTACAGTCTTCATAACATGTAGAACATTTGCGTAAGGCAAAAACTATGCTAGGATTGCACTTAACTCGAGATTGTCTACACTCGGCGGCGCGTCGAGTACTTCCACAAGTTTTGCAGCTAATTAGTTACGAGAATTTTATGACGTTCCTTTTTTTCCTTTTCCCTCCCACCTCTCCACTGAGAATGTAGTTTTCATTTGAAAATGGAACTGAGAGCTTTTTTTTAATTTTTAAACAACGCCTTTTATTTAAATTGATATATCATGTGGGTCTTTTATGTTTTTCCTCGACAAAAGCGGTTTTAGTTTTGTGTCTTTATTTCGAACTTAGGATCTTGAAAAAACTTGAATATGTGTACGGCGAAGGGATCACCACCTATTTTATTTGAAGGAAGGGTAAGTATGTAATTCATTTGATATTAAATGATCACAGACGCCCATGAATAAACCAATGGCAACAAAAGGTGTGTTGGTGGCCCTTAGGAAAGGCGAGAACCATCAACTAGTTGGATAACGTTGTTACGGCCTCCGATCGACGATTTTCAAAAGGACAGCTGCGACTTTTATGAGGTTGTCAGACCACCTTACGGGACTTACAGAGTGCTTACCGGTCTGTGGTCTCCAATGGAGAACTTATCAGTCCCATTGGTCATCTATTCTACACGCTATGTGCCCTACCCATTGCCACTTCAACTTGCTTATACGGTGGGCTATAAACATATAACGTGATGAACACGGCCACTATGTCAAGAGTGATACCGACAATGAATAAGAAGTTTCCGTTCGGAAACATGTATGTTATAGTATACTAGCGTACCCAGCCCGATTCGCCGGACTAGATTTTGCTTTATTTTATTGAAACAAAAAACTTACATCATTAAATATTTAATTTAACTCTCACTGTATATTCAATTATTCATTTCCCTCCATTTTCATTCTCTTCTCGAGCGGGTGAAGATCATTACCGGTATTATTATCAGTAAATACAATACCATTCTTATAATTTATACAAAAACATATCGGGCTTAAGTTAATGTTAGAAATAAACCTTGAATACATCAAAATCCTTAATTATTATCGATAATATACTTCAGTGTACTTTATTATACTTCATAATGACATAAATATACACAACGCATGGGTCAATACAAATTTGTGTTATAAAATAATAGAATATCATCATAGTAAATAAAAGCTTTATTTGACAGTTCAAAAAGAGGAGTGCTCCGATCGTCACCAAAATAATGGATTACTCTCCGGGTCGATCTGAAGATTCCCTGAAAGTTTCATTAAAATCGGTCCAGCCGTTTCAGAGCCTATATGGAACAAACCCACACTTTCTCTTTATATATATATATATAGATTGTTTTGCTTTTGTTTTGATGCTGAATACCGTTGTTCAGTTTCAGCTTCTACTTCTTCACTAGTTTGAGAGGTGCGTGAGTACCAATCGCGCTGAGCCTGAACCTCTATTGCGAGTAATTCGAGGACCGTTCCTCGAGATGCAACTCCCACTTGGACCGCATTAATATTGTTTTACAATATATTTTTTGTGAAGTTTTGTAAATACATTAATCGGCCGTAACATTTTCGAAGTGTCCGTCCGTGTCCGTTAAACGTTGATGATTGTGAAATCGATTTACATTGTATGCAGGCATTACTAATTGATCTATTAAGGAATTGGAAACGCTACGGAAGTACGCTATGCTACGATATTGTATCAATATAAGACGTAAGAAAACTACTAAATCTATGTAGGACCACATTTTGTGTCAGAGCCACCTTTCAACTCTTTTATGTGTGTGTCGATCGAAATAAAAGACAGCATCCGCGCTTAGAAGCGTTAGATATTTGAGAAGCTACTGATTTGATTTGAAGTCGTTTTTTGTTATTACTCGTAAATAAACTTGTTTACATTTACGAATTTCTTTTTATTTATGATTTTTTTTAATTATTTTATCAATTTTTATTAGGGTTCTTCTGTATATTGTCGAAATCTAAGATCCAATGATAGTTAAACTGCAATGCGATGCCGTTGAAAATATCCCTTTTCCAATGGAAAAATATTAATTTATTTGGTTGATGTATGATAGATTTATGACGTAACAAACATAAAAAAATACAATTTGATTAACATCTCATTTTGAAGTCACAGAAATGTAGAACCAAAACAGCCTTAGCATGACTTACGAGACGCAGTTTTCAAATCTCAGGTGACGTAATGCCGTGTTGCTTTTTTAGAATGCAATAAAATCTATATACTGCTAAATTACTTGTAAAAAAAGTCAATACTTCTTCCTGATTTTCCCGGTATGGGAGAACGGGGACTTTGACATTCACTCTATTCAAGTTTTCAAGTGGCTTCCAAAAGAGTTTAGGTTTAGCAACCACTTCTGCCACCTGTCAAATTCCAATGATACCGTTGCACAGCGTCCATGGCCAATCAGTGTAGTTCGTAATAAAATAACATCGAATTTGAATCGCGCCATAGTACAGCTAGCACATGGCACAATGCTTGGAGCCTTATCTAGGGTATCGTAAAAGATGACTAAAGGAAAGAGCAAACCGAAGCTTGTGTAGGGGCATTGTTTGGAGCAAACAAAAAGATGGTAGCATCACTCTTACATGTGTACTCAAACAGCCGCATGGCAATGAACCCATTTTATAAGTGCTTAGTTTTCAACTAAGTTCAAAATACGAGGAGCTTTCTCAATTCGGTTGGTTAATGTTTATGCCTTAACTACGTCATTTATCAATTTTTTTATTACTTTGTATTAGGTCTTATTATAATTTAACTAGCGTCCTCAGCCCGCTTCGCCGGGCTAGATTCTGCTTTATTTTATTTAAACAATAAACTTACATCATTAAATATATAATTTATTAAATTATTCATTTCTCTCCGTATTCTCTTCTCGAGCGGGTGAAGATCATTACCAACACCCATGTAGATATTAGTAAATACAATATCATACCCCTAGTAGTAGTATCATAGTGAATAAAAGCTGTATTTGACAATTCAAAAAGAGGAGTGCTCATTACCAAACTTTACAGTACAGTACGTAAATCTGAAGATTCCCTGAAAGTTTCATTGAAATCGGTCCAGCCGTTTCAGAGCCTATATGGAACATATCCACTTTCTCTTGTAAATATATAGATTGGCCAAGAACGAGGAAAGTAACATGAGGTCTTGATCGTGATCTCCATGGATCTGAGGGACCTTGGGTAACGAAGATATATCAGTGACTTCCTAACTGTCGAGAAAAATGTATGTTGATTTAGATATCGGTTGTTTCATGACAAACTAAGACTAGGTAAGAACTCCTTAACGACAATGAACATGAATTTTTAAAAAGAAATTGAATGTAGATTCTAGAACAGCGTAATATGTATACTACCTCTTACGAGAAGAAAGCTTTAGTGCGTAGCAGTGTTTAATACGTCACTGATGGTAAGTCGATTTTTTTTAAACCGAATTCAAAACAGATACTCAATTCGTCTGTATGTTTTTTTTATGTCTGTTACCTCATAACTTTGGGCTGGGTGAAGTGATTTTGATGATTTTTCATTGGAAAGCTGTTGCCTCCCATGTGGCCATATTTCAATTTGGTCCAATCTTGACAATGGGATCCATCAGAAAAGCATTTAAGACTAAAATTTGCATCAAGTATGAGCCGTGGTAGCTCAGTGTCCGGTCGCCTCAAGTTGCATAGCACCCTAGCAACCGGATTTCGACCCCCGGTGCCGGCACCAATAATATTTTTGTTGCTATTTTATGTGCTGATTTACCACGCGCTCGGCGGTGAAGGAAAACATCGTGAGGAAACCTAGATGTGTTAGAAATTTTATCTAAGACATGTGAAGTCTGCCAATTCGCACTAGGGTCGCGTGGCAGACTATGCCCTTATACTCTCTTTACAGAGAAGGCCTGCGCCCAGCAGTGGGACAAATATACAGGCTGTAACTTAATTTATGTGTATCACAAATGGACGGATAACTTCATAACACGCCAACCGATTTCGATGTTAATCTTTTATTGGAAAGGATGGACTTCAAGAGTAATTTTTTGTTTTGTAAGTTTGGTTAGGTTCTGATTAATTTTATTTTGTAATATTTCTACGATAATTCGGAAATACAAAGAAGTAATAAACTTTTAACGTTTGACTTGATTTGAAGCCGGTTTTTGCTCGTAAATTTACTTTAATCTACCCACAAAGACAAAAAATCTTATGGTAAAATTTAGGTCCGGAGTATGGAATATAAGCTTGTTGTTAATGAAATAATGATGATATCTGTCCACCCCGCTAGAAACCCACATAATAGGTATATCGTGAGACGTTTAGTTATTTCCACGAACAATATGTTTGCAAACTTTAACAAATATGTCCAGTTAAATTACCTTACAACGGTAAGTATTGTTTATCTCTTTGTTTTCTTAATCTGTACACGCATTTGTTACACAGTGAAAATTGAAGTGAACAGTAAACATGAATCTATACGCTGAAATATTTCACGTTAAAAGCTTAACTCTATGGCTGGCTAACTTATTTGCTTATGTTAACTTTATTATAACACCACTGTAAAGTTTACCTACGTAACAATCCGTGTCGTATAATGACTGGTACATTATAGAATAGATAAGTATATTTCTTGGCCCGCAGACCTGTAGTTCTGGGCTCGTAGAATAAGATTACGGTATCACCTGTCTGTCGTAGAAGGCAACTAAAAGGTGCCTCGGGTTCACTGGGCGACAAGGGGACTTTTTCGTCCGCCAAAGTGCGGACGAAACGCGACATCGGCTGGCCCGTGTCGCCTTGCACTGCGACGGCACAGGGGGGAGGGATTAACCTCCCACCCCGGGACGTGCTCTCCGGAGAGCACAGTGCTGAAGTTCACGGAGCCCCTCACCATGCACCGAGGAAGGGCCACCGGGTGGGTTTTAGTGGGTAAAAACCCCACATTCTTCTGGGGGGAAGGCGGGGTTATGTATCCTGTTGAAGTTTTCCTCCCGTCAACAAAAAAAAAGATAAGTATATTTACGAGTAATGACAAAAACTGACTTCAAATGTAATCAAACGTGACGAGTCAAACATTAAACACTACTACGCGCTTTCTTTTCAAGCGACTTCAAAAAAGAAGGAGGTTGTCAATTCGTCTGTATGTATTTTTTTGTTTGTTACTTCATAAATTTCGACTCTGTGAACTGGTTCTTTTTTTATTTGATAGCTAGTGTTAGCTGGCAACACATGACACCCAGCGATTGTTATGCATAATAACTACTTCCAATGATATCTTAGTGATTTACCTGAACCTTATTGTATCTTTAATTCATAATTAATAATTAAGTTGATCGTCACATGAACTTGGCATTGTAAACAATAGTTGTAACTTTATTAGTTCGTAATCTGACTTCTAATTAATTTTGTATAAAGATTGTGAGGACGCGCAGTTATGACGGTATTCATTATAAATAATTCTTTGTACAACGTTACGCTGTCTCAATAAAGCGAGTGTATTAGTTGTTGGACTATTTTATTCTACGAGACCTACAAATTATAACACTAGTGCTTCCCATTTGACAAATTCTGACAATGGCATCCATGAGAAAACAAAATGTCTTAAATTTGCATCAAGTATGTGAGCGGCAAATGGACGAATATCTCAATATCACGTCAACCGATTTCGATGATTCATTTTTTATTGCCTGAGTTTATTATTTGTAAATTATTAAAATCTCTCCGTAGTCATTCTCTTCTATTCGCTTCTCGAGCGGGTGAAGATCATTACCTACACCCATGTACGAATCAGTAAATACAATATCATTCTTATCATTTAGGGATTTATTGTACTTCATTATACTTCAGTATACTCCATTGTACTTCAATATGTCTCATAATGACATAAATATAAACAACATATATATCAATGCAAATTTGGGTTATAAAACAATAGAATATCCTCATAGTAAATAAAAGCTGTATTTGACAGATCAAAAAGAGGAGTGCTCCGATCGTAACCAAACTTTACAGAATTACTCGCCAGGACAATCTGAAGATTCTCTTAAAGTTTCATTGAAATCGGTCCAGCCGTTTCGGAGCCTATATGGAACATACCCACACACTTTCTCATTTATATATAGATATAGGCAGTTTTCTCGTAAGTCTTCAGAACCCAAAGTACTATGCCAACAAAATTCAAAAGGGTTGAAAACAAACTCTTTCAAATAAACAAATAAAGAACGAAAACCGGTTCATAAAATCGTTGTGGGTGCACAAAAATTAAAAATAGACGAATTGAGAACCTTTTTTTTTGAAGTCGGCTAAAATATTATGATACTATAAATGAATGTACATGACTAGATGGTTAGTGTAATGTATTTAATTACCGTATTTGTGGCGTGCCAAACGCAGGTGTGTATAATTTCTTATAACACGACGTATACTAAACATTCTAAGCCATCCCGCAAATTCACACACATGAAACGCGATCCCCGTCTGTAAGGTGGTACAGTCATGATCGTCAATATAGCGACATCGCCTGTAAACCGGGATTGTTTACTCTGTTCCTAATTAACCTTCGTTAGTTGATATAGTAACAATAAGATACCCTCTGGGGGGAAGGCCGGGTTATGTGGTTACCCGCTAAAACTCCCCAGGTGGCCCTCCCTCGGCGCATGGTGAGGTGCTTCGGAATTTCCAGTGAAATGCACCGGAGCCCCGCCGCACTGTATTCTCGGAGAGCATGTACGTAGGGGGAGGTTAATCCGATGTCGCCTTCTTTCCGGGCCACTTCCACGGATGACAACGGCCCTCGCCGTTGTCGCCCCTTTTAGTCGCCTTCTGCGACAGGCAGGGGATACCGTAGCCTTATTCTACGAGCCCAGAACTACAAGGCTGACATATCCAAGAACAGGGTGATTTACAACGTATACTTAGTATTATAGCATATACTTTATCAAGAACGAAAATTAGCATCATGATGCACTTTTGGATTTTTCGACATTTTTTCTTACTAATAATTAAAAATAGCCATGGTACAAGTAGCTCAGTATACGGGATATTGTCTTGAATAGTACTCTGGCATACCGAGTTCGATCTTCTTCTAAAATTATATGTTAAAATTCTAAATGTTAATTTACCACGTGCTCGGCGGCAGAGGACACTTACATGTCTCAAAATTCTAAGATATTTGAACTCCGTACTAAAATACACCACTACTCCAACAACCTTATAAGTATAGCCGGTGGCTGAACGCAGAATCGTTTATGGCGGAAGGAATTTAGCAAGGTATATTTCTGGCAATTAATTGACACGGGCTGATGATGGCGAAGGATGTTACGGATCCCATGGACAGCACATCGTACCAGCGTATCCATCCTTAACGAATTTATAATTAAAGCCGCTATATGCCTATACAGGATGCTGGAATACTTGGGTCAAATTGTCAGAAAAAACAGCGATAACTTAGAAAGGCAACTTTTAACTTGGAACTACCGAAGCCCGACACGCTGGACTGACCAGATCCAGCGTGTCGGGTCACCACTCTCGGCACGTCGGTTAGCGGTGCTATGCGCACGGCTGCAGACAGAGGAAAATGGCGACGGATCCCCAAATACAGACTGTTCCCACGAGATGGTTACGATCCTCAGCATTGAGGAAACTGACACGAGAGGAGGAGGAGGAGGATTGCTAATGCTCTCTTTACAGAGAAAGTGTCTGCACCCAACAGTGGATAAGCCCAGTACTAAAATTACTTACTTTAATTTTTGTTTACTTTACTAAAAAAAAATGCGTTACGTAGGTTTTACAGATAGGTGGAGGCGACTGTACCGATGTCGTATTGCAGCGCCACGCGAGTGATTAATGAGAAAGATCCCGTTGTATACAGGGTCGTGAGAAGAGGCTAGCTTTCCATAGGCAGTAGAAAACCTTATGTCGTGATCTACGGGGTGGGTATAAGACCTGCACCTACAGAATAGGGTTTCACATAAAAATGTTTAGATGAAAACGGAGCTGCGCGCATCGAGTTCGGTGTCAGTGTTTCGTTCACGTTTCTCGATCCGTCTGTATTGTTTCTATGTTTGCGCTCTGGTAGTTTACGTAATTGTAGATAAATTTTAAAATATGCTTTATATTAATTTAGTTACTTATTTCAATAACCATAATAGTAATTTATTCATGACGATTTCCTACATTATTTTTCCTCCTTAATTTATATTTTTGGAACGAAGTCACTTATGGGGCGACAAGAAACATCCGTAACGTTAAATAAAAGCGTAAGATTTTTAGTGTCAGCTGGTTTAGATAAATAATTATTTATGTCTATAAATCATTGTAAATAAAATAAAGGTGTTAAGATAATTGCGTAGTTTTTTACTTTATACGTAAATAATAATTTTCTCTATACCTTGAATAAACCAGAAATTAAATTTTTCTAAGAACTTCCTTCTTAACTGGTGTCCCCCGACACTACATGGATTTTAATGTTTTGTTTGAGGAAAAGACAAACGCGGCCAAAATATTACAGTCCTTTGCTGTAGGAATAATGAAAGGCGTGCGGAATTAAATCATGTACCATAATTCTTGAGCACACTCTCGTAAAACCATTTTGTATAACACCAAAAGGCTAGCTACTTTAGGCCTGCGCTATAAAGTTTTTGTTGATGATACCCCGTCGTCATCAAAAACGCCGACAAAGGCCTTGTCGCCCAGGCCCCTGAGGCGGCCCCTTTAATCGCCTTCTACGACAGGCAGGGGATGACTTCATATCCGCCGCTACCGATCGCCGCCACACGCTCAGGACGGCCACGCTTCCTTGTTCCTGGTGGGATCCACTCCAACGCCTGCCTAGGAATGTGAGTAGGATCCCGACGCAGGGTGTAACCAATCCAAGACCATTTGTGGCGCTTAATTTGATTGCTGACCGGCGATTCTCTATAGCGTGCCAGAAGTTCTTCATTGCTGGGCAGGGAATACCGTAGTCTTTTTCTACGAGCCCAGAACTACAGGGCTAAATGGCGTTATAAATTTTTTTTTGTTGACGGGGAGGAAATCTTCACAAAGATACCCCGCCTTCTGGGGGGAAGGCGGCGGTTATGTGGGGTTCTTACCCACTAAAACTTCCCCGGTGGCCCTTTCCTCGGTGCATGACGAAGGGCTCCGGGATCTCACGTAGAACGCACCGGTGCCCCTCTGCACTGTGCTCAAGAGAAGAAAAGGTTACTCCCTCCCCCCCCTGTGCCCTCTCAGTGCAAGGCGACACGGGCCAGCCGATGTCGCCTTCTTCCCGGGTCCACTTGGACGACGCAGGCCCCCACCCTTGTCGCCCAGTGAACCCGAGGCCCCTTTTAGTCGCCTTGTACGACAGGCAGGGGATACCGTAGTCTTATTCTTGAGAGACCAGAACTACAGGGCGTTATAAACCTCGTTTATCTCTTTCTCACATAACAAAACCATTGTATTAAGTTGGCCGGCGGCAGTTAAAGTATCATTGTATTGTTTTAAACCTATGTAATGATGTTATGTGTTATTTATCATTGAATAACACATTTGTTAATACCACATAAACATCATACCTCCTATCTTGTTTGTTAATATAATAACATGTTACATTTATAGTATTAAGATAATTAGCTATTGTTCAAAGTCAACTGACATTATTCTAATTAGACACAGCTCTGCTTTAATCAATGTTGTGTGAAATTAGAGCACGGTATAAGAGAATTTATGAATGTTAACATATAGGGTAAGTAATTTTTAGCAAGTTATAGCCTTTAAAATACACTCGTGAGCAAAAATAATGGGTCGGTTAAGAAAGTTTGAATATTTCGGACGATAAAGACGCTAGCTAACTGAAATTGTGCATGATAGACAATTAAATATCCTTAAAATAAAATATAATATTTTTATTAATTTATTTATATTTTATTAAAAAACATAGACTTAAACGTAAAAGGATATCTTATGTAAACTTGGATTGGATTCATTTAAAATTAAAAATTTAGTACTTAGTGTCGCCAGGTGGAGGCAACACTGAGTACTAAAATTTAAATAAAAATAAAATTTAATGATGAAACTCTCTTAACCGACCCTTACGCTCACGGCTATATATAATATATATGTCCCACTGTTGGGCGCAGGCCTTCTCAAATAGAGTATAAGGTCATAGTTCACCACGCGGCTCTAGTGTCGATTGGCACATTTCACATGCCTTAGAATTATTTTCTAATATATTGGTTTCCTCACGATGTTTTCCTTCACTGTCGAGCTCGTGGTAAATCATCATAGCACGAAGGTATAGTGTAATAATAATCACTATCCGATTCTTTCTACTAATTTCATGACTACTGTGACGGAGGTTAAGTCACCAAGTCAAAATTTTAACATGCAATTTTTGAAGTTGAACTTCTTTACGCACGCTCGACTTGTGGAGTGAGCTGGTGAACGTAACGAAAAGTGTGATCGGGTTCGGCGTTGGGAAATTGAGACCGAGATATAAGTTAATGAAGATAGAAAGAGATTTAAGTTTCGTATATCTTATATATAGTGTAGGTCTATTGTCTGTGTCACACTGTAGGAGCAATACAGAGGAGTGCATTATTTCTTTCTATATCTTTATACGTTTTAGAAGAAAATCCAAAATTAATAAAATAAGATAATAATTGCATAATTATATGTGTAAAAATATATAATAAGGTCAGTCTGTAATATTAAAATAACTGCTTATTAATAATGCTACAAACTCATACGTATAAATAAAATTGGAGTGTCTGTACTTTTTGTGTATTTACGGTACATATACCGAAATAACATTTTTTACAATTTTTGTATTGTCCGATTTTGAGGGGACTTTCACGAGCAGATAACTGATGTAAGAAGCAGTAACTTAGGCTAGTATTAACTTTTTGTTTAATCGATTTTAAAAAAAGGAGGTTGTTGATCAGGTACACACTGTAAATTATTGATTAGTTGGGTAGTTCAGTTGGGTTTAGTTTAGTTCATCCCACCAAATCCTCTAAAATTAAAAACAGCGAGCGGAGCGCAGCGGCAAGGGAGCGCTGACGGGAAATTAAAAGTTGTAATGTATTAGTTAATATGGAGAACATCACACAGAGCGACGCTTGACTTGCCGCTGTGTCCGGCGGAAATACAAATTGAGTGAAAATAAACTTAATAAACTAAATAACTTTTTTGTCAAATTCCACGCGGATGTAATCGCGGGCTCGGCCAGTATATGTTTTTACACAGATTGGCCAGAGATGGCTTTGGTCGGCTGGCTCTTAGGTCGCTTAGCCTGAACCTCTATTGCTAGTAACTCGACACAAGGGTCCCCCCGGTGAGGGGTAACCTCGGCTTGGACGGTTACTATGTTAATAGTATATGCATATGAATATACAAGCATGCATACGTATATATACGAAAATAACATTTTTACTATTTTTGTTTGTCTGTTTCGTCCCGCTAATCTCTGGAACGGCTGGACCGATTTTGACGGGACTTTCACTGGCAGATAGCTGATGTAATAAGGAGTAACTTAGGTATTTATTTGTTCTAGAAAAAAATTAAATAAATAGTTTTTAATGGCAGGTTTTTTAACACTATGGAGCGCAGCTAGTCGGAAATAAAAGTTGCGCGTGGAAGCGTTTAACGTTTAAAATGATTTGAAGTCGGTTATTGTTAATACTCGTAAATATGCTTATTATAACATTCATATATACGTATTCTTTATATGTTGTATGTGTTGTGAGAAACGTTCTTCCACTGTTTGTCAACTAACCTTTGATGTTGTGCGACGTTGGCCGCGATTTCCGTGCCAAGTCGCTCTACGGGCAGTTAAAATTATTTATACCCCGCCCGGCTGCCGAGTACGGAATAACTTTCACCGCCTTTTGCTAGACTATTTTGTAAACACACCGCACGTTTCACGGCTGCATAAAAAACTACATCCAACTTCCTTACATCATTTATTTAATGAGCTTCAAACATAAATATTTGACTATTAAACTGCTTAGATACTTTTTACAAGTAAACGGGGCTACTTTTTTTTTAAACTGCTGTGAAGTAGTGTTTACTGGCCAGTGTTAAAATGATAATATTGCAGTGGGACGTTTGCGACGCGTGAACCCAAACCTCTGGCCACCTCCAAATTCAGGCATTATATATATATAATGCCTGAATTTAGAGGTGGCCGACACACATACACACACACCCGCCCGCACAAAAAAAATGATATAATGACAATATTAGATATATAATTAACCATGGGAGGAACGACTGCCAACTATCGCACAGGAAATTCCTAGTTTAGGTGGCAGTGAAACTTAAATAGAACTAATACTCGCAGTAAAAAATGTGTAATTAGTAATACTGTTTGTTATAATTTTGTTAATTAATAAAGGATATTTATTTATTTATATAACAAAAAAATAGGGAAAATAGTAACTGTAGAAGTGGCACTTTTTAACAAATGCAGAGTAAACAATTTAAGTGTATTGGAAAAGAGCACGGACACAGGTCTGTGGTTGCAATATAAGAATAAAAAAAATGATAATATATATCTTTATAGAATTTACAATTAAATATAAATTACTAATGATCCACTATCGCTTTTCTTTGGTCTATGGTCTTTTATAATCTACTAGCATAACCGGCCCGCTTCACCGGGCTAGATTTTGCTTTATTTTATTATTTATTTAAACAATTAATTAAATTAATTATTAAAAAAATTATCATTAAATATTAAGAAGAGAAGAGAAATGAATAATTTAACTCTCACAATATATTAAATTATTAATTTCTCTCCTTATTCATTTCTATTCTATTCGCTTTTTGAGCGGGTTAACATAAATATACACAACGCATGTGTCAATGCAAATTTGGGTTTTAAAACGATAGCAAATCATCATAGTAAATAAAAGCTGTATTTGACAGTTCAGAGGAGTGCTCTGATCGTCACCCAACCTTACAGGATTACTCGCCGGGTCGATCTGAAGATTCTCTGAAAGTTTCATTGGAATCGGTCCAGCCGTTACGGAGCCCATAAGGAACAAACCCACACACTTTCTCTTTTATATATATAGATGTAGTTTTCTTCAAGATTTCACCACCGACCACGTGCTGAGTCAGCATTTTAAATTGTATTGCAATAAACAAATTCATTGGTGCCGGTACTTTAGATCGAACACGCAATCGAAAATACATTTTTTATAAAATAATTTTTATGTAATTTAGCTGAAAAGAAATCAAATGTCGTGGAGTTCTTGTCTCAATTTCAACAAAACGTAAAATTAGACGTTCATCACATCGCTACCATGTGTGTGATGCTGTGCTGGTAGAACGAGGAAATGAGGAGATCTTATTTAATACCAGCGTGAAATGGAGCTATTTATAGTTACCCGACTCGAGCAGTTAACGAGTTAACCGGAAAACAAAAGCCCTCCCTTTCTACATCTACTTTATTCTAATTTAATTCCTAATTCCAAATTCCATCGACACCATTTTGATGGTTGGCGTTCCACGACTGTACGTTTTTCTCTCTAGTGCGCTTTGGCAGACTTCACATGTCTTGCAAAGATAATAAATAGTCATAACAGTGCTTGTTATCGCTTTTAGGTCATCAAGTTATCTCTTAAAAATAAGGTTATTCGGTGCTCATTTGAAATCATACGCAAGAATGGACTGTGAATGAAGAATTTTAAGTTATTAAAGGTACTTGCATTATGCATGGAGTACAGAAATTTTGTGATAGTAAAACGAGGCTTACGTTTACTTGTCAAAAGTTAAAGTTACAGCCTTCATATATGTCCCACTGCTGGACACAGGCCTTCTCCGTAAAGAGAGTGTAAGGGCATAGTCTGCCATGCACACCGGTGCGGATTGGCAGACTTGACATGTTTTAGAAAAAAATTCTAGGAAAAGTAGGTTTCCTCACAATGTTCACCGTCGAGCGTGTGGTAAATCAGCACATAAAATTGCTACAACACATTTGTTGTTGACGACACCGGGGATCGAACTCGCGTTCCTAGCGGAATATGCAACTTGAGACGACCGCCCGGACACTGACCTACCACGGCTCTTTTAGCTTACACGGCTTTATTTTGTAACACATCGATATATTGAAATATTTTCTTTGAGAAAAAAAAGGAATGCAGGTTTCCAGCTAGCATTAAAAATAATAGACAATTACATTGGTTACGGTACCGGGGATCGAACTTAAGGCGACCGCCTGGATATTGATTTACCATGGCCTTAGAAGCTAGCAAACGTTTTGGGCTATTTTTTAATATCTTGACTGGTGGTGAAAACATAACATCAAGTGGTACGTACTCTCGTGTGTCGTCGTAGATAGTAGAATATACTGTATTCAATAACGGTGATGAATGATTTATCATTTACTACCGGTGCATTTTTTGCTCAGAGCAATTTGTAATGTCGCAATAAATAAATTGAATTGGATTGTTAGCAACGATGACTGGATGAACGGTTGCTTGCGGACCATTACACTGCAATCATAATCTTCAGAATGGAATGCAAACCGTGCGATAAATGATCGTCGATGGCGGTTATTTTGTAAATAATCGAAACTTTGCATTTTTACATCTATTTTTAACAGACTTCAAAAAAGAGGTTCTTCTTTTTTTTTAATGTTCATTACCTCAGGAATTTAACAGAATTTGTTTATTCTTTATTTGAAATAAACGAATAACTCAATAGCACGCCAACGAAGAAATTCGACGGAGAACAAAGGTAGTCGACATACTCGTAGCTCTTAAAGTCAGCAAGTGGCAGTGGGCCGGCCACATCTGCCGAGTCAGTGACGGCAGATGGGGGAGGAAAGTCTTGGAATGGAGGCCGCGCATGGGTCGGAGAAGCGTAGGGCGCCCTCCCTCCAGTTGGACCGACGACCTTGCAAGGATGGCCGGAAGTGGCTGGTTGCCTATTTCCAGCAGTGGATAAACACAGGCTGATGATGATGATGATGCCAACCGATTTCGATGATTAATTTTTTATCAGAAAGGATGTATTTCAAGAGTACTTTGAAGATAGTAGAGAAACTTACCAGGTTCTGATTAATTCCACTTCGAAATTCCTACGATAATTCGGAAATAGAAAGAAGGTGTCCGCGCTTAATGTTTGCTTCCATGTGAAGTCGGTTGTTGTTTTTATTTAATATTGTAGACTTCTATTAATAAATATATAAATGGAAAAAAACAAGAAATTTTATTAGGCGTCTCATGAGGAGTGAGTTTCAGCCCTGTAGTTCTGGGCTCTCAAGAATAAGACTACGGTATCCCCTGCCTGTCGTAGAAGGCGGCTAGAAGGGGCCTCGGGTTCACTGGGCGACAAGGGTGGGGGCCTTTGTCGTCCGCCAAGGTGGACCCGGGAAGAAGGCGACATCGGCTGGCCCGTGTCGCCTTGCACTGCGAGGGCACAGGGGGGGGAGTAACCTCCCCCCCGGGAAGTGCTCTCCTTGAGCACAGTGCAGAGGGGCTCCGGTTCGTTCTACTGGAGATCCCGGAGCCCCTCAACATGCACCGAGGAAGGGCCACCGGGGAGGTTTTAGTGGGTAAAAACCCCACATAACCGCCGCCTTCCCCCCAGAAGGCGGGGTATCTTTTTGAAGATTTCCTCCTCGTTAAAAAAAAGGCGTTTCATGAGATCAGAGTTTAAGCTTGAAAGAGACGCTAAATAAACAGTATTGTCATATTAGAAAAAGAAAAACACGGGCGCACGTGTCACATTTTGTTGCCAACATAATAATAAATTGTAGCCAATTATACTAAGATTTCATTGCACAGCTTCCTCCGACGTGTAAAGTACGAGAGAATATCAGATCTATTAATAGTTCAAAGAACCATATTTTACGGTTACGGGACAAATGTAGGCAGATGTTAATGTTCACGGTTGGTTCCCTTCAAACGGAGCGGAACGAATCATTTTACTAAGAATTTCAATACATTTTTTGTACTTGGATATATCAGTTTCATTCAGACACACAAACATCTATTGAAGTCACTATTAGTTAAACGATACAAAACATGAAAAGGATGTAGGGATGTTCCTTTGTCGTAATGTAGATCATGTAAATTTATTTTTAATACAATTTGATACTACGAGTAGTTGCCAGTAATAAAATTGTTAGACGTTTAAGAGAAATAGAAATAAGGTCTTGGTTCGGTAGAACTTTTTCAATGATTTTATTATCTGTGATTCTAAACATTTTAAACGCGTGAAAAATTAAAATACAAATGAATTGAGCACCAACCTTTTGAAGTCACACATATTACAGTGGTATATTATTGCATTAAATATATATATATATATATAAAAGAGAATGTGTGTGTGTTTGATCTGTATAGGCTCTGAAACGGCTGGACCGATATCTATGAACCTTTCAGGGAATCTTCAGATTGACCTGGCGAGTAATCCTGTAATGTTTGGTGACGATCGGAGCACTCTTCTTTTAGAACTGTCAAACAATCTATACCTCGTACTTTTATTTCTGACATTAACTTGAGCCCGATATAAAAATAAATGATAAGAATGATAGTATATTTACTGATACGTACATGGCTGTAGGTAATGATCTTCACCCGCTCGAGAAGAGAATATAATAGAAAATGGGATACGGAGAGAAATGAATAATTTAATATATTGTGGGAGTTAAATTTAAAATTTAATGATGTAAGTTTATTGTTTAAATAAAATAAAGCAAAATCTAGCCTGGCGAAGCGGGCTGGGTACGCTAGTAAGATAATATTTTGTAACGTATATGTCTGTTTGTTTACAGTTATGCTTTAATTGTGAAGTTATAACAGTGCATTAACAGATAATGTATCAAAACGTTGTTATTATCATGAATTACCGACACAAGTCTACGATAAGAGATGCCGGCGACTCGAGACTCCTTGTGTAAATAAAGCCCGTGCCACACTACTCTTACCACAAAGCTTTAATATTTAGTCTATCTTCGCCTAATATTATTTACTTGTTGTTAACTTTATAATAATTACTTGAACACTCAGTTATCTCACACGGTTACTATACCTATAAATCATCATCATCGCCCAAGTAAGTAATTGATCTTTACAAATCCACAAAACGTCCATTCGCGACCGTCGGAGGTTGCGAATAATCCTCGCGCGTTACCAGGCCCCACCTCTTAGATTTTAGGAGTTTTGCTAGAGTTTCTTCGGCATATGAAATAGCAACCGTCCGAGTCGCGGTTCGGCCCTCTCCGGTACTCTCGGATCGGAATGCTTACGCGTAACATAGTAACCGTCCAAGCCGACGAATATAGTAATATAATAACCACGATAGGGGTAACCCCTATCCGGGGGATCCTTGTGTAGAGTTACTAGCGATAGAGGTTCAGGCTAAGCGACCTAAGAGAGCAATGCCACCTCTCAATACGGTGAAGCAGTCAAGGCCAGCTTCTCTGGCTAATCTGTGTAGTTCATCATTAAAAAATATATATATATAACTTCTACTTTGTACACTAACAGCTTCACCAATATCGTTTCATAAATATTCATAAATCTGCGTACACAATCGTTGGTTTAAGGTACTCTTTACCTGTCCCTTTTTTAATAAGTTGCCAATCTGGTACCTTCGTACCTTCTAGGGCGTCTTCTACTGACCTCACCTCTCACTTCCACGGTATAAATTTTCATTATCCACCATTGGACTATTGCCGTGAACCATGTCCTAGCACAAGCTTAAGCTTAGTTGGAATGGTTAACAAGATTGTCAGTAATATTTCTGAAAAAAAAAGAAATATTTCTAGCTTTCTTTTTTCAAAAAATAAAAAAAAAATAAAAAAATAATTTTCTCATTCATCCTTTTACTGAACGATTCATCACTTAGTAATTCTAGTACGACATCATATTTTAATTTGAAATACAAAATATACGTCAAATAAGGCACGCCTGATGCCATACCGATAGTAAACTATAGTAGCACCAATAAACTAAAAACTGGCAACTGAGCCGTAGTAGCTCAGGATGCTAGCAAACCGAGCTCGATCCTCGGTGCCGGCACCAATAAATTTGTTGTTGTTATGTGCTGATTTACTACGCGCTCGGCGGTGAAGGAAAACATCATGAGGAAACCTACATGTCTTAGAAAAATTATCTAAGTCGTGTGAAGTCAATCCGCACTAGGGCAGCGTGCCGGACTTCGCACTTATACTCTCTTTACAGAGAAGTCCTGTCCAGCAGTGGGACATATATAAAGGCTGTAACTTTAACTTAAACAAAGACTACTAAACTAAAAAATATCAGTCATTATGTTGCCAATGTTATTTTGTACACAATTGGTTTAGCAGACTCCATAAGCTTTTCTTCCTGTATCCTATAGTAAATAAATTTCTATTGCCTTATAATAATCGACAGGGTTAATGAGTACATTACACTGGTCCTCGTAGTATATAACTCTCCTCCTCACTCGCACAAGCACTATTATCGCTTATTTTACCTCGTTGGCGTATATTTACCTTTCCTTTTAATATCCAGCATAATTCACAAAGATTAAAAGCATAATTGTCATTCTATGTTAGTTGCATTGCTACGGTTTCCAACCTGATTACCTGACACTGTTTCAATTTCCTACTTCATTAAATGTTTGTTTGAATCTACAGAGCCTTATAGTCAATGAGCCCATTGTTATTTATTTATTTACTGTATAATATATATACTATATTTATATATTATATTTATATATAATATATATACTATATTATATTATATTTGCAGTATATACTGTATACTGCAAATATAAGAAATAAAACAAAACATAAATTAAACAGTCACTCGTTAACAATCCTTACCGCTAATGAATTCTCTACCAGGATGTACGCAACATCATTATCAGCCTGTGTGTATCCACTGCTGGAAATAGCCCTTCCCCAATGCCTTCCACCACATACGATCCTCTGCTTTCCGCATCCAGCCACTTCCGGCCATCTTTACAAGGTCGTCGGTCCACCTGGAGGGAGCGTCTGCGGCCTCCATTCCAAGACTTTCCTCTCCCATCTACCGTCACTGACTCGGCTGATGTGGCCGGCACACTGCCAATGATGTTTGCATAGATTTTTTTTATGGGAAAAGTAAGAATCTACATGCCATTTTATAGATAATTTAATGAAAATTTATCTTCTTTTTTGTATTCTATATTTCTGAAGTTCTTGTTTGGTCCTCCGCAAGGCGGTCGGAATGTCAAGTCGAATGTTTTGGATTTGGTCAGACCAGCGGGTAGCATCGGCTCCGTGATCTTTTGCCTTCGATTTTCCCTACATCAACCATTTTCTCTAGATTATCTGGTTACGTTCGGGCAATGTATCCAAAGTAGTTATATAAAACTAATAAATTATATATAGATATATAAGTAATATATATATATATATAGAAATATGCATTATTATAATATTTTACAGTAATTGTATCTGGTCGTTTTGACTGTGTCGTTATTTTTATCTGATTTTTTTGTTTTTAAAGATAGCTAGCAATATTTCCTTTTTTTATAAATATTACTAACATTCTTGTTAACCATTCCAACTAAGCTTGTGCTTGTGCTAGGAGATGGTTCACGTCAATAGGTGGAATGGTGGATTCGAGCCCACGACCTTACGATTTTTAAATTAGTAATATTTTTTGTATGACTTATTCAAGGAATGCGCTCATTCACGTCGTTCACACAGAGTGTAAGCAAACACAATTAATTTCAATTTTACAAATTCCTGACGCTCTTGTTTCTTGTAAATTCATACGTATTCGTCAGTTTGAAGTATAATGTCTATAAAATAAATTTTAGAAATCAATAAATATTACTACTAAGTACATGTCGATTAAAGACAAATAATTATTTTAAATATTTAAGAAACAAATGAGTCGTGTATTTAAGGATCTAATTAATATAATAGATAAATGTCTTTGTTGTTACACCTTAATGTGGAGGCACCTTAACATTTTTCGAAACAATTAGACAGAGCCAAAGAAGCAGGAAATGATCTATCACGCTCAACATTCTAATTACATTAAGAGGCATTGTATTCTAAAATCGATTAAAAGGTTAGGGACTAATTGAAATGCACACATCGAGATACGGATCACAATTACCATATTAAAGTTAAGCATGTAGAAGTAATAAGTTTATTTTATGAACTTTGAAGACTGTGGTACAGCTCACTGCAAGTTAAAAAATACTAAGCATTTGACGTCACTATTTATAATTGCTAAATTTCGTTCTAATGGTCGTGGATTCGATTTTCAGCCGGCTTATGGTATGTGTTAACAACAGTTAGTTCTACTATATGCTAATTTTGTTTTATTGCATGAATAAATATTATAATCTGTAAAATATACTTATGAAATTTTGAATAGGTCAATAGCCTAATGGTTTAGGGTACGGCCTGCGAATCGTAAGGTCGTGGGTTCGAATCCACCATTCGACTATTGCCGTGAACCATGTCCTAGCACAAGCATAAGCTTAGTTGGAATGGTTAACAAGATTGTTAGTAATATTTTCTGAAAAAAAAGAAATATTGCTAGCTTTCTTTAAAAAAAGAAATAAGTTAATGGACTGACTAATATAAAAGTATTTTAGTTGACTATGACTAGTTTTCCGCCTCCGTTATTGAAATAGATGCCTATTCGAGAAATTTAGAATAAAAAGGGGAGAACTCTCTCTGTAGACAAGCAGTGCACAGTTTAGAATAAGTGTGTTACGCTGGAGGAAGCCCTTTACAAGTGAACCTATGAAGGAACGTAATTAAGTCATTATTAAATTACCTCTAAAACTCTCTTCATTACTCTGTCAATAATAACTGTTCTGCGATGCTGAGCAAGGAAGCTTACATACAGCCCTGTAGTTCTGGGCTCTCAAGAATAAGACTACGGTATTCCCTGCTTGTCGTACAAGGCGACTAAAAGGGGCCTCGGGTTCACTGGGCGACAAGGGTGGGGGCCTGCGTCGTCCACCAAAGTGGACCCGGGAAGAAGGTGACATCGGCTGGCCCGTGTCGCCTTTCGCTGCGAGGGCACAGGGGAGGAGGGAGTAACCTCCCCCCGGGACGTGCTCTCCTTGAGCACAGTGCAGAGGGGCTCCGGTGCGTTCCACGTGAGATCCCGGAGCCCCTCGTCATGCACCGAGGAAAGGGCCACCGGGGAGGTTTTAGTGGGTAAGATCCCCACATAACCGCCGCCTTCCGTCAAAAAAAAAAAAAAAGGAAGCTCACATATAGTTTCAATTTTTCGACATCTTACGTACTAACTAATCACTTACTATGCTATTACTTACACTTACTATCACATACATACACAGACACACACAACAAAACTATCAAATATTTCTCCACATGTTTATGTACTGTTATATGTTTATGAACTAAATGAATACTTCACCAAGACGAATTAGCTTATTATTGTGTTTTTAATTAGCTATGTAGACTACTTTTGATAATGTAATGGGGTGGAGGGTTGATTATTTGAGACACAGGATCCGTTCTAGTTCAAGTGTCAATCTACCAAAATCTTTCTGTTATTATGTCTCTTGTTCCAAATGTGTATTTGTATTTAATTATATAATTATCTCAAGTTAACTACTGTGGTTTATGGTGAGGAATAAATGATTATTATTTCTTTTATTTATTTTGATACCTTAAGTTAAGTTTTTATAATATTTCTATAAAAAGTAAAATACAGAAAAAGAAGCAGGGCAACCGGTGGTTAAGGCGACATAGAGAGAAACCTCCTGACGATGCGTACCGTGTCTAGGAGTACTGCCTTCTGTATCTAACCCTTGATCCAGCCATCCAGCAAAGTTTCTTAAGATGTTGATCGAGACTTTTCACTATGAGACCGTTTGCGGAAACGACTATCGGGACAATGACCGTCGAATCCACATCCCACATGGCGGTCACCTCGTGAGCCAAGTCGAGGTACTTTGTGATTTTTTCCCATTCGGCCTTCACAAGGTTCTCGTCTTGCGGGATGGTAATATCGACGAGCACCGCCTGTCGCGTTGACCGATCTGTCAGCACAATATCAGGCTTATTGGCACCAATAGTCCTGTCAGTGATGACAGATCGATCCCAATAGAGCGTTGCATGACCATTTTTGCGTTGTATAGTGTATGAATGATTATTATTATTATTATTATATAATAATTGGCTTACCATCTGTCATACAGCGTTAAAGCTACGAGTACAGTTGCACAATAGGATTATAATGAACTTTCGACTCTTAAAAAACTGTCAAAATATTAGCAGACTACCGATAAGGGATGCCGATGAACTTACAATACATACGAGACTACCAAATACGTCAAAATGTTAAGAACTGACAGATCGCGACACACAATTAGAAAACCGACGGTGCGTCCTTCGGTAGCTTGTAGACTACCAAAAGTAACAAAAATCGACCGATGAACATTCATTTTGATGACAATTGGTTTAGAGGACTCGGGGCCCAGGTGACCTAATATACTCGGTTAAAAGTGGAAGTTGCTTAGTGATTGATGTCTCAAGATATTCTAAAAATATTTTCATTTAGATAAGAAGAAAATAAATAATTCAAACTAGATCCTAGCCCGCATTCATTATTACATTGAGACGGATTCTTTTTGTGTTTTTCTTTCATTATAATTTTTATAACATTTTTTCATGTACATAAATATTATTTAGTTACATTAACGCATTGGTTCGGCTGTAATGATGTTGTTATTTTGTCTAATAAATAATTAAAAAAAACTTTAAATACTGATCAAAAATAAATTATCGACAAAGCAATATAATATTATTAACAATTTTACATATGTTTAATTAATTAATATAAAAAAATTATATAAAAAGGGAAAAAAAATTGTTTTATATACATCTTCCGTGTAGTGGATTTATGATTGTATTAAATTATTCATACTCTTTTATTCGTATCAAATGATATTACGCTCAGAATGTTTGCATATATCCCCCTAATTGTGGAGTGTGTGCACATACGGCAACATTCATTTGTTAGTGTTGCTATATCTCGGTCGCGCAGTGGTTGTTCCCCCAACAATAAACTATTGCTGTCGCGCCTAACGCTAAGTAGGGTGTTACAGGGGTTTAATTCGTTACGTACTGGATCATTGAATATGTTGAGGGAGAGTTAACGACAGTAATGCACGACCACACGACACCGCTTTTTGCCTGCACTAGTTACTATTAATGAGTAAAGACAAAAACGACTTTAAATCGAATCGAAAACGTTACGCGCGGACGCTTTTTTTGTGTTTTCGAACTATAGTAAGCATATTACGAAATAGAGTTAATCAAAACCTTTTTTTTTTGTTAACGGGGAGGAAATCTTCAAAAAGATACCCCGCCTTCTGGGGGTTATTTGGGGTTTTTACCCACTAAAACCTCCCCGGTGGCCCTTTCCTCGGTGCATGACGAGGGGCTCCGGGATCTCCAGTGGAACGCACCGGGCCAACCGATGTCGCCTTCTTCCCGGGTCCACTTTAGCGGACAACAAAGGCCCCCACCCTTGTCGCCCAGTGAACCCGAGGCCCCTTTCAGTCGCCTTCTACGACAGGCAGGGGATACCGTAGTCTTATTCTTGAGAGCCCAAAACTACAGGGCTGAGAGTTAATCAAAACCTAATCTCTGGTCTCATACCCTCTCATCTTACTTTTACGGCGTATTATTTATATATATATATATATGTATATATATATATATATATATATATATATATATATATATATATATATATATATAGAAAATACATTATACTTAGTCTTACAAATAATTGTATGTAATAAGAGAAGCTGGCCTTGACTGCTTCACCGGATTGAGAGATGACATAGCTCTTAAGTCCTGAACCGCTATCACTAGTAACTCAACATTAGGGGGGGACCAAATCTTTAGTATTGGCGTGTAGTGTAAGGGTAGTGACAAGTGTTTGCAGGAAGTCCTTTACTGTCCGTAATACAGGTCTATTCAATCTTTTTTAGCCCTCACCGGGGGGACCCTTGTGTCGAGTTACTAGCAATAGAGGTTCAGGCTAAGCGACCTATGAGCTATGCCACCTCTCAATCCGGTGAAGCAGTCAAGGCCAGCTTCTCTGGCCAATCTGTGTAGTTAGTCATAAAAAAAAGGTCTATGGCCTAGCACGGCGGTTAAATTTCGTGGTAAGGGTAACTCTATATTGCCTTGAATTTGTATTTATTTTAATACGATATGTTATTCTCATCTATGTATGCTTTGTTTGTGTTTTTTATATGTATAAATAACAATTTCTTTCTTTCTTTCTTTCCAACCAAATTCTCATCAAACCACCTTTGAAGAACATCCTTTCAAATAAAAAAGAATCATCAAAATCGGAACCAACCAGTCGAAAGTTACGAGGTTACAAAAATAAATCTCAATTCCTTTTTTAAAGTCGGTTAAAAAAGCACACATCAGTTAATAGCCAGCTTATTAGTTTAAGATGCGATCTTCGAGATGAGGTTGTTGTTGGTAGAGTTTCGACCCGTACAATATTCGGTATGCAAAGACCTTTTTTTCTTGCAGAAAGGTTAACAACCCGTATAACAGTATGCGTCCATTAGATCTAGTCGTGGTTCGGTCTTCTCTTGAGTAAGAAAACGGCCAAATGGCTCATGGATTCTAAGTCTACATGATAGAAGTACCGGAACACACTAAGATATCAGCCAACTTGCCTTTCAATTTAAGTTATAGCGTCCATAATGGTTTAAGGTACGGTCTGCAAATCGGAAGGTCGTGGTTTCGAATCTACCATTCATTTATTGACGTGAATCTCTTAACACAAGCCTAAGTTAATTTGGAATGGTTAATAAGAATGTTAGTGATACTTGTGACAAAATATTGTTAGCATTTAAGCAATAAGCTCTCATTTTTAACGACTCTACAACTAACGACCTAACAGTTCGCTGTATAGATCCATTCCCAGGTTAGTTGTACAACATTTTTCCGCCATTTTATAACACAAAACTTGACCCATAACGCTTATGCTAATTCTTCTGGTTTCAATTCGATGTAATTAAATATTTTATCGAGCTTTTTAATTCTTTATTTACACCTGCCATTGATTGAATTAATTCACCTTTATGTTTGTGAAAATCGCCAATTAGTACACATTAAGCAGTACATTATGTTTGTATCAGCCCTGTAGTTCTGGGCTCTCAAGAATAAGGCTACGGTATCCTCAACCTGTCGTAGAAGGCGACTAAAAGGGGCTAAAAGTCCACTAGGCGACAAGGCCCCCGCCTTTGTCGTCCACCAAGGACCCGGGAAGAAGGCAACATTGGCTGGCCCGTGTCGCCTTGCACTGCGAGGGGGGAGAGGGTACCCTCCCCCCCCCCCGGGAAGTGCACTGCTTGAGCACAGTGCAGAGGGGCTCCGTTGCGTTACACTGGAGATCCCGGGGCCCCTCACCATGCAACGCGCAAGGGCCACCGGGGAGGTTTTAGTGGGTAAAAACCTCACATAACCGCCGCCTTCCCACCAGAAGGCGGGATATCTTTTTGAAGATTTCCTCCCCGTTACCAAAAAAAAAAGTTATGTTTGTATATAAATTATTTCGTGATAATTCTATTCGATTATAATATGATCTAATTCAATTCCCAGAATTGTTTCCTCCCCGTAAACGATATCAATAAAATACTTTAAACAAATGTCTATTTTTATGCACTAGATGGCGGTATTGCATTGAATTGTTTTCTCTAGCCACTAGACAATGGGGCGTTTGCCTGTATGGTCTCCAATTGAGAACTTTTCAGATCTATCGGCCATCGGTTTTAAGCGCTATGTGCCCTGCCCCTTTAATTTAGTTACACATAAAGGAGTTACACATAAAGGTGTAAGCCGCTTGCAGCCTGTCCTCTTGGAATTCGTTGGAGGAAGTCTAGCAGTGGATCTTCTGTGCTGAAGTTATGATGATAATCGGCTGAAACATAAGAAATTAAAAGTAGAGTTGATTGCTATTTAAATTAATTTTAATTGCAACGCATGGCACATGTAAGGAGAAACGGAAACGATATCTCCACATCTCACATTTTATCTTAATGAAGTGTACATTTCTGAGCGAATCATTGACCATTCATTAAATCGTTTGATAGCGAACTGGTTACATGTTGTGCCCAGGGCACATCCGGGAAATTAAGATTGTTATCAATGATAACGATTTCAAACGTAACTGTAACAGGCTTCAATGAATTATGGAAGAACTTTTTTTGAAGTACATTTGGGATATGAGATCAAATTTCTTTAGATAATTTAACGTGTGACGAAGCTATTTCTACTACAGTTGCCTAAAAATTAACGTTCAGTGTCATCAAATGTGTAGATTTTGCTAGTTCTGCCATTACCGTTTTTTGATGACGACTGGTACTACAATTTTGTTAAAATTACTAAAATTGGATTTAATTGAATTGCACTGATTTGAATACAGTAAATTTAGTTGTGTTCATTAGTGATCCTAGTAATCCCTCTAAAATGACTATCAGTGGTATAATGATAATTAGGTGATAATATCAGATTTATGTACTAAAAGTTAGACATTAAGATTCATTTTTTTTTTAATGACGAACTACATAGATTGGCCAGAGAAGCTGGCCTTGACTGCTTCACCGGATTGAGAGGTGGCATCGCTCTTAGGTCGCTTAGCCTGAACCTCTATCGCTAGTAACTAGACACAAGGGTCCCCGGTGAAATTAACCTCGGCGGACGGTTACTATGTTACGCGTAAGCATTCCGATCCGAGGGCGCCCGAGAGATGAACCACGACTCGGTCGGTAGCTATTTCACGGATAATCTAAAGGACATTCGAAAAGCTAAACTAACTTTAAGTGCCACTTCGGGAAGCGTTTGCGCTGGGAGAAGAAGTGGCCGAAGAAACTCCAGCAACGCTCCTAGCATCTAAGGGGTGGGTTAGATTCAATTAGTCGTGGTAGCTAAGCGTGCGGGCCGTTGCCTCAAGTTGCTTATTACGTTAGCAACCCGTGTTCGATCCCCGATGCCGGCACCAATAAATTTGATATTGCAAGAATTTTAATTATGTCAAGGATTATTGCAGGCTAGTATTTTAAACATAAAACAATAGTCTGTCTAAGCGGATAGAGCGCGGCGGTGGGCGCAGTATACCAGAGATTATATGTCTTGCTAGCTTTCCGATATCAGCTACCTCCAAAGTCGATTATGTTTTTAAATGTTAAAAATTCCAATCAGTTGCAATAAAGCGACAGTTGTAATTGAATTCGTCAGTTTGATTTAACACGTGTGTGAGTCTAAATGGGTTATATTTTCCCCTTCCAGCCAGAAGTGTATTATCCAGGGGAATACAAATATCACATGTTGCCTTGCGTTCGGCCAAATTGCGTCCAATTCAATTTTCCAACGTAATATTTTATACTAAACTAAGGACAAAATCATTTATAAAGGCGTTACAAAACATTTACATGTTGATGATGCTAGGGTTGTCACAGAGAATATAATAAAACGAAATATTTTAACGAATTTGCAATTTGAAAATTACTACAAGTTCCCATGTTCTTTGAACCCTACCTAAATCCGTCAGAGTGAGCACCAAGTGTTCTTATGTCAGATTAATTGTTTATTGCCATGCACTGTGCACAAATGTCACGTCTACTTCTGCTCAATTGATCCCTCATTGCTGAGGTTCGTGACTCTTTTCTGGTCAATCAATAATCTGCCTCCAGGCTCTCTGGGGTCAAAGATCCAGTGGAGGGCGTCAGATGTTTAATGAATTGGTCCCACCCCCTCGGACTTCGGACTCTAGGTTTTTCGCCTTCGACCTTTCTCGTCACTACCAATCTTTCCAAATTGTTGGCCTCTCTTCGTACAATGTAGTCGAAAAATCTTTTGTACGTAAAGAAACCTAAACGGAAATTGATTAGAATGATCCGGTAGCAATTCGATTCCCCATTATAAGAACATCGAATAAATAAGCACAATTTAACTTAGCTACTACGTTATCAATGCAAACATTGGCGGGGAAATCTAAATGGAAGGCGCTGCCTTCTGCGTCATCACTGACTCACAGAAGGAGACGGCCGAACGGGATCGGGGAGGGCCGATCCGATTAAACGTTTCGTTCGTTTCATAGACAGGAAGCATCTTGACTTGGAACAAACATATGAACATCGATTCAAAATATATGTCACTACTGAAAAACTATCTTTTTTTATGCAATAAAGCACAACCACAGACTTGTGTCCGTGCTACCTCTACAGTTACTACATTTTTTGTTTTTATAATGCCTGACTTTTGAAGGTGGTGTTGGAGAATGCTCTGGTTCACGCGTGGCAGACGCCCCGCTGCATTGCTATTAGCTTTTCCTGGCCATTTTTAGGTTATAGTCTATTATTTTCTCTTTTGATGGGGCCGTTGGCCTTGACACCAGTCCTCCTGTGGCGTCGTCGTCACAGTCATGTGTCGGGATATCGCCACTACTGCATGTTGAACGCTGTCGTGCAGTTGCAGTTTTGAAAATCTATCATAGAATTCTTTAATGCCTATTTAAAACAAACAATTCAAGTACTTAATTTTAAAGAAGAAACAAGTTTAGTTTCAGAATAATAAAATTACATTTTTATATAGACAATTTGACAACCCTACAATAGCCTAAGGGCAAGTGCACATTGCCTGACTAATTTGGTGATGTTATACAAGTCGCTTCAATCTTTACCCTGCCTATTACGTTATTGGACTATTGTAGAGCGGCTAAGTGTTCTGTCGATATGAATATTCTATAACATGTACGCTGATTTATCGATACTACTACGTGTAAAAGTATCGATAGAACGTGTGTGCGTGTAGTGTACGTGCACATAGGTATATAATTGTAAATCATAATTAATAATAAATAATATTTTTATTATATTCGGTGTAAAATGTAAAGGCTGTGTATTTTATTTTTAATTTCTGTGTACATAAAGTATTAATTGAGACAGTTAATTAAAAGCCTTAATACTTTAATATAAAAAAATATGTATTATTGAATAGTTGAAAAAAAAAATATTTTTTTTTTATATGAAAAGTGGCAAACGAGCATACGGCTCACCTGATCTTAAGTGATCACCGTCGCCCATGAACATCCACAGCACCAGAGGAGCTGTAGGTGCGTTGCCGACCTTTGAGATAGGAATAGGCTCGTTTCTTGAAGGTCCCGTTCGGAAACACCGCTGGCGACAGTTGATTCCACAAGTTGACAGTGCGTGGGAGAAAGTTACGCGAAAAACGTACAGTCGTTGAACGCCAACCATCAAGATGGTGGCGGTGGAATTTGGAATTCTGCCGAGATGTGCGGTAATGGAAATCGGTCGCTGGGATGATTCCGAACAATTCCTCAGAACACTCCCCATGGTAAATGCGATACAGGATGCAAAGAGAACCGACATCTCTATCATCTATCTCATACATATTTCTACGTACTATCTGGAAATTGATAAGCAGTCTCTAAAATTGAACTTGACTTCAACCATTCAAACACTTTGATAGTTAAAAATAGAGAATAATTTTTTTCGCATTATTATATATAAACTTTTCAATTCTTGTTTTATTTCTTCATATAACAAAATCTAGAAGACAAAAAAAGAGTAAAATTTCTGCATACGTCACATAGAAGATCCCTTTTCAAAATGCAAGAGTCTACAAGCTCGATTTTGATCGTGGACTACCTGTGTAAAATAATGTCATGTCATAACAATGTCACGTCAAACACATCAGTCAGTCAGTGACTATAATCACAATTAATATTTCATATGTTAAAAATTTACAAAAAAAAAAATAAACTAAATTTTTGCCATAGTAAAAGATAAAAATAAAATCCTAAATATAACCTAATGAATTTTTCTTTATCGATAAGTCGTCGTATATACAGAGTCACATCACTACCTATATGAATATTTAATTTCACCCCTTTCGGCGTGTTGTTTATTTATTGGTCGTATATTTCATAGCCCCGGGTTAAATTTGCATACGTTACCCGGGTGTTGTCGGATTCGTTGGGGTTGCATTGCATAGAGCATGCATGCATGAGTGTCCGCAGACAAATAAGCTGGGAATTATTGTTTTTTAACAGCTGTGGTTTGTCGAGATAAAAAAAAAACCTAATACTATTTTAAATAATTAAGTATACGTTTTATTTTTCTATCGTCGTGTCGTAATAGATGAAGAGAGACAGAAACCAAATGCAATCCTGATAGTGACCACGATCCTCAGACATGAGAATATTGTTACTGCCCCATTGCCGTAGGTCACAGCGTGATGTTATACAAATTTACTCTATTAATGAGCTGTCTTACGGCAAAATATCGGCTTGGATCATTTGATCGGTAACATTAAAAAAAATCCATCGTAAATTTGCATTCTAAATTACAGAAATCACTGCTACGCGAATTCATATGAAGAATCTTTAAAAATGTATCACCTACCAAGTCTTGAAAATCGTCGTACACATTTTGATCTCTCGTGTTCTAAACTTAAACAACACATATTTTAATATATTTGTTCCACCATCAGCGAAAAAAACTATACACGTAATCCTTTCCTCATCAGAAGTTGGCACAATTACAATGACAACTTCTGCAACGTGGAGGACTTAAATTCAGAAGTGAATATTTTTAGCATCTCATTTATTAGGTTTAAAACTTTAATTGTTGTAAATTCTCCTGACTGGCTTCTGTGTACTTCTGTTCAAGTTTGGACGCACGGACGTAAATTGAATGAAATGAAATATATTTATTTTTACACACACACACATTTTATATCACCGACATGCACATACACAAAAATATTAAATACATATTATATAACATATTCTATAAACATTTTCTTCGTATTCGTCCTTCGGTACACATCTCCCTGCTAGACTAATACATAGCCTGTATTAGGGAGATGTTGTACCTAACTCCGAGTTTATGAACTAAAGTTTGTTATATAGCTTATGTGGTAGTCGTGTGTTTTTGCAAAGAATAGTGTGCGTGGGTGCATGTGAGAGTGTATGTGCGAGTGAGTACATGAGAGTGAGGATAACTTATTTTATACTATGAAGAAATTTTTCAGTCTCTTCGTAGGTGAAATTATGGAGAAACGAGTAAAGTAACTTTTTACACTTATATTGGGATAAACTATGAAAAGGCACATAAAAGTTAACTTTATTATAAGGTATGGCCCTAGGTAGTAATTAAATCTTTTGGCGGTCCACATTACTGCTGGAATTTAAATTATTATAAATGAATTATTCTCGGCAATGTTGGTCGATAAGAACTTGCAAAAAATATATAATGTAACATAACAGACAATAAGGACTATTTGTTGCCACAATAAAGAGAAAAAAAATATAAAACAAAATGGATGACCGAGCTTAGGTTGGAATTTTTATTTTATTAAATTTTGTTTATTTTTTTTAATTATGTTTATAATAATAATAAATCCTTTTATTTTTCTCCATATCTACAAATTCCAAGTGATAATATAAAAAAAAACATCTACAAAATTTTATTAGTATTGCTAGTATTTAACTTATATATTTTATATTAGTAGTGTTAGTTGCACTGGTGCAGATATGGACCCCTTTTTGGGTGAAGGCCTCCTCCATCTTTTTCCAGGCACTAATAACGGTAATATCATCAGCCCACCGTTTGAATGGTCTGCCAACATTTCTTATCCCCTCTGACCCCTTCCATCTTGTCGCTGTAATTGTCCACCGAGAGTCGGGAAACCGTGATATGTAAATTATATTTGTATATGAATAATATTTTTCCATCTTACCGACATAATAATAAAAAAAAATGCAATTTGATATTTAGATAAAAAATCAAAATCATTTATTACATCTTGGTCTAACGTCAAACTAATTGACTTACTGTGGTTTAGCGTCGCCGTCTATTGAAGTTTTATTGACCTTTACGGTATGCAAAGATAAAACAACATAATTTTAAAAATGAATTCTAAGTACATCGATTTATCGCCTCCGAAAATTCCTGCATACTAATTTTTATACAAGATTGCTCGTTCAAAGGTATTACATAGATACTAAATATATATAATTATATAGATTTTATGATGAACTACACAGATTGGCTAGAGAAGCTGGCCTTGACTGCTTCACCGGATTGAGAGGTGGCATAGCTCCTAGGTCGCTTAGCCTGAACCTCTATCGCTAGTAACTCGACACAAGGGTCCCCCGAGGGGTAACCTCGGCTGGGACGGTTACTATGTTACGCGTAAGCATTCCGATCCGAGGGCGCTCGAGTGGGCCGAACCACGACTCGATCAGTTTCTATTTCACGGATAAACACGAGCCTCCTGTGTGAGAGCCAGGTATCCTAGCCACTAGACCATATCGGAAATAATTATATAGATAACACAAGTTTACTCATCAGAATGTAATATTATCGACTTGTGAGCTATTACCACATTATATTCCCAGTATATGAAAGGTTACGCCGATTGCATCGGCTACAAATTATGTTCTGAGAAATAATTGTGAATGTAGGACACACAGCATTAGTTGAAATAAGCAAATATAACGCATTACTAAATAGACGTATCTACTAAAAAACATCGCTTATAAACATTCTTCTTCTTCTTCTTTTGGTGCCATCTTCTATCGAAGGTTGGCGACCATCATGGCCCCTTTTAGTCGCCTTCTACATTTACGTAATTTTTTGTGTTGGTTATTGGGTTATGGTGCTACATTGTACTCGTAGTAAGAATGTCGAATGAAACAGACATTGCATCTATCTTCGCCCGCCACATTACCGTACTCCCACATTGGGAACTCCTTTTTTTTAAATTTAATTATCCCGAATTGAATCGAAAGTTCACGTTTCAAATTGGCTGGATGTTATCCCAATTACTTTTTTGTTGCCGGGCGGCCACTCGACCCACCGCCATTAAGAGGTAAGCATTCCACTTTTTATCACCAGCGGCGTTCCGTACTCCCCACCGATTGTATCGTAACTAGATGCTCAGCCTTTGACAGCTTCACAGATATGCGCTTCGAGTATTTGTCGCTAATAATTGACGATCCTCTCGTCGGCCATAATGCACGTTCGCGGCATTTCGATTCTGGTTACACTCCTCTTTTTTTAAATCGGTTAATTGTTTTTTATGTCGCTATCAGCTTCTCGCCGAGCTTATTAGGAGCGTAACAGGGGTCGGCCCGCCGATGTAGAACGAGATGAAATATTTATTTATTTTTTACACACATATACATTTTGCACACATGATGTACATACACAAATTTATTACATGCATATTAATTTTCATATACATTTTTCTTTGTTAGATTTTCGGTAAACAGCTCCTTGCTAGACTGTATTAGGAAGATTATTATTTATTATACAGGATGGGTACCTGGCCCCAGCATGCTTCGGCGTCGTCGGGACTTCTCTGAGTGCCGGAGAAGTCCCCTTTGACGATGAAGTCCGGTCTTTGCCGGGACCGGCCGGTCGTTGGGGTGTCCTGTTGCTGACAGATCCGGGGCACCCCGCTCATAACGGCTGATGGCATTCGCGGAAGGTTTAGTGGGTAGGGGCTGCCCAAGCCGAGTCCCACACATCCCTCCGGGCCCACCCAGGGTACCGGAGGATGGTCTGTAAAAAGATTCCGCCGCGTGAAAAAAAAAAAGGTAGATTATTGTACCTAATTCCGAGTTTATGTTAGGAACTAAATATTGATAATTTATGTGATTGAGTGTATTTGTGGAGATAATAGTGCGAGTGTGTGCATGAGTGAGAAAGAGCGTGTAATAATAATAATATAGATATTAATAGTAAAGAATAAGTGTGTATAATAAAATAAATTATATGTATTATGTATTGTATTGTTACCAACATAATTAATAGGTGTCTCTATACTAACAAAATTATGAGCAAATTTTATAGTTTGAAATAAAGTTATTATTATTATTAATGAGAAAGTGATATTTTTTTCATTTATGTTCGGCTAAAGTTTTGCAAAACAGAAAAATCATGGATAGTTTATTTTGGACTATGAAGAAACATTTGTGTCTCTTCACAGGTAAAATTATGGGGAAACGAGTAAACTAACTTTTTACAATTATAGTTAGATGAACTATATATAGACACACAAAAGTTTATTTTAATATAAAGGTATAGCCCCAATTAGAAGCTAATACTTTGGCCGTCCACATTACTGCTGGAATACATTTATCCTTACGACGTTTATCCAACTAACATTTCGAAACAATTTCTTTTACTTGAGACATCGAAAAGCTCTAAGACAGAAATCGTTTCAGATTCGTAGGAAATCCTTAAAAGTTGACCATAAAGTCGAACGCGGCGTGGTCATCGAGCCTCGACTTAGACAATCATATATTACAAATAGGTAATTTAATATCCTCACGTCGTAAATAACTCAATGCCTGAACACGAAAATCTTAAGGCAGACCTAGAACCTGGAAACTAGAACGTAGACCAGTGCGTCCGTGGGCTGATCTACGAAGTTAAAGTCGCACAACGAGCGATAGAAAGATTATGGTCGGGATTTCTCTGAGGATTAGAATTCGAAACGAAGAAACATTTAGAGCAAAGGTAGACGATATTGGTTAAAGTCAGCAAGTCGAAGTGGTACAGCCACATCTGCCGAGCCATCAGTGACGGCTATCAATTTATTTTTGTGTTTTTTATGTTTTTGCCGCTTTTTTTTTTGACGAACTACACAGATTGGCCAGAGAAGATGGCCTTGACTGCTTCACCGGATTGAGAGATGGCAGAGCTCTTAGGTCGCTTAGCCTGAACCTCTATCGCTAGTAACTCGACACAAGGGTCCCACCGGTGGGGGGTAACCTCGGCTTGGACGGTTACTATGTTACGCGTAAGCATTCCGATCCGAAGGCGCCCGAGAGGGCCGAACCACGACTCGGTCGGTTGCTATTTCACGGATAATCTAAGGGACATTCGAAAGCTAAACTAACTTTGAGTGCCACTTCGGGAAGCGTTGGCGCTGGGAGAAGAAGTGGCCGAAGAAACTCCAGCAACGCTCCTAGCATCTAAGGGGTGAGGCCTGCCCATAAAATGACGGTAACGCGCGAGGATTATTCTCAACCTCCGACGGTCGCGAATGGACGCTTTGAAGATTTGTAATTTGTTACCGCATAACTTTTGACTGGGTGTATCAATTTTGTTGATTATTTTTATTTGATAGCTGGTGCTTCCTGTACCATTGAGCTGATGAATTTTAATTTGATCCAATTCTGACAATGGCATTCATGAGAAAACCAAATAAGTCTTAAATTTGCATTTAGTGTGTACGCTAATGGAGGCATACCTCTATATCACGCCAACTGATTTCGATGATACATTATTGATTGTATAGTATGATATACAATAGTATCAAATATGAGAAAGAGAGAAACATGAGAGTTTGGTTAGGGTCTGATTAATTCTATTTCATAATATTCGATCGAAGTTTGATTCGATTTTAAGACGGTTTTTGTTTTTACTTGCAAATATATTTTAGACGAATACATTAAAAATTGATTCCTGATTTTACTAAAATGTACAAATGATAATGATGTTAATTTATCCCTAATAAGAAAGGCAAAAGAGTTTAGTCCAGACAGCCATGTCTTATTTTAATTTTTATTATCAATTGATTCTGTTGAGTCTAGGCTAACGCCATCTCTTTCGGAAAATTGTATGAAAAAAAAAACTAAAATATACAAATTAAATTATGACATATTTCTTTTTTCATTGACATCACTGGCAAGCCATGGAATCTATGGAGGTTTCAAACAAAAAAATAAATGTTATTATTTTTGTACAAATACTTGTATGTTCAAAGGTTAGTAAATAATTTCTATTAAAAAAAAATAATCTATATAAACCGACTCATTATTTTCTCATTAATTTAGTATTTCGGCGACACGAGGCGTGAACCAAGCACCGGGTTACGTTCACACGGCGTTTCTCAGAAAGCCATGATTTTATGCGCAAACAAAAAACACCTGGGAATGCCGGGAATAATGGTAGGTTTCGATTGCGATGGCCCATCTTATGACAGCTTTCTGTATAACCATTCAATAGTTTAGTTACAAATAAATTAATAAAACTACGCAAGACAAAGACTTGTATAGAGATTTCTCACGGTTTTCAACTGACTTCAAAGAAGGACGAGGTTCTCTAATCATATGTATGTTTTTTTATGTTTGTTCCATCATAACTTTGGACAGGGTGTAACGATTTTGATAATTCTTATTTCATTTTAAAAGCTGGTACTACCAGTGAGATGCCATTTAATTTGTTCAAAGACGAAACTTGAGGCTTTATATCTATAAACCAGAAAGTGTGTGGGTTTGATCCATATAGGCTCCGAAACGGCTGGATCGATTTCAATGAAACTTTCAGGAAATCTTCAGATTGACCTGGCGAGTAATCCTGTAAAGTTTAGTGACGATCGGAGCACTCCGTGAACTGTCAAATATAGCTTTTACTTACTATGATATAGTAAATATAATATATGTATGATATTGTATTTAATTATATGTACATGGGTGTAGGTAATGATCTTCACCTACTCGAGAAGAAAATGAATACAGAGAGAAATGAATAATTTAATATTTTGTTAGAGTTAAACTAAATATTTAATGATGTAAGTTTATTGTTTAAATAAAATAAAGCTGGGTACGCTATTGAAAATATAAAAAAAATCAAAAAAACATACGGACGAACTGACAACCTCCACCTAGTTTGAAGTCGGTTGAAAAGACGCGACTACTATTTGCAGATCTCGGGAGGAAAGTCGATCGGAAACTGCTTGACAATTCGTGTATACACACAAACGGAAGGAGTCTTGTGCAGCCCCAGCCCACAGACGTGTATAAATGATATCGTAATTAGTTTCGGCTCACAATTCTACTAGATTTCTTCTCAAGTTCGATTTGATGGTAAGTTCCGAACTCTCTGTTTCTACACTACTCTGCGACGAAGGCGGATGAGAAAAAAAAGCCTAATCAAAATGTCATCAGTGTAACATCTCTTTTTGTCGATGTGCCCGTCAAATCAAGTGACGCGTTAGCTCTGGTCGCGTAAGGTGGGCAGGTCGGCGACAAAAAGTGTGTCGACAACTTACGATGTCTTTAATTGTACCGTTGCGGTGGTGAACTGCAATTAGTAATTCTACACACAAGCTTTAACATATATAGTCTCATTGGGTGTTTGAAGCCGTGAACCTTCACAGTCAAGAGAGTAAAGGGCATAGACTGCCACGCGGCTCTAGTGCTGATCGGCAGACTTCACATGTCTTAGAATTTCTAGAACATGTAGGTTTCCTCGCGTTGTTTTCCTTCACCGCCCAGCGCGTGGTGTATCACAACATAAAATTGCAACAACAAATTTTTTTGTGCCGGCACCGGATTGCTAGCGTACTATGCAACTTGAGGCACACGCCCGGACACTGAGCTACCACGACTCTTAGGGTATCTATATACACATCCATTGTTCCTACTGCCTGTCTCCAGGACTAACTTGTCCAGGAACTCTCCGATGTCGTGCGAGGTTGGGTTTGTTAATACCATCTCACTGCACATTGATATATTTTGTTGCACAGAGTCTGTGTTTATCGAAGCTGCCTACAAATGCGTAGAAGGTGTTTGACTCTATTATATTTAAATATTTTTGTCAATACATAAAGCAGCTTTTTATTTGTTTAATATATATTTAACTAAGTTTTTATAACATCATATTGGTGTTATCTGTAACGGTGTTATAATTTTTGTTGATTTAAATAAATAAATAAATAACTTATTACGTATATTGAAATGTTATCGTTAATTATTTTAGATATTATTAGATCAGCTATCTGAAAGTGAAACAGACGGACAGACAAAATTTGTAAAAAATATTATTTTAGTATATGTACCGTATTTAAAGCGGTTTATTTTATGTTAAAAACAGACACTCAATTGGTTTTGTTTTTATCATATACTATACTACGTACAGTACACCCTATCCCACTATTCTTCAATTATCGTTATTTATTGGTTGTCAGAATTAGATTTTTTCGTTTTTATGTAACTGTGAATCTAACGTATTGAATTGTGCGCAACAAAGCATATAGTTAAATAAATATAAGCTATAAATAACGGTTTAAAATTACCCTACTCAAGTTTTTTAATACGAATCTTATTTAGCTGTAATACCAGCAACATGTTGCGGTGTACTACAAAAGGACCGCAGATAGGAATCGTTTGGAACCGCGCCGGAGATATACCTCAATGTAACTCCGCTCAAAATCACATATGACCGCAGCGAATTTTTGTGGTTGGTAAAATTAGTTCAATTTTTAAACCGACTTCAAAAAAGGAGTAGGTTCTCAATTCGTCTGTATGTTGGTTATGTTTGTTACCGAATAACTTTCGACTTGATGGACCGATTTTACCCCCTTAGATGTTGGGAAAGTTGCTGGAGTTTCTTCGACCACTTCTTCTCCCAGCGCCAACGCTTCCCGAAGTGGCATTCAAAGTTAGTTTAGCTTTTGAATGTCCCTTAGATTATCCGTGAAATAGCAACCGACCGAGTCGTGGTTCGGCCCTCTCGGGCACCCTCGGATCGGAATGCTTACGCATAACATACTAACCGTCCAAGCCGAGGTTACCCTCACCGAGGGGTCCCTAGTGTCGAGTTACTAGCAATAGAGGTTCAGGCTAAGCGACCTAAGAGCTGTGCCACCTGTCAATCCGGTGAAGCAGTCAAGGCCAGCCTCTCTGGCCAATCTGTGTAGTTCGTCATAATAAAAAAGACCGATTTTATGATTGTTTTTATTTGAAAGCTGTTGCTTGTATCTATGAGATCAACGACAAATCATATGAGTCTTAAATTTGAATTACGTATGTGCGCGTCAGATGTATGAATAAGTCAATATCACGCCAACCGATTTCGATGATTCATTTTTATAGGAAAGGATATTATTTTAAAGGTATGATATGAGATGATGAGATTTAAAGGTTTGATGATAGTTTGATAAGGTTCTGAATCATTCTATTTCGTAATATTCCTATTCTATTTGAAGTCGGTTTTGTTTTACTCGTAAATTAATTTTAAATAATGTTTTATTCTAGACAGGGACTACCGTAGTATTCTATGAGCCCAGAACTACAGGGCTGTATTAGAGAAACCTAGGCTAGGTTTTCCATATTTTTAGGACCTGGCGCATCACTCGTACGGTATTCGTACGACGAGTGCTCTGCGCCCGGTCCTAGAGCGTTGATGCGCAGAAAGCGCAAACCTCTCACCTTCCGTCTGACGCAGGTGTTCACGGGGCATGGATGCTTCGGGGACTACCTGTGTCGGACGGCCCATCGGGAGGCCGATGAGCGGTGCTATGATTGTGCTTTGGTGGACTCTGCCCAGCACACCCTTGAGGTGTGCCCGAGATGGGCAGCGCAGCGCCATGACATGGTATCTGCCATCGGTGGTGTAGACCTGTCGCTTCCGAGCTTCGCTCTTGCGATGGTCTCGAGCGACAGGTCTTGGACGGCGGTCGCCTCCTTCTGTGAGACGGTCATGTCCCAGAAGGAGGCCGACGAGCGGGTCAGGGAGGGGACCGCAGGGGCTTCCTCCCTCCGCAGGCGACGTATCGGGGAGCGCAGGAGGCCTTTCCAACGCCTCCTCTTGCTGCCCCCGTAATCTGAAGCGGGGCCAGAATGGGTACCTGGCCCCAGTATGCTTCGGCGTCGTCGGGACTTCTCTGAGTGCCGGAGAAGTCCCCCTTTGAGGTTGAAGTCCGGTCTTTGCCGGGAACGGCCGATCGTTGGGGTGCTCTGTTGCTGACAGATCCGGGGCACCCCGCTCATAACGGCTGATGGCAGAAGGTTTTCCATATTAATAATATATGCTATATAAGCGCTTTTGGAGCATCTCAGACGTTTCTTGAAGAAGTATTATTAGTATAGTACAATTTCATCTTCTTGATCTTCAATTTAATAAAGCCTAACGGCTCAACCCAAGGTTCCCTGGGTAATCATCTTAGTTACTTATTAAATGCATCCTGAGAACTCGTCTCTCGTTTAACTAGCTTTTAGAGCGTCTCTCGTTTAACTATATATATAAACTAGCGGACCCAGCAAACGTTGTTTTGCCATGTTAATTATTTCTAGTAAATCTATATTGATAAACAAGATATAAAAAAATAAATAACTTACTGTATTACTGTATGGGTCATGGACGATATTTGTTGAAACAAAATTAAACAGGCATTTATCAGTTGATTAGTTATCAACCACCAAAGGTTGAAAATTATTAAAACACTAATATCGCTATTAAAATGGGGGTTGATGGTAGAAAGATGACAATATGAGGTTGTATGTGTTTTTTAATTCCAAATCATACAAAAAAAAAATTTAAAAAATAAAAAATAAATGTTTGGGGTGGACCGGACCACCCTTATTACTTATGAAAAACAGATAGTAGCAGATTCTCAGACTTACTAAATATGCATATAAAATTTCATGAAAATCTATCAAGCCGTTTCGGAGGAATATGGTAACTAACATTGTGACACGAGAATTTTATACATAAGATCAGGGTACCCAACCCGCTTCGCCAGGCTAGATTTTGCTTTATTTTATTTAAACAATAAACTTACATCATTAAATATTTAATTTAACTCTCACAATATATTAAATTATTCATTTCTCTCCGTATTTAATATCTTCTATTCTCTTCTCGAGCGGGTGAAGATCATTACTTACACCCGTGTATATATCAGTAAATACAATATCATTCCTATCATTTATACAAAAACATATCGGGCTCAAGTTAATATCAGAAATAAAATGGCTTGGGCGTGGTAAATGTGAATTATCTGTGAATTAAGGGCATTAATAAATACTTATGAAGCAATAGGTATTTTTAAACTGTTAATGTTGGTCACAAATAAGGAATAATTATAATGAAACTACCTGATGTTCATGAAAATTTAAAATGAACAGTTCTCTTCTATATATTTATTTATTCTTTATTTGCACACAATACAAAAAAAGGTACAAATAGGCGGACTTAATGCCAGTAGGCATTCTCTGCCAGTCCACGTTGGGGTTGTGAAGAGACAAAGTAACGGGTGCAAGCTATGTGAGAAAATAATAAATAAAAGAAAACTATAATAAATGCATGCATATATAATATACATACCTACTTACAAATAAATTAAATATATTAACATAATAATTATATATAATAATAGGTAGATACATATATAAATATATATATAATTATAGATGGATAGGGACAGGAATTGTCAAAGTAAATGTTTGAAAGTAGATTTAGTTCCAGCTGTACGTATATTTGTTGGCAGCGCATTCCAAAGTCTTATTGCGTTAAACGTAAAAGATTTATGCATAAAATCAGTGTGACAGGAAGAAATATGGCTAAAATTACTATCAGTGGAATTTATATAGATAAATAAAACGGCACCATTTCAAATTCTAAAATAAATTAAAATGAGAGTGCTCTAACAAATCCTTCCCCCAGCAGTCACAGATTGTAAACACGTGAAGCATCCAAGTCCTTTTAATCAGACTAAAACCCCGCAAACAACGACTCGTTATAAAAGTATCACAGACGAGAACATTCGTAGGTATTCCACAATTTAATTACTAACATATTTCACACGGTTAAAATGTTTAAAGGACGTGTGATGAGGGCATTAGTTCTTTTTTGTTGTTTTGTAAACGAAAACGTGTAAAAGGGTGGACCACCTCTGACTTTGGTAGCCGGATAATGGACGACCGCTATTAATTTTAAACGATGTCAGGGGTTGTCAACAGTTCTCGTCCGGACGTCCATTTTTTTATGTTTTTGTTATTGTCAGTGATTTATTTGGGTCGTTATTTAATAAACGGACATATATATACTTATGACATACGAATGATTAGAATAACCGTACTGATTTATTTGCATATCATTATATATGACTACGTCTCCATACTTAACTTCCTTCAGGAATAGTACGCACACCATTAATTATATTAATCGCTTGGTTGACAGTTGAAGTCCGGTTTTATTCTTTACCAGTGCGGGCGTTCTACGCTGCCAGTGGTCGATCAGCGAATGAGGTCGAATATAATTTAATAATTAGATACGCCAAATGTATATAACCATTGTTAGATCTATGCAGGATAATAATTGTAAATAAAGCTCTCACGTCCTTTTAACTAAAAATGGTAAATAAATGATGACATATACAGTTATGGGACGCCCTAAGACTAGGTGGAGCGACGAACTTCGCAGGACGGATGGCAGAAGCTGGATGAGAGTGGCCGAGGTGGACGGTGACAGGCTTTTGGACAGGTCTATGTCCAGCAGTGGTCTGATACAGGCTAATGATGATATACAGTTAACAAATTATTAGTTATGTATAAGCTAACCACCTGTCACATGTATTGTTTCCCAGTCATTCTTCCTTATAGTTTAATTCATACATGTATATATTATTAGTACATGGATGACCGATCGAGAAAGTCGTTTATTTTTATTTAAAGATCTCTTTGGCATTTTTAATGAATACGTATTTTATAAATTAATAATATAAGTAAACAAGAACACGAAGAAAATTATCTTCGTGTAACGTCAAACCAAACACGCTGTTGCTTAGCAACGCCATCTTCTGAACTAATAATAGTGTATACGCGGATAAAACGACATTTAAAAAAAATTGTAACTAGATCCATTTATCTCCTCGCCCCTGAAACCGTTTCCGATCATATATATATATATATATATATATATATATATATATATTTATTTATATTAAAGAAATTTATAAGCTTTCTTGCAAGTATTTTTTAAACAATGCTAAAAAAAGAGATGGTTCACGTCAATAGTCGAATGTTAAATCAGAACCAACCTTGCGTAAGCCATATGTAGCAAGTGTTGAGCCCATTGCCGGGCCATACACGAGACGCAAACATTTAGCAATATTTTTTGTTCTTAAAAAAAAACCATAAAACGGCAAATCATTAGTAGAAAAATTCTTGCAAGTGCCGCTATTTAGAAGCCTTTTTCTACTAAATTCCGTCGCGTCGTCCAGAGGCCGAGATACGTTCTCGACAATCCGGGCGACACGGTTACCGTTGCACAGGCTAGAACCTTACAAATCCACAAAGCGTCCATTCGCCGAAGGTTGTGAATAATTCTTGCACGCTATCACTGTTTTATGGCCCACTCCTTAGATGTTAGGGACGTTGCTGGAGTTTCTGCGGCCACTTCTTATCCATGCGCCAACGCTTCCCAAACACTTAGAATGTCCCTTAGCATAGCAACTGACCGAGCTATAGTTCGGCTCTTTCGGGCGCCCTCGGATTGGAATGCTTTCGAAACATAGTAACCGTCCAAGTCGAAGTTACCCGGGGGGACCCTTGTGTCGAGTTACTAACTATAGAGGTTCAGGCTAAGGTAAGAGCTATGGCTTCTCTCAATCCAGTGAAGCCGTCAAGGCCAGCTTCTCCGGCCAATCTGTGTCATCATAAAAATCATTGGTACAAGCTGACTGAGTTTCGACCCGCGACCATCAGTCAAATCGCTTAGCTATTTGGTTGTCGCTGCTATTTATGTAAATAATATGACGTTGAATATAAACCCATTGACGAAGATAATTATAAATTTACGATATAATAGTCCTTTATCTTTTTCCTTATAAAAAAGGTAGGGATCGTCTTAAACCTCAGCGTGCTTCTATCAAGTTTTTGTTTCGTTTTTCGATGGGACGACGCTACCAAAGAAGTTATTAAGCCGATACGATCGCCCGCCACAATTTATAATACATCCTCTATTAACGCAGCCTCCTTGTGAATTTTAATACTTAATTTAGACCCACTAAGGAGTTTGCAGTATGGCGCAAATTATAATCCTTGATACTGTACTCATTTAATTAAATAGTTTGTTGAACGCCAAAGCCATAAAGAATTTTTTACTATTCGAAAATAAGGATATATAAACTCTTTACTTAAATTTATTCTTTTTATATTTTTATAATAATTATTCAAATGTCATAATTGTCAATGTCATGAGATTTATGTTTTTTTTTATATGAAAAGTGGCAAACGAGCATACGGCTCACCTGATCTTAAGTGATCACCGTCGCCCATGAACATCCACAGTACCAGAGGAGCTGTAGGTGCGTTGCCGACCTTTGAAATAGGAATAGGCTCGTTTCTTGAAGGTCCCTAAATCGTAAACGTTCGGAAACACCGCTGGCGACAGTTGATTCCACAAGTTGACAGTGCGTGGGAGAGAGTTACGCGAAAAACGTTATGTAAAAGAGATATGGAATAAGGACGTTAAATGTTGTTTCTCTAAATATTATAAAGAAACAAGTAAACATATAGACTTTATTATAAAACAACAAACAACATTTAACGTCCTTATTCCACATCTCTTTTACATAAATCTGATGACTGACAATTATGACATTTGAATAATTATTATAAAAATATAAAAAGAATAAATATAAGTAAGGAGATTATATATCCTTACTGAAATCCTCCCATTTAAATTGGGCCAATTCTGGGATCCATTAGAAAACCATATAATTGTTAAATTTGCATCAAGAATGTGTGAAAACCACAAATGGGCGAATAATTCAATATCACGCCAACCGATTTCGATGATTCATTTTTTATTGGTTATGCACATCAAGGGTAGTTTCATGAGAGTTTGGTTAGGTTCTAATTAATTCTATGTTATTATTTCATTATACGGATGACTGTGACGACGCCACAGGCAGACTGATGACAAGGGCAATGGCCACATCAAGGGAGAGGATAGTGGACTACAACCTGAAAATAGCCATGAGAAGCAGGGACACAGCGGTCGCGGAGAAACGGTGCGATCTCTGGCCACCTCCAAATTCAGTCATTATATATGTAAAAAAAAGGAAAATAGTAACTGTAGAAGTGGCACTCTTTTAATAAATGCGGAGTGAACAATTTAAGTGTATTGGAAAAGAGCACGAACACAGGTCTGTTGGTTGCGATCTAACAACAATAAAAAATAATTCTATTTCGTAATATTGTTATTCGATTTCAAATCGGATTTTGTTTATGATCGTAAAGATGCCTTTTTTACCTAAGTTCGATTTGCGTAAAAGAGTAGAAAGTAAATAATGCAATGTGACAAAAATTATAAACGTCTTACCGTCAGTGACGGAATGCCTCGTTTCATTTCTCTTTGTTGGTTTTTTCCACATTTTTTTTATGACGAACTACACTGATTGGCCAGAGAAGCTGACCTTGACTACTTCACCGGATTGAGAGGTGGCATAGCTCTTAGGTCGCTTAGCCTGAACCTCTATTGCTAGTAACTCGACACAAGGGCCCCCTCGGTGAGGGGAAAAAGGTTGCACTGCCCGGGAATCGAACCCGGGTCGCAAGAATGGGAATCTTGCATGATACCACCACACCAGCAGTGCCTTTTTTTTCCACATTAACAAATGATTTGTACTTCGTTAGTAGGACTAAAATTTCAATGACTAGCGGAACTAATATGTTAACAATTATTGTAACGTTACGAGTTATTTTATTTGGTAGCGAAATGTTTGAAATCTAATGCACAAAGTGATCATTATTAAGACGCAGGAGTTTGAACTTTAAGGTATTCGAAATGTAGGGTTGCCACTTTAACGTTTATAATATGATAAGAAAATAGAATAATTTTTGTAACTTTTAATCGATCCCTGATGCCGACACCAATGATATAAACTCTAGAGCAAAAATACACGGAATAAAAGATTGGAAAGTTGGAATATCTCGGAATATAAAGACGCTGGCTAATTAAAATAAATTGTGCATAATAGACAATTAAATGTCCGTAAAATAAAATATTTTTATTAATTTATTTATATTTCATTAAAAACATAAACTTAAACGAAAAAGGATATCTTACGTAAACTTGGATAATACAGTATTTTTCATTATATTTTATTTAAATTTAAATTTTGCCGCCACATAAGGGCAACACTAAGTACTAAAACTCTTCAGAGATATTCAAACTTTATTTTTGCTCATGGCTTCTTTTTGGTGAAATTTTAAGAGTTGATTTAATACGTAATTCTTAAAGACATCGTGAGGAAACTAGCATGTCAGAAAAACAAGATGGCGGACTTTGCTGTAGTGCTCTATTTGATAAGGTTTGATTTAACACGGGCTGATGATGATTGTAGTAATAGCTTCTATATGTCGTTCGGAATTATTTACTAACTGACTTCGAAAGGGACATTCTCAGTTCGTGTATCGTATCGTTCTTTCTTATGTTTGTGCACTCAAAACGACGTCATTTTTGAACCGATGTTGAATTGATTTTTTTTTTGTTTTGAAGCGTTTCGTTTGAATTAGGTCCTATATTAATTTTATTACCACAAGACCCGACCGAAGATATACCAGGGAACTCCTAAAAATCATCTGGAAGTTTGCTTGTTGATTGAAATATTGGCGAGTCCGAGCGTCCCCACGCTACTACGTTTTACGCTTGATTGTCACTTTTGGTTTTATTCATAAATATACATGGTAAAGTTAGTTACAGCCTTTTCTATATATGTCCCCCTGCTGGGCACAGGCCTTCTCTGTAAAGAGAGTATAAGGTCATAGTCCGCCACGCATACCTAGTGCGGATTGGAAGACTTCACATGTTTTATAAATTTTTCTAACAGATGTAGATTTCTTCACGATTGGGTTTGTTAATACCATCTCACTGCACATTGATATATTTTTTTGCACTGAGTCTGTGTTTATCGAAGCTGCCTACAAATGCGTAGAAGGTGTTTGACTTTATTATATTTATATATTATTGTCAATACATCAAGCAGTTTTTATTTGTTTTAATTTTAATAATATATATTTAACTAAGTTTTTATAACATCATATTGGTTTTATCTGTAACGGTGTTATAATTTTGTTGATTTAAATAAATAAATAAATAAAAATATATTATATAAGTCCCAATGTTGGGCGCAAACCTTCTCTGTAAAGAGAAAATAAGGGCGTAGTCCTTAGTGCAGAATAGCAGACTTCACATGTTAAAGAAAAATATTCTAAAACACGTAGGTTTTCTTCACCGACGAGCGCGTGGTAAACCAGCACATAAAATTTCATGAGCAAATTTATTGATGCCGGCACCAGGGATCGAACTCGGGTTGCTAGCGTACTATGCAACTTGAGCCAACCGCTCGGACACTGAGCTATCACGGCTCACACAAATGTATTTATTATTAATTGGTAGCGTGGCACAGCCCTGGTTGTTAGAATAGTGCAGTACGGCGGCGCGTTATCGCTCGGCAGCAGACCCGGCGACGCTCGACTCTTGTATAGCGCGAACCGAATTGAGAACGCTTCACAATTTAAAATTAAATAACTTACACAAATACAGCTCGGATAAGACGACGAAAACCATATTTTAGTTGAGAACATTTTGAACGAATACACTCGGCCGGCTGCGGGCCAATAATATTACCCTAATATAAATGTTACTTACACTGTATAATAGAAGGCTTCTATAAGATTTTTTTATGACGAACTACACAGATTGGCCAGAGAAGCTGGCCTTGACTGCTTCACCGGATTGAGAGGTGGCATAGCTCTTAGGTCGCTTAGCCTGAACCTCTATCGCTAGTAACTCGACACAAGGGTGAGGGGTAACCTCGGCTTGGACCGTTGAACTTCTATAAGATATGAATCTTGCACAATATGGACCAACATACACTACTTAGGACGTATAACATTTTCTGCTCCTAAGAGACGTACTAGAAATACAGGATTATTTTATGTTCCATATCACCATATAAATTATGGCAAAAATTCCATTATAACAAGATTACCCCGCCTGTACAATGAAAACTTTAGTGATGTAGATATTTTTCTCCTATGTGCTTAGTCTAATTTAATTTAAATAAACTCAATTTTCATAGTTTTTTAAAAAAAAGAAAGCTAGCAATTAACGGTGAGGAAATCTACACAAAGATACCTCTGCCCGGGGCTCCGGGATCTCACGTGGAACGCACCGGAGCCGCTCTGCACTGTGCTCGAGGAGATCACGTCCCGGGGAGGTTACTCCCTCCCCCTCTGTGCCCTCGCAGCGCAAGGCGACACGGGTCAGCCGATGTCGCCTTCTTCCCGGGTCCACTTTGGTGGACGACGCAGGCTCCCACCCTTGTCGCCCAGTGAACCCGACGACCCTTTTAGTCGCCTTCTACGACAGGCAGGGGATACCGTAGTCTTATTCCTGAGAGCCCAGAACTGCAGGGCTGAAGCTAACCTAATTCTCATCAAACTACTCTTGAAGTACATCCTTTCCAATAAAGAATTAATCAACGAAATTGATAGACATGATATTGAGTTATTCGTACATTTATACAAATTTTAGACTAATATCGTTTTTCATAGATGCCATTGTCAGAATTTAAGTTAACACCAGCTTTCAAACAAAAGAATCATCAAAATCGGTTCACCTAGTCGAAAGTTATGAGGTAACAAACATACATACAGACGAATTAGTACGAGTCGGTTGAAAAGAAGAAATATATTTACCACTAAAAATAAAGACCGACTTGAAATCTAAGTTTTTTTTTATGACGAACTACACAGATTGGCCAGAGAAGCTGGCCTTGACTGCTTCACCGGATTGAGAGGTGGCATAGCTCTTAGGTCGCTTAGCCTGAACCTCTATTGCTAGTAACTCGATACAAGGGTCCCCCCGGTGAGTAAGATCGTAAGCAATCATTGCTTTCGCTTCGTCGTTTAGAATTCAATCATATATCATTTAATAATTCTGGTATAACTTCTATTGTGTATTTAACATTACAAAATGGAGGATAAAATTTAAATCTCACTTAAACATAGCTTACGAGTAAATGAACATTCACACAAAGAAATCCCGTTGCCTTTGTTTTATGTTAAATATTTGGAATTCAATTTATGCGAGCCATTTGATGTTTGTTTAAGATCTGGCCAATTGATAAAATTAATTAATATTTCCATTCAAACGATTGGTTGATTATTTGATCACATATCGGCGTTTAGATTGCCTATATCTTAATATAAAGAAGGTTTTATTTCAATAAAACTCAGGTGTGTAAACAAAACTAGACCGCTTAAAACAATTGAAGCCGGAACGGGAATAAAAAAAAAAGCCAACAATAAGTGCGACTCCGTGTAGAAGTCAGTTAACAGCTGTTATTTAAATGGTGTTCTAAGTTTAAATGTGAACGTTAATCTCAATCGACAGACTTTGGCGGGAATCGGACGTGTGCATTTGCATTCCGACCTCGGTCCGGCTAAAACGGTTATTTTAAACGATCATTGTCAAGGTTCCTTTTTTTTTACCCCGCCTTCTGGGGGGAAGGCGGCGGTTATGTGGGGTTCTTACCCAATAAAACCTCCCCGGTGGCTCTTTCCTCGGTGCATGACGAGGGGCTCCGGGATCTCACGTGGAACGCACCGGAGCCGCTCTGCACTGTGCTCAAGGAGACCACGTCCCGGGGGGAGGTTACTCCCTGCCCATTAAACATAAATGACCTACAAATACAACTATAGAATGAGCAAGGACCTTTTCCCGCCTTTTAAAATGTCATTGTCAAATTAACCTATGTTTTAAGAAGCACACGAAAATAACTGGCAATGATAAAAGATTTTATTCGTTCGTTAATCTTTTTTTTAAAGAATGCTAACATTATTTTACATAACCTCCTAACACTCTTGCAATAATTTCCGAATAGGCTTAAATTGTACTAGGATATATAGTTCACGGTAGATAGACAGTTGGCCAGAGAAGCTGGCCTTTCTTTCATGCTTCACCGGATTGAGAGGTGGCATAGCTCTTAGGTTGCTTAGCCTGAACCTCATACGACTTTGTTTCGCAGACAGTATCTTAAACCAGTGGTCGACAACCCGCGGCTCTTTGAATCTTTACGGCTCTTACACGAATGTATATTTTTACAAACAAAAACAATTCGAAACCGGTACACAGATTACGATGTTTTTTTTTGACGAACTATACAGATTGGACAGAGAAGCCGTGACTGCTTCACTGGATTGAGAGGTGGCATAGCTCTTAGGCCGCTTAGCCTGAACTTCTATCGCTAGTAACTCGACACAAGGGTCCCCCCGATGTGAGATAACCTCGACTTGAACGGTTGCTATGTTACGCGTAAGTATTCCAATCCGACGGCCCAACCACGACTCGGTCGGTTGCCATTTCACGGATAGGAATGGGTGTAATTACGACTCTTTGCGTGTACAAATTAAACAGATGAGATGAAACTCTCCTATTTTTTATAACTGGGTTAATAATACATAACCGCACCTTAATGCGACTTATCTTATTCTTGCAACATTATTTTCAAACCATCCTGTATAATACCGAAGTGATCTTATCTATATTACCTCGGAGCCACGGAAATGGCAATTGAAAATTACTCAGTAATTTAAACATCATTGTTCGATCTTGGAACGTAATCGGGCCTCATATACAACACGTTAATTACTTGCCAGTACTCTGCCATCATTTTGTACTGATTACTTAGGGTAACCATTTTGTGAAAATTATACGGACAGTATTTTTATTGTAGTACTAGCGTACTCCGCCCGCTTCGCCGGGCTAGATTTTGCTTTATTTTATTTAAACATTCATAAATTATTCAATTATTTTTTTTTATAATTTCTAAGCAAGTGCTTGACTACGATCCCACCTGATGTTAAGTGGAAATGCAGTCCTGGATGGTAAGGCGCACTAGCTTAGTAAATGCCTATTCACTCTACTCTTGAAAATACCCACGTTGTAATCGGAAGGAAAGACAGACGCGGGCAAACTATTCCAGTCCTTTGCTGTACGAAGAATGAAAGACGAAGCAAATCGCTTCGTTCGGGTTTGAGGGATGTTCACAACAAAAGGATGAAATCCCGCAGTGCGTCTAGAAGTCCGATGGTGGAAAGGGGATGGGGGAATTAGATCATGTAGTTCCTGAGCTCACTCTCCAAAATGCCACTGTATCTATTTTTAATACTCTAATATACTCCAAAATGTTTACTTCAATATGGTTCACAATGATATAAATATACACAACGCATGTGTCAATACAAATTTGGGTTATAAAACAATAGAATATCATCATAGTAAATAAAAGTTGTATTTGACACTTCAAAAAGAGAAGTGCTCCAATCGTCACCAAACTTTACACAATTATTCGTCAGATCAATCTGGAGACTTTCTGAAAGTTTAATTGAAATCGGTCTAGCCGTTTCGGAGCCTATACGGATCAAACACACACACGTTCTCTTAATTATATAGATTTACGAGTTAAAACAAAAAACGAAACAAACGTTAAATGAAATGACGCGCTGATTCCCTCTTCTATTTCCGGTCTATCAAAGTTATATTACGAAGTTCTATATTTTATTTCTTCTTCTACATTCCTGGAGTACCTACCTAGCCATAGACTGTCATAAAATTACCAATATCTCAATCATACAAGAATTCTTGCATACGATTTATGAGGATTCCCGTTGTATATTCTGTACCCGAGGTCCTTAGGCAACACATTTAATACGGGTTCTTAAATTATAGCCCATGAATGCAGAAATATTGAAAAAATACAGACGAATTGAGTACCTTCTCGTTTAAGTCGGTTCAATAGCGACCGTATCTCAATGTTAATTATACTCAATTAAGGATACAGACAGACACAGACCCCAAACCATTAGTCCATTGACGTCTGTTCAAGTCTTTAAAGCTAGCGTATAAGATACCATAGCCAAACAATGGTAGTCGTGATTCTGTTAATTACCGGCCAATATCGATTCCCTCCATAATACAGGATGTATTATTTTTTTTTATACAAAATAGGCTCACGTTTGGCTTCTATCTCGCTTGATGGAGGGTGAAGATGAAGCCTAGGATGGAATACGTGAGCCTAGGTGTCTGTTCACTTTGGAATTAAACGTGTCCAGGTTGTATCTGTATGTAATGACTGATCTCGCCAGAGAGTTCCATTCCTTGGCCGTCCGCATAAGGAAGGTGGAGGCAAACCGCTTCGTGCGTATTGTTGGTGGAACTGCTCGCCGCGGTTTAGATGATGGAATGTGGAGGGGGGTATTAGGTAATTCGGCGTATCTAGAAAGCAATGACCTAGCGATCAGCAGTGCAGGTTCTAGTGCATTCCACACGTCTCACGAATAAAGAACAATGGTCTCTTGTTTAGAATTTGTAAAAAAAAAATGAAGCTTAAATACAAAAGAATACCTTTTTGTAAATCACAATAAATAACCTACAATTAAAAACGAAATTAAACCAATTTTACACAGATTTATCACAAAAAAGGTTACCTTTTATAGGAGATCCGGGATTAGCGTCGAAAAATTATGGCGCGCCTATGTGTACCCCATAATTATAATAAACAGTGTGTGGTGATTAAATGCTTGCACGGCCCCGCCTCTGTGTAAGCGAGATGCGAGATTTTCTCATGAGACGACACGTTGAAATTTTCAATGTCGATCAGCCGTCCCTCTCTCTTTTATTTCTTTTTTTTTGTTGTATAAAATGACAGGTGAGCGATCGTGGGGAGGCTGTGATCGCAATTAGTGCGCGGTGTTGCCATTTTGAAATCTCTGGAGTATTTTTTTTTTAATTTTGTACAATTTCGATATGTTTACAACTGGTAATGTCTTTTTTTAATATCGACGGAGTGAATACAATTTTCTCGAGTGTGCAATAATTATAACAATTGATTTTTTTGTCATATTACTTACTTGATTTTTATCCTATCCCATTGCAGAGTGCATTCCATTAGTGATCCCGAAGCCCCTTATGCACCGAAGGGGCCACTGGGGTGTTTTAGTGAGTAAGAACCTCACAAAACCCCCTTTGCCCCTAGAAGGTTGGGTATATTCTTGAAGATTTCCCCCGTCAACAAAGAAAAAATAGGTATTTTGTCCCAGGCCATGTAAACCCGATCGTCTTCATGTCCACCGCCACGTTTGCTTAGGACGGCGGGATCCAGTCCAAGGCTTGCCTAGGATTGTGAGTGGGATACCGACGCGGGATGTGACCAATCCGTGACCATCTGTGGCGTTTTATTTGCTGACTGAATCTCGTCCCCGTGAACTAAAATGTTAATGTTAATTATTACAACGTTCTGTTATTTATTAGGTTTTGTAAATACATTTCTCTGGGTGTATGCAATTTGAACAATAAATTTATTATTTTGAAACATTTTTGTTAATTATTAAGTAATAAATTATGAATATAACAAAATAAATGATGGTAAAATGAGAAGCTATGGAAGAAGATGGTCGATTAAAAACAGGTGGTGCCCGCCACTCGACCGATATCTTAGAATGTGCTCTGGAGTACAAAAAGGTTAGGTACCCCTGTTCTACAGCATGCTAGTAGCTCTTCGAAGCTAATCATTTGTGGCCAGAAGAGTCCTAGAATCTGTCGACGATTAATGAAAACTTGGATCCGGTGCGTTGTTACTTTTGCCACCTTCCACGTTTCGCACCCATGAAGCAAGACGGATTTTGTCATATAAGGCGAATGATTTTCCACTAGTCTGTCAATGCTTCGAGTTATATAATAACCTAAAAACAAGACACCTAACCCCGTTAAAAGTTACTGCGCATGCGCATGATTCTATCAATGAGCTTACACGTCGTAAATTTAGTCGTAACACGACGTATTATGTTACTATTGCATCTGTGTGAAAGTCGTAACATCGATGGTCGCATTGTCAGTGTTGTATACACTGTTTTAATTGCCAGCTCAGCGATTAGAATGATGCCGGTCATTGAACTTTATGTCGACAACTTGGATTTAGCAAATAGCTAATGTATTCGTTTATGACAAATATACCTTTTAATATATCATTTATCCACGTCTCCAAAGTATCTAGAAAAATCGAGGAATAAGCTACAGAACAAAGGCTCGATTAGTTAGAGCATTAATATTTCCAATCTTTCTGTATGGAGTCGAGACGTGGACAATTCGACCTAGAGAAAGACAGAGAATAAATGCATTCGAGATGTGGTGCTGGAGGCGAATGCTACGAATACCGTGGACTGCCAAGCGCACAAATGTATCCATTCTCTCCCAGCTCGCCATAAAGACCAGATTGTCCACTATGTGTCTACAGCGCGTGCTGTCATGTTTCGGGCAAATAATGCGTAGAGGGGATGGCAACCTTGAAAAGCTGGTCATCGTTGGCAATACAGAAGGGAAGAGAACAAGAGGCCGGTCGCCAACACGATGGTCTGACCAAGTAAAAGGTGCCATCTCCTCTCCTAATCTCTACCAGTTGGTGAGAGCTGCCTCGAACCGAAACCGATGGAGGCAGATTGTTCATTTGAGGGGCTCTAGTGACCACGATCCTCAGAAATGATGAAAACAAAAGACGACTTTAAATCCAATCAAATATTAAACCACTAATTTAGCCGTGAAAAATAAAGGGTCGGTTAAGAAAGTTTGAATATCTCGGAAGATAAATACGCTAGCTAACTGAAATATCCTTAAAATAAAATAAAATATTTTATATTTTATTAACACATAAACTTAAATGAAAAATGATATGTATACAGTTTAAAAACACATTTTAGTACTTAGTGTTGCCTCTATGTGGCGAAATTTTTAAATCTATTTAGTCTACATTATTTTTAAAATATAAGCAAACCGTGATTAAGGGTTCTTAGACGTTCATAACGCTAGCGGATCCATATTTTTAAAAATTAAAGCTCGTGACTATTGTATATGGGCTTCACTTTTTTTTCCATATAAAGATAAACAATTAAAAATAAAAATATCGACGCTGGAAAACAAAAACGTAACCCACAAAAATGAAATTGTTCACCAGAGCCGAAAAATATTTCAACTTTTAAAAAAGTTATAACTTTTGTGTTTGTGGACCTAGAGCTGTTGTTTTTGGACACAATATTTATTATTTTTGTTGAATAAGTATTGTATTTACCACGGCATTAACCTAGAGTTTTCCTAAAAGAAAATCGTTTTGCGGTACAAAAAATAAAGAGATGTGTCAATCTTGAAAATCCTATTTTTCATCTAATTGTTACAAGTCAAATATTATTCGAGGCGTCTTTTTTTTATTCCAACGACGTAAAAAAGTGAAAATGGCCAAATGTGTCACTTACAACGTTTTTGCTTTCCAGCGTCGATATTTCGACTTATTATTTTTGAGAGTTAATCTTAAAGGATGTACATGCAACACAAAGTCGAGGGCAACAGCTAGTTCTAAAGCTTTGTCCAAGAACATTCACTTCACAGTCTGAAACAGACAAAATAGGTGGAACTAACGTGCCGTATTGTGCGAAGTACATTTCCATTGTAGGAGTTATTTAGAGGGCCTTGTAATTCTGTAAGTGGGAAATATTCACTTCCACGAATCGTTGAAGCGCAGATAAAACTTGGCCGCCTGTTGTGCCTGGCAACAGACTTAGGGAACTTATTGTCTATTCTGCCAGTTTTAAGAATGTTAGGTATTTCGTTTGCCTTCTGTGTCATAAACCGAGAGAACTATGTGTTTAGAATATATTTATTTGATAACTATATTATACATCTCACTTTTTTGACAGAACTACACAGAGTAGTCAGAGAACAGAGACCTTGATTTTATCGCGTTGAAATGTGGCATAGCTCAAGGTCGCGTAGCCTCAGCCCTGTAGTTCTGGGCTCTCAAGAATAAGACTACGGTATCCCTTGCCTGTCGTAGAAGGCAACTAAAAGGGGCGTCAAGTTCACTATGCGACAAGGGTGGGGGCCTTTGTCGTCCGCTATGGTGGACCCGGAAAGAAGGCGACATCGGCTGGCCCGTGACGCCTTGCACTGCGAGGGTATAGGGGAGGGAGTAACCTCCCCCCCGGTACGTGCTCACCTTGAGCACAGTGCAAAGGGGCTCCGGTGCGTCCCACTGGATCCCGGAGCCCCTCGGATGTTTTAGTGGGTAAAAACCCCACATAACCGCCGCCTTCCCCCCAAAAGGCGGGGTAACTTTCTGAAGATTTCCTCCCCGTTAACAAAAAAAAAAGTCGCGTAGCCTGTAACTGTATATATCTTTCTAAGCATGGTGCCATGGACCAATATCCCACCTGATTTTAAGTGAAAATGCTACTACTAGATGGTAAGGCGCACTGGCTTGGCAAATACCTAATAACTAAGCAATACCCATGCATAATACGAAATGGTTGGGCTAGTTTACTTTCTAGACGTGAAGTTTAAACAATATTGTGGCCCTAAAATGCCTGTATCAGGACCATATTACACTTATATAAATGAACGTATATCCAGAAAACAATGTTTTACGTTTACCTACAGCCGGCCGTCTCGGGCGCCCTCGGTTCGGTATGCTTACGCGTAACATAGTAATCGTCCAAGCCGAGGTTACCCCTCACCGTGGTTGTCCCTTGTGTCGAGTTACTAACGGTAGAGGTTCAGGCTAAGCGACTTAAGAGCTATGCCACATCTTAAACCGGTGAAGCAGTCAAGGCCAGCTTCTCTGGCCAATCTGTGTAATTCGGAAAAAAATACTTCCGGATTGGACGTTGATTATATATTTATTTATTTGTTCTTTATTTGAAAAAATACAAAAAGGCGGAAATAAGGCTAAAAGCCATTCTCTGACAGTCCAACTTGGGGTTGTGTATAGACAACGGTACAATCTAGATGAGAAAAATAAGAAATAAACAGATATTTAGTCACGAAAAATCCAGAAATAAATTCCTTTATTAGTTTCAAAATTAGATTAACTAGTATCGTCATTCATATCAACAGCTTTATAATCGTAGATTTTTAAATATGAACATTTTCGATTCATTGTTTGGGTATAGAAATTGTTCTGATCTCGGCCATGTTACTAGGTCACCCGAAACCTACATACGATCTTAACGACACGACAAAGACTCATGTCGAACATTCGAAATACTAAGATGGCTGCCTATTTAGAGTAATTGGGTGTCAGTTTTCAACAGACTTGGAAAGAAGAAGGTTCCCAATTCTGACAACGGGACCCATGAGAAAACCATTTCTAAAATTCCAAGTCTACAATTTGAATGAAAAAGCGGGCTGGGTACGCTAGTAGCGTACCCAGCCCGCTTCGCCGGCTACATTTTTCTTTATTTTATTTAAACAATAAACTGACATCATTAAATATTTAATTTAAATTTCACAATATATTAAATTATTCATTTCTCTCCGTATTCATTCTCTTCTCGAGCGGGTGAACATAAAAACACAACACATGTGTCAATACAAATTTGGGTTACAAAACTATATAATATCATCATAGTGAATAAAAGCTGTATTTGACAGTTTAAAAAGAGGAGTGCTTCGATCGTCACCATACTTTACAGGATTACTCGCCAGGTCAATCTGAAGATGCCCTGAAAGTTTCATTGAGATCTGTCCAGCCGTTTCGGAGCCTATTTGGAACATAGATATGCGCCTCAAGTGGACGAAATAGAGGTTCAGGCTAAGCGATATAAGAGCTGTGCCACCTCTCAGATCCGGTGAAGCAGTAAAGGCCAGCTTCTCTGTGCCAACTATGTTAGTTCGTCCAAAAAAAAAAGTGGACGAATATTTTATTAGAAAGGATGTACTCTAAGAGCAGTTTGATGAGACTTTGGTAAGGTTCTGATTAAGTTTGATTTAGTTATATTCCTACGATAATTCGGAAATACAAAAAAGGCGTCCGCGCGTAGTAGCTTTTAACGTTTGATTCTATTTGAAGTAGATTTTTGTTTTTACTAAATATACTTGTTCGTCGACCATGAAGATACGTAATAACCAAAATTTCATCAAATCATGGGACTATCCTTTTGTTGTGAACATTCCTCAAACCCGAACGAAGTGATTTGCTTCGTCTTTCATTCTTCGTACAGCAAAGGACTGGAATAGTTTGCCCGCGTCTGTCTTTCCTTCCGATTACAATGTGGGTATTTTCAAGAGTAGAGTGAATAGGCATTTACTAAGCTAGTGCGCCTTATCATCCACGACTGCATTTCCACTTAACATCAGGTGGGATCGTAGTCAATCACTTACTTAGAAATAATAATAAAAAAAAAACCTGTCTACCCCGCTAAGGTTAAAAATACGTGAGAGTGTATTTTTTTATACATGTCCGTGATCTTTTATCCGTATACGCTGTTTACAGCTTTAAATTGTTTACCATAAGCGCGTAGTGATTTTAAGAAGTGTGATAGATGTTCCAGCCAGACTGATTTACGAGAAAAGACTCCGGGTCAGCGCTGCCAGCGCTTAAAGCGTTTGAGTTATAGCTGACCACTCGCCAATCTCGCCGCCTGATGAATTGCGTCTTCGATTCAACGGCTTATTTAAAGCGCTAACTTATTGAATGTAAATGTAGCGTCCATTGATTTATTTTTAATCTCTTTATTGGCTGCATATTTAACAATAATAAATATTAACGGCCTGATTGGAAATTGTAATTGGCAATAACTTTTTATGCGGACGTTATAAATTATAAAACACTTTTTTTAATCTGTTGACGTCTTCTTAAAATATAACCTTTACAGAACTCTACATGATCACAGTCCGATTCGAGCAGTGGTTGTGAGCGGACGTGTGCCGCTCCGATCCCTGTCTGAAAAGGACAGCTATTAGCGCCGTCCATTGAGGGTGCTACGCGCGCACCTGTGAGCGCACCTGCGAGCACAGCTGCACGCCTCCATTGTACTTTACACTGAATTCGTAATTGCCGCATTCTAACGGCTTACGTTTTTCGGAGTATAAGTAGAACTTTATTATTTTATTGATTAGAGTCCTTTGTTCGTTCGGTGGATACCTAACGGTGTGAACGAAGCCGACGACAGGTGGTCCCGGTGCCTGACGCTTCCCTTCAGGAATCGCGAAATCGGAAGGGGTCGGCAAGGTTGGCCTTTGGTCTACTGCCATAGTCAACAGTCGACTTACGTTTTGGCCTTTAGTGCCCCGGGTAGTTTTAATTAGTCTTATGACACCTAAGGTGCACAATAAGATTGGCACCCAGACACACTAAGGCACACATCCTCCTGCCTACACCCGGCGGGGAGGGAGGTAGCCACACCCCGGCATCCCACCGGGACCCCTGTGGTAGGTAGGTAGTTTTGTGATAAAGTCCACCCTCCGCGATTAGAATGGGCAAACTTATTGCCCTTATTGAAAAGCTCCGGGTGAAATTCCCGGATATATATAATGCCCTCTTAGAAGACGAGCAGGTCGACGAATCGACCGCCGGGCCATCTGCCCCCGACCCCGTTCCTCACCGCGTACAGACTCCGCTTCCGAAATGGAAATTGAAAAATCGGGTACGGAGAGCGATAACTCCATCGAAGGTGGCCTCTTCACAACGGTCACCAAGCGTAAGACGAAGAGGAAGAAGAGCCAGGCGGCCGCTTCCTCTCCGTCTGTGAGCCCCACACCGCCCACGAAGGCACACAAGGGGCCAACGGACTTCGCCGCATCGCGGACCCCACCAGCCTCCCTATCCACTCCCCGTGAGAACGAGACAACGGACGCCGGAACGTCTCGCCCTTGCGCCGCAACACTTCCCGCTACCGCGTCCCGAGCCCCAACCGCGAACCGCGCCTCCACCGGACCGACCGCTTCAAACGCGAAGCCCTCCAGTATATTTAACAGATAGATCGCAGTGGGCCCGCGTACAATCAGCCATGCCCTATCGTAAATTGGTACCGACACTAGCCGGCACCCACATTAGGGTACAGGCGGAAGATGCCGCTCATTCAGAGATCTCACATCGTTCATGCAACAATGTGACATCTATTTTATACATATGCACTCCCAGAAGAGCGCACCCTGCGGGCGATCGTCAAGAGGATTCCGCAGAAGTTACGATTGAGGAGATTATTTCGATCTCAAGGGACAGGGCCTCCCAGTCATCAGCGTCCATCGCATGCGTAGGCAGCGCAATAAAACGCCCCTAGATATGGTCCAAGTGACTCTAGCCCGCACCCCCGAAGGAAAACGCATATTCGACATAAAAACATTATGTAGGTTCACCCGCATAGTTGTCGAAACTCCGCGTAAAACAGGCTTGCCCGGCAATGCCATAGGTGCCAACTTTATGGCCATTCCGCACGCAATTGCTTCGCGCGCCCCCGGTGCGTTAAGTGCCTTGCGGACCACGGCACTCGCGACTGTCCCCGTCCCAAGGACAGAGCCCTCCAAACGGAAGAGCCCTCCTGCGTCTTATGCAGGCAAATAGGCCACACGGCCAACTTTAAAGGATGCCCTAAGGCACCACAACGTAAACAGCCGGCCGATAAAACCGCGTCGGCCTCAAAACGCCCGACGGTGCCGCCACCGTCGGCGTTCCCACCGTTGCGCCCCGCGTGGCAAACGCCGCTCAAATTCACCGCGAACGGCGCCGCCGCCGCGGCTACAGTACCTACGCCCGCCCGCCCAGTGGCGGTACATCCATCCGCTCCAGCGCAACCGTCGGCGCTCACGGCACCTAACTCGGATACTCCCACGGCTTTCGAGGGACTAAGTGCGGTTCTTAAGTCGTTCAACATAGACGAACTCATCGCCATCGCGAACGAATATGCGTCGAAAACGGATGCAGGCGCACGGTTAGATGTTATACACCGATACCAGCACGTCCTTATCGCGTTAAAATGATTTGCAACGCTAGGATAAAGCCCGTTCGCTAACCGTCGCGTTTTTTAATGCGAACAGGCTTAGGGAACAAAAAGACGAAGTCGCGAACTTCGTACGCGAATATCAGGTCGACGTTATGTTAGTGCAAGAGACTTTTCTCAAACCGTCTATGCGCGATCCGAAGATCGCGAATTATAACATCGTTAGAAATGATAGAGCCGGTGCCAGAGGCGGCGGCACCTCATTTACTATAGGAGGTCTTTGCATTGCGTTCCGATTGACACGCCGCGACTAAAGCACCTTGAGGCCTCGGTCTGCCAGTTAGCCATGACAGGTCACTCCCCAATAACCATTGCTTCGGTATACCTTCCGTGTCACCGTAGTAAAGAAGTACTCAGATCTGACTTCGAAGCTCTCCTCTCTCGGAGACGCTACGATTCTAGCCGGTGATTTTAATAGCAAGCATCCTCGGTGGTTCTCCTATAAGACTAACCCGCGAGGGCTGGCCCTCGAATCTCTGGTCGATCCCTCGACTTCGAGATCGTGGGACCACAAGAGCCCACCCATTTTCCGCATCAAGTGGAACATACACCGGATGTCTTAGACATTGCTATCCTCCGCCATATCACCCTTACAGTAGTAACCCGTGCGTGATACACGAGCTTCACTCGGATCACCGCCCTGTAATTCTGCGGCTAGGGCCTTCAGCGCAAACCGCTCCTCAGACCAAATCCATCATCGACTGGCACAAACTTGAGTCCCAATTGAAAGATGCCAGCTCCCTCATCTAGAAGCGTTTCCTGAGAACGTAGATTCTCCTCTCAAAACAAATCTCGCCGCGCATATCTCGAGACACATTCAGACGGTCATCAAAGACTGCTCCAAGGAGGTACCCGTTGTGGACGACCACAGATGGGTCCTGCCTTCTGAAATTCGTGATCTCATGAGACGTAAGAACGCCGCCACTAGGGCTTACGACTTGCACCCTATCGAGCGTCACCGTAGGCGGCTACGTAAATTGCAGCGTGAAGTTAAATCACGCATAGCCGCTTATAGGAACGAACAGTGGAACAATACGTTAAGCGACATCCGCCCATCACATCTGGCATTTTGGAGATTACCAAAATCGCTTAAACGCGACCCCGATCCGGGATGCCACCCTCAATCGTCCTAATCTCCCGCCAGCTTCACTGGACGAGGAGAAGGCCGAGTGTCTGGCTGACAGTCTCGAGGCTCAGTGCTCCTGCTAATTCTTTCCGTCGACCCCGCTCACCTCCTAAAGGTAGAGAGCGAGGTCGATCGTAGGGGGAAAAAACCAATCCGCGATCCCGTCCCACCGATCACGTGCACCGAGGTTGAGGATATATTAAAAAATTTGCGTCCCCGCAAAGCTCCCGGTATAGACGGCATACCCAACTTGGTAGCTAGACATTTCCCCGATAATATCGTACGCCTACTGGCTATTATATTTAACGCGGCCATGACTCACGGCATCTTTCCCAACGAGTGGAAGGAGGCCGACGTCGTAGGGTTCTTCAAACCTGGTAAGCCGCGTACTGAACCTACTTCATATAGACCTATTAGTCTCCTCTCCGTTTTGGGGAAGGTATACGAACGGCTTATCTTAGCTCGATTACGCGCCTTCATGGACTCGCGAGAGCTTCCCATACCCGAGCAGTTTGGCTTCCGTGCCAAACACTCATGTATCAACAGGTACTCCGCATCACGGAGCACATTCACGCCAAATCCCTAATTGGCATGCATACGGGAGCTATCTTCCTGACGTGGCGAAGGCATTCGACAAAGTCTGGCACGCCGGGCTTGTGTACAAACTATACAAGCTCGGGGTGCCTGACTATTTAGTGCGCACATTGCGCGATTTTCTTACTGGCCGAACCTTTAGATACCGCGTCGAGGGAGTGCGCTCCACCCTCCGTCCCGTTCGAGCCGGAGTACCACAAGGATCCGTGCTCGGTCCCGTCCTATACACGCTCTACACTAACGATATTCCGCGCTCACGTAGAGCAGAGCTAGCCCTTTCGCCGACGATACCGGCATTTATGCTTCGGGGCGTTCCCCGAAGTCATTCTCAAAAACTCCAGACCGCGGCCAATGCCCTAGGGATTGGTTTAGGAAATGGAGAATAGAAATCAACCCGGCTAAGAGCGCAGCCATGTACTTCACGAGGCGTCTTCAGTCTCCACCTCGTTGCGTCCAACTTCTAGGTACCCCTATTCCATGGGTAACACAAACCAAATACTTAGGTGTCGTATTAGATCCCAAACTCAGCTTCGGCCCTCACGTAGATCAGGTTAGGAACCGGGCGGCCTACGTTATGGGTCGCCTATATCACCTCATTAATAAGAAAAGTAAAATGTCCCTTTAGTAATAAGGTGACACTTTACAAAGCAGTTATACGTCCCGTTATGACGTACGCGAGCCCGGTCTTCGCGCATGCCGCCCATAAACATATCCATAGGTTACAAGTAATTCAGAATCGTTTTTTGCGACGAGCCACGGGTGCGCCGTGGTTTGTACGTAATCGTGAGCTCCACGTTGACACAGGGTTACCGACAATAGCCCAATTCTTTAAGCAGGCATCTCGACGGTTTTCGAGACTGCCACCAAACATTCTAACAAACTTCTTGTAAGTGCCGCCACTTATAAGCCTTCCTATACTAAATTCCGTCGCGTCGCCCGGAGGCCGAGACACGTTCTTGACGATCCGGACGACGCGATTACCATTGCACAGGCTAGATCTTTACAAATCTTCAAAGCGTCCATTCGCGACCGTCGGAGGTTGCGAATAATCCTCGCGCGTTATCGCTATTTTATGGGCAGGCCTCACCCCCTAGATGCTAGGAGCGTTGCTGGAGTTTCTTCGGCCACTTCTTCTCCCAGCGCCAACGCTTCCCGAAGTGGCACTTAAAGTTAGTTTAGCTTCGAATGTCCCTTAGATTATCCGTGAAATAGCAACCGACCGAGTCGTGGTTCGGCCCTATAGGGCGCCCTCGGATCGGAATGCTTACGAGTAACATAGTAACCGTCTGCTGAGGTTACCACCGGGGACCCTTGTGTCGGGTTACGAGCGATAGAGGTTCAGGCTAAGCGACCTAAGAGCTATGCCACCTCTCAATCCGGTGAAGCAGTTAAGGCCAGCTTCTCTGGCCAATCTGTGTAGTCCGTCAAAAAAAAAAAAATCTACATGAATGTCTTAATGGATTTTAATTTTCATCTTAGACGTAAGAAATAAACGTATGTGTTATTAAAAAAAGACTAGGCTCAAAGGTCTTGGTACCAAGCCATAAGTGAAGCAGTAAAGGCCAGCTTCTCTGTGCCAACTGTGTTAGTTCGTCCAAAAAAAAAGCCGACATGTCCTTTCTCTTGACAGATCTCTAATTGCCCTTTCTATATTTAAAAAAATGGCGTCATATGTCATATATTCGTCATCTCTCTCGCACTTGTTCATACGGTCTATCTTGTCGTCAACATTGTGTTTGTGAACACGTCGAAGTTTACGATTTATGTTAATTTTGTAACTTTTTTTTTTTAAACGAACTACACAGATTGGCCAGAGAAGCTGGCCTTGACTGCTTCACCGGATTGAGAGGTGGCATAGCTCTTAGGTCGCTTAGCCTGAACCTCTATTGCTAGTAACTCGACACAAAGGTCTCCCCGGTGAGGGGTAACCTCGGCTTGGACGGTTATCGCGTAAGCATGCCGATCCGAGGGCGCCCGAGAGGGCCGAACCACGACTCGGTCGGTTGCTATTTCACGGATAATCTAAGAGACATTCAAAAGCTAAACTAACTTTGAGTGCCACTTCAAGTGGAAGCGTAATTTTGTAACAAAAGGCTTTAAGTTGTATAAATTTATGTAATCAAGGAAAACTTACAGCTATTCAAGATTTCTTATATAATTTACAGAAATATCACTAGTTTAGCAGATAACAAGTGTTCACGTAAGTTAGAAAATAAAGTAAAAATATATGCAAAATTTCGGTAACGCAGGATTGGAGAATCGGTCCCGCAGATAAAACTTCACCAGTCGTAGACGCCACGTTGCATTGTTATTAGTTTCTCCGCGACCGCCGCGTCCCTGTTTCTCATGGCCATTTTTAAGTTGTGCTCTAATATTTTTTCTGTTGATGCGACCGTTGCCCTTGTCACCAGTCTTCCTATGACGTCGTCACAGTCATCTGTGTAATAGATAGTTTGAAATACTAGGCGGAATATTAGCATAAATAAAACACAACTAACATAACTTAAAGCATCGCCAGAAGACACTTTTCGTAAGACATTCACCAGCTTATTCACCAAGTCAAGCGTGCGAAAAGAAGTGTTACTTAACTAAATATCTGTTAATTTCTTATTTTTCTCATCTAGATTGTACCGTTGTCTATACACTGGACTTTTTTTTTTGGACTGTCAGAGAATGGCTTTTAGCCTTATTTCCGCCTTAATAATCAACGTCCAATCCGGAAGTATTTTTTTTTACGAATTACACAGATTGGCCAGAGAAGCTGGCCTTGACTGCTTCACCGGTTTAAGATGTGGCATAGCTCTTAAGTCGCTTAGCCTGAACCTCTACCGTTAGTAACTCGACACAAGGGACACCACGGTGAGGGGTAACCTCGGCTTGGACGATTACTATGTTACGCGTAAGCATTCCGATCCGAGGGCGCCCGAGAGGGCCGGCTGTAGGTAAACGTAAAACTTTGTTTTCTGGATATATATAGCATCGCCAGAAGACACTTTTCGTAAGACATTCACCAGCTTATTCACCAAGTCAAAAAACTGGATCCATGTTACCCGTTATGTTAGAGCCATTCTCTATGTATATAAATAGGTCACGTGTTTGTTAATCATAAATGATGTTTTGTTCATTTTGCTTACGCCCCGCAGTCATTACGAGAGTAATTACCGACCTCATTAAAGCGGAGCAATTAGAATCATGTCGGAATTTCTATTGGTTCCTATTACAAACATTGAAATGATGCGTGGTCAGTTGATTGATAAGTTGAGCAGTAATATAATTTAAATTCGAATTTTCTATTTAAACTTTGTTCGATGCGTTTGTTAATTTTTTTATACTTTCTAAGCAAATGCTTGACTACGATCCCACCTGATGTTAAGTGGAATGCAGTCCTGGATGGTACAGTGCACTAGCTTAGTAAATGCCTACTCACTCTACTCATGAAAATACCCGGTCCGAGGTTAGGAATAATCCTCGGGCGTTACCGGTATTTTATAGGCAGTCCCCACCCCTTAGATGCTAGGAGCGTTGTTGGAGTTTCTTCGGCCACTTCTTCTCCCAGCGACAACGCTTTTCGAAGTGGCACTCAAAGTTAGTTTGGCTTTTTGAATGTTCCTTACATTATCCGTGAAATAGCTACCGACCGAGTCGTGGCTCGGCTCTCTCGGGCTCCCTCGGATCGGAATGCTTACGCGTAACATAGTAACCGTCCAAGCGGAGATTACCCTATGCCACCTCTCAATCCGGTGAAGCAGTCAAGGCCAGCTTCTCTAGCCAATCTGTGTAGTTCGTCAATAAAAAAAAAACTACTGTTCAACTGCTTTCAAATAAATAATGAATCATCGAAATCGGTTGGCGTGATATTGAGTCATTCGTCCATTTATCGCGCACATACTTGATGCAAATTTATTATTTTAATATTTTTTTCTCATGGATACCATTCTCTGAGGAATCCTAAGTACAAAAAAAAGAGGACGGCGATTGACAATTGTCTATCTTGTTAAGATTTAAACAGAAACACTAAGAAGAAAACAGCCAAAAAATGATCTCACGTCAGACCATTGGCTTATTTTTAACACTGAGCCATGCGGTCTCTACAGTCTCATCCGTTTTTGAGAGGTGGCACAACTCCTAGGTCGATTAGAATTTGGGAGTAATTCGGCGCTTCGGCTTGAAAAGTGTGGTCACACGTTTTGCCGCTGGGAGAAGTGGCCTAACAAACTTCACTCCTAACTTTGATTACCGGAAATGGCGGCAAGAAAGCCGTAGTCCCCTCATGTGGATGTCGGCGTTACGCCAGGGGTTTCGTTGTCGGAATCCATAATGAAATACACACTCCAGATTCAGCTTGCTAGCTTGCTTGTTGTATCACGAGGGTCAGTACAAGAATGCCGGCTTGCTTGTCGTATCACGACGGTCGGTACGATAATGTGACGTTATTACAAAATACAGTCGTTTTTATATTGATCTCTCAATAAGTTAAACCGTTACGGAATATTTGACTTCCTTTGTAACAAACAAATAAAATAACTACAAATAATTAATGAAATATAGTTAAATATTCACAATAAATATGTAAATGAATTTAACACAACTTTCAATGATTTATTTAACATGATTACGTTAATTTCGTATGAACAAATATCGTTCTTACACAGTCCCATCACAGATGGCGCTGAACTTTTATTTAATGCGTAGTTATTCCAAATTTGATTAAAATGATAAATCAAAACAGTATTTTCGATACTAGGCGATTTGCGCCCATATGGATGACCGGACTACGGCTTGGATGACGTGGAACGTTATAGTGTTGCCCGAGAGGGCTGTTAGTTTTCTTATGCCTTAACACGTATAATAGACGCTAATCAAACACAAAATGTTAATCAAAATTGAAAAGGCTGTAATTAATTATATGCTCTTAACTAAATAATGCTTGAAGATTAACCGAACCGTTGACTAATTGATCATTTACCGTTAAAAATTATAGAATGATTATAATGATAGACATTCCTTTCAAAGTGGATTATATTATGTCGCCTGTTAAAAGTCTGTTTATCTTTTATACTAAAATCTTAATAGTTATTTAAAAACGAATCTTGACAGACTCACAATAAAGTCCATTATCGAATGAAGAATGACGTAACAGCTTCGGACTTACATATTGTCCCAACACATCAAGCAGGTCTTCGTTTGATGTATTTGTAAAAGGTGTCGACGTTTTCAAATGAGCCAATTTAAAAAGGCCCCCCGTGTCGTATATTTTACACTTATCTCCGTACCATCTCACATTTGACATTTCAATGTATTGTGTATTTTATCATTTGAAGGACTAATGTGTGGACAGATAGAGTGGCGTTGAGTGAAAGTAATTCATGAGGATGGGTGTCCGGACCACTGAGATTAGATCGTGGTTCGCTTACGAATCGATTTAGAAGTGCTTATTTATAATAAAATCTCCGTAAGAGAACTATTTAGTGATTTTTTTTGGGTAGGTAATACTTGTTTTATGGAATAAATCAGAGTGTATTTTAACTAACTTAAAAAAATCCCGGGTGTCTGGGCGCAAGCCGTTCGGACATTAAATTCGTGATAACGTATCCTAGGTACATACGTTATTACAACAAAATTGAAGTATTTATTTAACAAATGATAATCATGCTTATAAATCATATATTTTTGTCTTATTGTACAACTTATCTCGTCTTCCTGAGCACAAATTTGCGTTCTCTATCTCTCTCATACCGCGCTCTTGCTGACACACTTTGAAATGCACTACCGACAATTCTCGGGTACTCTCGGCTCGAGCGTAACGGGACATTTTATAAGACGTTGTCATGTCAAACAGGAGAAGACTCAGAATTTTTTCTGTGTTTTTTTGTGCAATTCTAGCGCCGTCATTTAGATATATAGGAACTTCAAAATATAAGTATGATACTTTTGAAATATATATTTACGAGCAAAACAAAACCCGACTTCAAATCGAATGAAACGCTAACGCATGTCTTTTTTTTAAAAAAAGAAAGGTAGCAATATTTTTTTTCTTTTCAGAAATATTACTAACAATCTTGTTAACCATTCCAACTAAGCATAAGCTTGTGCTAGGACACGGTTCACGGCAATAGTCGACTAGTGCATTAGAACCCACGACCTTACGATTTGCAGGCCGTATTCCAGAGCATTAGAACCTAACCAAACTCTCATTAAACTACTCTAGAAGTACATCTTTTCCAATAAAGAATTAATCAACGAAACCAGTCGGCGTGATATTGAGTTATTCGTCATTTGTTGGGCACATGCTTAATGCAAATTTAAGACTTAAATGGTTTTCTCATAGTTCCATTGTCAGTTGGGACCACATGGGAAGCACCAGCTTCATACAGTAGAATTAAGAACCTCCTGCTTTTTTGAAGTCGGTTGAAAATAAAACGTCGGAGCGTAGCAGAGACATTGAAGACAATTAATTTTACTAGCTTCGGTGACTTGGCAAGATAGGTGCTGTGGTATTACTATAGTTATTAGGTGGCTGGTCTCTGAAATAGGAACAAACCTTTGAGATGGATGGAATACCAGGCCTTCGCTCCACGGATTTCAGCTAAACACTTTCAAACTTTATAAAAAATGTGATACTAAAAAAAAAATAATATCTATACACATATAATTGGAGTGTCTGTTTGTAATTTTAAAATAACCGCTTTTTACTACATGTATACTGTGTTTTTGTACAATTGTTCTGTTGTTCGTTTGTCCCGGCTAATCTCTGGAACGGCTGGACCGATTTGACGGTTTGACGGGACGTTCACTGGCACTGGCAACACTGCGTTGCCCAGACATTTTTTTTTAATGACGAACTACACAGATTGGCCAGAGAGGCTGGCATTGACTGCTTCACCGGATTGAGAGGTGGCACAGCTCTAAGGTCGCTTAGCCTGAACCTCTATTGCTAGTAACTCGACACAAGGGTCCCCCCGATGAGGAGTAACCTCGGTTAAAGTGGCGCAGCCAGTTGTACGACATAATAACAAGGAAAAAGCGTGTGCGTGTGTATGTGTCAGTTCGAATAATAATAATTCCATAGTCATGATGATTTCCAATATAGTCTATATATATATATTACTAACATTCTTGTTAACCATTCCAAGTAAGCATAAGCTTGTGCTAGGACACGGTTCACGGCAATAGTCGAATAGTGGATTCGAACCCACGACCTTACGATTTGCAGGCCGTATTCCAGAGCATTAGAACCTAACCAAACTCTCATTAAACTACTCTAGAAGTACATCTTTTCCAATAAAGAATTAATCAACGAAACCAGTCGGCGTGATATTGAGTTATTCGTCATTTGTTGGGCACATGCTTAATGCAAATTTAAGACTTAAATGGTTTTCTCATAGTTCCATTGTCAGTTGGGACCACATGGGAAGCACCAGCTTCATACAGAAGAATTAAGAACCTCCTGCTTTTTTGAAGTCGGTTGAAAATAGAACGTCCGAGCGTAGCAGAGACATTGAAGACAATTAATTTTACTAGCTTCGGTTACTTGGCAAGATAGGCGCTGTGGTATTACTATAGTTATAAGGTGGCTGGTCTCCTAAATAGGTACAAACCTCTGAGATGGAATACCAGGCCTTCACTCCACGGATTTCAGCTAAACACTTTCAAACTTTATAAAAAATGTGATATTAAAAAAAATGTTATCTATACACATATAATTGGACTGTTTTTGTGTCTGTTTGTAATTTTAAAATAACCGCTTTTTACTACATGTATACTGTTTTTGTACAATTGTTCTGTTGTTCGTTTGTCCCGGCTAATCTCTGGAACGGCTGGACCGATTTGACGGTTTGACGGGACGTTCACTGGCACTGGCAACACTGCGTTGCCCAGACATTTTTTTTTAATGACGAACTACACAGATTGGCCAGAGAGGCTGGCATTGACTGCTTCACCGGATTGAGAGGTGGCACAGCTCTAAGGTCGCTTAGCCTGAACCTCTATTGCTAGTAACTCGACACAAGGGTCCCCCCGATGAGGAGTAACCTCGGTTAAAGTGGCGCAGCCAGTTGTACGACATAATAACAAGGAAAAAGCGTGTGCGTGTGTATGTGTGAGTTCGAATAATAATAATTCCATAGTCATGATGATTTCCAATATAGTCTATATATATATAAAAGAGAATGTGTCTGTGTTTGATCCGTATAGGCTCCGAAACGGCTAGACCGATTTCAATGAAACTTTCAGGGAATCTTCAAATTGACCTGCCTAATAATTGTGTAAAGTTGGTGGCGAGCACTTTTTTGAACTGTCAAATACAACTTTTATTTACTATGATGATATTCTATTGTTTTAAAATCCAACTTTGTAGTGACACATGCGTTGTGTATATTTATGTCATTGTGAACGATATTGAAGTAAACATTTTGAAGTATAATGAAGAATAATAAATCCCTGAATGATATTGTATTTACTGATATGTACATGGGTGTAGGTAATGATCTTCACCCGCTCGAGAAGAGAATGAATACAGAGAGAAATGAATAATTTAGTGTTTGGTCAGAGTTAAATTAAATATTTAATGATGTAAGTTTATTGTTTAAATAAAACACAGCAAAATCAAGCTAGTTTCTTATAAATCCCTCTAAGTTATAACTTGCGAAATACCAAAGTGTGTTCAGTGAATAGATTGAAGTCGAGAGCGTCGCTAAAATCTTCACCAATGCTTCGCCCATAAACATGTCGCAAGACGCGCGCGCAGACAAAACAATCGACGGACGCATTCAAACGTCACTCGACGAACACACGGACAAACATAAACACGCGCACTGCTAGCCAGCTTTCGCTGCTCTGCCTCAATGAGGTTATACTTGTTAGCTGCAATAAAGTGACTCTCAAGTACTTTAAGCGAAACTAATCCATATTCCTATGTGCGATAAGATGTATAACTATAGTTACGTTATCATGTTGAGTTTACACTGAATCACTTTTGAGGGGATTTGAGGGCGTCGAGTTCTAACAATTGACACTTATTTATAACTAATTTCATCTCACATCTGAGCTCTTTATTATTTGGTAACAATGTTGCGGTATCTCTTGTAAATTGTTTAAATACTTGATAACATTTTCAACCGACTACAAAATAGATGTTCTTTTTTTTATATGTAAAGTGGCAAACGAGCATACGGCTCACCTGATCTTAGGTGATCACCGTCGCCCATGAACATCCACAGTACCAGAGGAGCTGTAGGTACGTTGCCGACCTTTGCGATAGGAATAGGCTCGTTTGTTGAAGGTCCCTAAATCGTAAACGTTCGGAAACGCTGGCGACAGTTGATTCCACAAGTTGACAGTGCGGAGAAAGTTACGCGAAAAACGTACAGTCGTTAAACGCCAACCATCAAGATGGTAGCTGGATGATTCCGAACAATTCCTCAGAACACTCCCCATGGTAAATGCGATACAGGATGCAAAGAGAACCGATCGGAAAGACCATGATCGTCGACTATTCGAGCAGCTCTACGTTGTACACGGTCAAACGGAAGAAGTAGGTACTGGGGAGCCCCGGCCCAGAGATGCGAACAGTATTCCATATGAGGCCGTACTTGCGCCTTGTAAAGTTGCAGACGGTGGGCAGGCGTGAAATACTGTCTCGCTCTACTTCTCAATTCATATGTGTTTTTTTATGTTTGTTATCACATAAATTTTCATTTGGGTGAACCGATTTTGACGATTTTTTTTTATTTGAAAGCTTGGTGCTTCCCGAGTGGTCCCATTTTGATCCTATTTTCACAACGGCATCCATGAGAAAATCATATTTGTCCTAAATTTGCATCAAGTATGCCACAAATGACTAATAACTGAATATCACGCCATCCTATTTCGATGATTCATGTTTTTTTTTTGGAAAGGTGTACTACAAGAGTTTGATGAGAATTTGATTAGGTTCTTATTGATTATATTACTACGATAATTCGTAAATAAAAAGAGAGCATTCACGTGTGATATCGTTTGACGTTTGATTCGAAGTCGGTTCTTGTTTTGGCTCGTAATCTGAAGTCGGTTAAAATTATATGCCTCTAAACAATTACTTAACCCACTTATAACGATCGATCTTTATAGAGATTTTTTTTTTAAATCTACCCTCAATATATGCATCGTCGTCGAGTTCGTGTTTCGGTGGATAAATTGTCTCATAACAACAAAGTTTTAAACATAATAAAAGTTTAATTTGCTTTGAGGATATATTTTTAAATACAATAAATACGTATTTTTAAACTAGTATGGTACCTGGGCAACTGAACTGTAGAAAAAATTTGAAATTTTAAAAATAGCAGCTTTGGGCTCGAAAGGCGAGCTAAGAGGCTATTTGGTAACGCAGCTGAAACCAATCTGCTCAGTCTTGATCACAGGTCTAGTTTCCTTTCGGTTTTCTACAGATTTCATTTCGGAGAGTGTGCTCAGGAACATAATCTAATTCCCTCATCCCCTTTCCACCATCAGACTTCAAGACGCACTGCAGGATTTCATCCTTTTGTTGTAAACATCCCTCAAACCCGAACGAAGCACTTTGCTTCGTCTTTCATTATTCGTACAGCAAAGGACTGGAATAGTTTGCCCGCGTCTGTTTTTCCCACCGATTACAATGTGAGTATTTTAAAAAGTTGAGTGAATAGGCTTTACTAAGCTTGTGCCCCTTACCATCCACGACTGCATTTTGATTCAAGCACTAAAATTTACTAAAATTCAGTTTCAGTATTAACCCGGTTAACGTACCACGAAGTAATGTAGTAACACAAAGTGTGCACTAGCCTTATAAAGAAGCACAGTGTGAATAGTCCAAACGAAATTTAATTTTGATCAGTCCCGTACGTATAATAGCATGCAGCAATTAAGGTGGAGTGTGGAGTATCGCAATTTACAAGACGTGGGCGCGTGTCCACGTAGTCAGGATTCTCGACACAACACAGTTTCGTTAGGGCTATTTAAAACACACTGCAGCCATAGGTAGCAGGTGGGTCGTGACTGTGAATATGTTGGACTGTGGTCCAAGTTGAAGCTTTGAAATAAGAGACTAAGAGAGATTATTCTGTCCTCAGAGTAATGAATGATATCATTGCATTAAAATTGATACTAACCTTTTTTTCCAACCGACTTCAAATCGAATCAAATCGAAGGGGCTCCAGCGTAAACCTAACCTAAACCAAATGCAAATGTTGAGGTCAATCCTTTTCAATGTGTATTCAGACAAGGCTGCTTACACAGGTTTGTTCCCAGTTTGGACACCAGTCCCCCGATCCTCTTTTTTTTTGGACGAACTAACACAGTTGGCCTGAGAAGCTGGCCTTTACTGCTTCACCGGATTGAGAGGTGGCATAGCTCTTAGGTCGCTTAGCCTGAACCTCTATTAGGGGGTAACTCGACACAAGGGTCCCCCCGGTGAGGGATAACCTCGGCTTGGGCGGTTACCATTATAACGCGTTAGCAGTCCGATCCGAGGGCGTCCGAGAGGGCCGAACCAAGACTCGGTCGGTATCTATTTTATTAACAAAGAGTATTGGGACTAAGCTAAACTAACTTATATGCCACTTCGGGAAGCGTTAGCGCTGGGTGAAGAAGTAGCCGAAGAAACTCCAGCAACGCTCATAATCTTATCGAGGGGGTGGGGTTTTCCCATAAAGTACTTATATCGCGCAAGGATTTTTCGCAACCTCCGACGGTCGCGAATGGACGCTTTGTGGATTTGTTGAGATCTAGCTTGTGCAAACCCCGATCCTCTTACTTAATACCTCCTTTATACATTTGTGTTTACTAGCCTTATGCTATGTGAATAAAAAAAAATAAAATAAATATTTTACAAAAAACAACAATCGACTTCAAATTAAATCTACGTTAATAATGAGCCTATATAATCTATATAAAGAAATGAATGTTTTCAAGCACAGCTAACAGCCTAGCTATTATGCCTGTTCAATCGACTAAAGTGTCAGGAATCTTTGACGACATTCCGCTCATATCCTGTACCACGTCTTAAGGGTGGGCCGTGAAATTGTGCATTACCATCATCGTTCTACGACCTCGGCGCTGATATTAAGGGGACTCTGAACCCGTATACTTCCAGGTGGATAACTGGGATGATCCCGTCGTAAGTCTATATATATAAAAGAGGAAGTGTGTGGGTTTATTCCTTATAAGCTTAATAGGAAACTTTTAGGAAATCTTCAGATAGACCTGACAAATAAAATTAAATATTTAATGATGTAAGTTTATTGTTTAAATAAAATAAAGCCGAATCTAGCCCGGCAAAGCGGGCTGGGTACGCTAGTCTTTTAATTCAATGTTCGGTGGTAACGTATAAATTTAGATGAAACGTAGAAAACTATCATAACCTATATCTTCTATATCTGCTTCACCGGATTGAGAGGTGGCATAGCTCTTAGGTCGCTTAGCCTGAACCTCTATTGCTAGTAACTCGACACAAGGGTCCCCCGATGAGGGCTAACCTCGGCTTGACGGTTACTATTATATGTTACGCGTAAGCATTCCGATCTGAGGGCGCCTGAGAGGGCCGAACCACGACTCAGTCGGTTGCTATTTCACGGATAATATAAGGGACATTCAAAAGCTAAACTAACTTTGAGTGCCACTTCGGGAAGCGTTGGCGCTGGGAGAAAAAGTGCCCGAAGAAACTCCAGCAACGCTCCTAACATTTAAGGGTGGGCCTGCCCATAAAATAGCGGTGAAGCGCGAGGATTATTCGCAACCTCCGACGGTAATCAACGCTTTGTGGATTTGTAGAGATCTAGCCTGTGCAAACCACGATCCTCTTACTTAATACCTCCTTTATACATTTGTGTTTACAAGCCTAATGCTATGTGAATAAAAAATAAAATAAATATTTTACAAAAAACAACAATCGACTTCAAATTAAATCTACGTTAATAATGAGCCTACATAATCTATATAAAGAAATGAATGTTTTCAAGCACAGCTAACAGCCTAGCTATTATGCCTGTTCAATCGACTAAAGTGTCAAGAATCTTTGACGACATTCCGCTCATGTTCTGTACCACGTCGTAAGGGTGGGCCGTGAAATTGTGCATTACCGTCATCGTTCTACGACCTCGGCGCTGATATTAAGGGGACTCTGAACCCGTATACTTCCAGGTGGATAACTGGGATGATCCCGCTGTGAGTCTATATATATAAAAGAGGAAGTGTGTGGGTTTATTCCTTATAAGCTTAATAAGAAACTTTTAGGGAATCTTCAGATTGACCTGACAAATAAAATTAAATATTTAATGATGTAAGTTTATTGTTTAAATAAAATAAAGCCGAATCTAGCCCGGCAAAGCGGGCTGGGTACGCTAGTCTTTTAATTCAATGTTCGGTGGTAACGTATAAATTTAGATGAAACGTAGAAAACTATCATAACCTATATCTTCTATATCTGCTTCACCGGATTGAGAGGTGGCATGGCTCTTAGGTCGCTTAGCCTGAACCTCTATCGCTAGTAACTCGAAACAAGGGTGATTCGCAACCTCCGACGGTAATCAACGCTTTGTGGATTTGTAGAGATCTAGCCTGTGCAATGGTAATCGCGTCGTCCGGATCGTCAAGAACGTGTCGGCCTCCGGGCGACGCGACGGAATTTAGTATGGGAAATCAAATCTGTCATCAAACTAACCTTGAAGTACATCCTTTCCAATGAACAACTAAGCATCGATATCGTTCGCATGATATTGTGTTATCCGTCCATTTGTCGCGCACACACTTAACGCAAATTTATGACTTACATGATTTTCTCATGCATGCCATTATCAGAACCAGACCAAATTGGGGAAAATGGGACAACACGGAAAGTACCAGCTTTCAAAAAAAAGAATCATCAAAATCACCCAGTCGAAGGAAAAAACATATTTTGTTATATTAAGATTTGAAGTCGGTTTTTTTTGACTCGTCTTTGTCTTAGAATGACCGTAAAATACAGTTCTATCTATTTATCTATGTAGAACAGGCAAGTTACCTCTTGGCTGGCATTCAAGCTAAGGTCGCAGAGTCACTCCTTGGGTTCAAGCTATGAGACCTACAAGCAGTGGCATTTCTCAAATTGGATAAAACCCTTGGTCAGCTCTTTTGGTTAGTTTAGCTTCACTTAAAAATCAAAGATTTTTCAACATCCTATATCATATTAACTAATATCCATAACTCAAATCTTTGCAATGCAAATACTGTGTCACAAGTATATAAAACAAAACGGGACACAAACGTAATTTCTAAACAAGCCGGTCTGAAACTTTATCGTCTCGCCATAAAATGCGCTTTCTTCTTTGGTACGTTTTACTGTGCATTAGTTGGAGTCTCCTTAGAGCTGACAATGATTTAATTTGAAAATATTTAAACTTTCGTGCTAGCTTCGATCTTCGAAGCTGATTGGAATTAAAGATTTCACTTAATTTCTCAAATATTATTCTACTTTGTTTGTGTTTTATAATGTTGTTGCTATAGCAACGCTTCTATCACTGGCAGGAGTGTCTGTGCATGATCTATGTTGCGGTGAAAAAGACATTCACATGAAGTTGAAGCATTGACTCGATTAAATTACATCTTAGTCGAGGTTCGGCCCTCTCGGGCGCCCTCGGATCGGAATGCTTACGCGTAACATAGTAACCGCCCAAGCCGAGGTTACCCCTCACCGGGGGGACCCTTGTGTGGAGTTACTAGCGATAGAGGTTCAGGCTAAGCGACCTAAAAGCTATGCCACGTCTCAATCCGGTGAAGCAGTCAAGACCAGCTTCTCTGGCCAATCTGTGTAGTTAGTCAAAAAAAAATTACATCAAAGATTGCATCTCCCTTTAATATGAGATGGAATGGTTACTTCAGTTTGGGACATTCATTAGTCAGTTTTTCTTAAATTATAAGAATTAATTTTCTTTACACACCCACTACCAGATAATGGAATCAGATGAATGTAGAAGAATAAAAAAAAATTGTCACTAGATCTTCGTAATATAATTGGATCATTTGGAAACGAGTAGATTAGATTTGAAGCCGGTTATTGTTTTTGAACGTAAAAAAAAATTTAATATATAGCCGTGAGCAAAAATAAAGGGTCGGCTAACTGAAATACATTGTGCTGGATAGACAATGAAATATTACACATAAACTTAAACGAAAAAGAATATCTTACGTAAACTTGTAACGGTGTTATTCATAAAACTTTATTTTTATTTAAATTTTAGTACTTAGTGTTGCCATGTGGCAACTAAATAATAAAATAAATAATAAAATCCAAATAAAATTTTATGAAAAACACTGAATTATCAAAGTTTACGTAAGATATCCATTTTCGTTTACGTTTATGTTTTTATTGAAATAAAAATATTTTATTTTATTTAAATTTTAGTACTCAGTGTTGCCATGTGGCAACTAAATAATAAAATCCAAATAAAATTTTATGAAAAATACTATATTATCCAAGTTTACGTAAGATATCCTTTTTAGTTTACGTTTATGTTTTTTATTGAAATAAAAATAAATTAACAAAATTATTTTATTTTATTTTAAGGATATTTAATTGTCTATTATGCACAATTTATTTCAGTTAGCAAGCGTCTTTATCTTCCGAGATTTGTTATTGCAATTTTATGTGCTGATTTACCACGCGCTCGGCGGTGAAGGCAAACATCTTGTCACAATCCGCACTAAGGCCGTGTGGCGGACTACGCCCTTATACTTTCTTTACATAGAAGGCCTGTGCCAAGCAGTGGGACATATATAAAGGCTGTAACTTTAACTTTAACTTAACACGCTTAAAAATCTGTCCATTTAGTTCGAAATCAAACTATATTATTTCGCAGCAGGTCGCAGCAAAACAAAAGCGAAAAAGCGACGCCATCATAAATTTCTATAAGTTTAACAAAACATCTATTAGGTGGTAATCGTTGGTGCCGTGTGACAATGGTGTGAGGGGCCAGGTTCGAAAGCGCACCACGGCCCTGCCACTTTGTCGGCGCGTTTTGTCCCGCTTTTTGTGCGCATTGACGGTCCGATGCAGTGACCACTTCCCATGCTTGGGATCGGTACGTTTTACTGTGCATTAGTTGGAGTCTCCTTAAAGCTGACAATGATTTAATTTGAAAATATTTAAACTTTCGTGCTAGCTTCGATCTTCGAAGCTGATTGGAATTAAAGATTTCAGTTAATTTCTCAAATATTATTCTACTTTGTTTGTGTTTTATAATGTTGTTGCTATAGCAACGCTTCTATCACTGGCAGGAGTGTCTGTGCATGATCTATGTTGCGGTGAAAAAGACATTCACATGAACTTGAAGCATTGACTCGATTAAATTACATCTTAGTCGTGGTTCGGCCCTCTCGGGCGCCCTCGGATCGGAATGCTTACTCGTAACATAGTAACCGCCCAAGCCGAGGTTACCCCTCACCGGGGGGACCCTTGTGTGGAGTTACTAGCGATGCCATCTCACAATCCGGTGAAGCAGTCAAGGCCAGCTTCTCTGGTCAATCTGTGTAGTAAGTAAAAAAAAAATTACATCAAAGATTGCATCTCCCTTTAATATGAGATGGAATGGTTACTTCAGTTTGGGACATTCATCAGTCAGTTTTTCTTAAATTATAAGAATTAATTTTCTTTTACATAGAAGGCCTGTGCCCAGCAGTGGGACATATATAAAGGCTGTAACTTTAACTTTAACTTTAACTTTAACTTAACACGCTTAAAAATCTGTCCATTTAGTTCGAAATGAAATTATATTATTTCGCAGCAGGTCGCAGCAAAACAAAAGCGAAAAAGCGACGCCATCATAAATTTCTATAAGTTTAACAAAACATCTATTAGGTGGTAATCGTTGGTGCCGTGTGACAATGGTGTGAGGGGCCAGGTTCGAAAGCGCACCACGGCCCTGCCACTTTGTCGGCGCGTTTTGTCCCGCTTTTTGTGCGCATTGACGGTCCGATGCAGTGACCACTTCCCATGCTTGGGATCGATACGTTTTGATACTTGTGCACTTTTTAGCTAGAAATTTTTATCAGTATAAAGGATTCTAATCTTGACAAGTAATATAATAAGACGGATACAACAATCGCTCTCTGCTTTACACCTTTTTATGAAGTGTTTTTTTCTATAAAAGGGTAAAAAATCGAACCCTTAACCATTAGATCGTTATAACACTCAGACATTAGGTTATCACTGCTTTAAAATAAGGTATGAAACTCACTACGCCCCCTGGTATTACCCGCGATTAAAACTATTGATTTAAATTATCTAAAATAAAAGTAGACATCAGCAATCTGCTAGTGAAAGTCCCGTCAAAATCGATCCCGCCGTTCCTGATATTAGGCGGAATAAACATACTGACAAAAATGTAAAAAATGTTATTTTGGGATTTTTTTTTATGTTTTTTATGTACGGTACATATCCTAAAATATAGATATATATAATACATGTTACATTCGTTACCATAACAAAACTGTTTCTCGGCGTTTAATTTTTTTTCACACCAACAATTCCCCTTTAAAAATTTTAGTAATCATACTACTAGACGCAGATCGTGCATATTTGAATTTTGTATTATTGCGAATTTTTCCTTTCAGTTACATTGTGTTAGTATCAAGTTATGTAAGTCGCACTACATGACAGTATTTCGCAGTATTAAAACGTTTTTACCCATAGCGGTTCGATTTTGTCATTATTCTTAGGATTGAAATTGATTTTACTCATAACTAAGAATTCAGATTTATATTCCGAAAATCTTGCGCTAATTTACTCATAAGACATCTTCAGGTTAAGCGCTTAAGAGACCGTATCAATCCAGTGCCACGCCGATCCTGATAAGGTCATCTATCTGGACCTAAGAGCTTTGCCACCACTCAATCCGTAGAATCAGTTGAGTTCAGCTTCTCTGAATTATCTGTATAGGTTCGTATCAAAGAAGCAGTCGTAAAACATAGTAGTCGTAAATTCTTCCACGTACAACCAACTTGATGAATCAATCAGCGGTGTTTCTGAATCAATACTTTTTTTTCTGTATTACAATGTAATATGTGATCGGGCGAGGCGAAAGGAACTTGGGAGGAAGATATTAGTAGATATATGATTGTTAACAGATAGACAGACAGATAGGCAGTAAGCAATAGATTAAGAGCGAGCAGTGCGTACACATTCTTTTCTGTTTTGAATAATCGTGTAAATCATCTTAAAAAATCTCATCAAACTTTTTTTTAAGTTGATTGAAAATACGAACGAAAAGAGAACCTCGTCACTTTTTTTAAGTCGGTTGAAAATGGTGCTTTTCATCCCTACCATTTTAGGGCCCTAATTCCGGCCACGGCCGAGGGGTTGCGAAGTTCGATCTTATAATAATAATAATAATTGATTATACGACAGGACTAGTGTTGCCAATAAGCCTGATATTGTGCTGACAGATCGGTCAACGCGACAGGCGGTGCTCGTCGACATTACCATCCCGCATGACGAGAACCTTGTGAAAGCCGAAAGGGAAAAACTCACTAAGTACCTCGACTTGGCTCACGAGGTGCCCGCCATGTGGGATGTGGATTCGACGATCATTGTCCCGATAGTCGTTTCTGCAAACGGTCTCATAGCGAAAAGTCTCGAACAACATCTTAAGAGACTTTCGCTAGATGGCTGGGTCAAGGGTCAGATACAGAAGGCAGTACTCCTGGACACGGCACGCATCTCACGTTTCTCTCTATGTCGCCCTAACCACCGGTTGCTTGACCCCTGCTTCGTTGCCGGTGGCACACACTAGGTTAGGTTTTTATAATGTTTTTGTATTTTGTATGATATTTTTGTGTATTTTACTTTTTATATAAATATTATAAAAATTTAACCTAAGGATTCAAAATAAATAAAAAAATAATAATTGATTTATTCATTCAATTTCCTAAGACTCATCATTACATTATACTACTTTTAGAATTTACAACAGAACTTTTCTGTATTACAATGTAATATGTGATCGAGCGAGACGAAAGGAACTTAGGAGTAACATATTAGTAGATATGTGATTGTTAACAGATAGACAGATAGGCAGTAAGCAATAGATTAAGAAAGAACAGTGCGTGCACATTTTCTTTCTGTCTTGAACAAATACAAAAGTATTTAAATTATATTTTGTGTATATACTATACATATAAAAACATATATACATTCATCTAGACACATATACTCGTAGATGGAGCTAGAAAACTTTTATTTCAGTCGTGTGACTGGTTTTTTATCACAAATATTACTTACATTCTTGTTAACCATTCCAACTAAATTTAAGCTTGTGCTGGGAGATGTTTCACGTCATTAGCCAAATAGTGGATTCAAACCTGCGATCTAACGCAGACTGTACCCTAAACTATTAGTACATGCCTAAGTCTACACGCGTGGCATTCATCTAACGAGATTATTATATAGGGTACATTACACCTACAAATCTATCTCTACGATAATAGCCGAGCCTAACTTTGAGGCACATAGTTCGGCAAACAAATTAATTAACGAGAAAAGTTATCGTGTCAGCGTTAAGTAAAGGCCCGCAATACGATTTCGAAATATACTTGCCGAGGTTAACATTACATGCACATTAAGGTTCGATTACACAAACAAGGCGGGAGCGTCAAGATAAGTTAAGGAAAAAGTTATAGGCAATTATCAGGTGCATTTCCTGCATATCTACCTCACAAATATTACATTGTATAAATAAGACATTGAATAGTTTATAGACACTGTTGGGCGCAGGCCTTCTCTGTAAAGAGAGTATAAGGGCATAGGAACTACATGATCTAATTCCCCCATCCCCTTTCCACCATCGGACTTCTAGACGCACTGCGGGATTTCATCCTTTCGTTGTGAACATCCCACAAACCCGAACGAAGCGATTTGCTTCGTCTTTCATTCTTCGCACAGCAAAGGACTGGAATATTTTGCCCGCGTCTGTCTTTCCTTCCGATTACAATGTGGGTATTTTCAAGAGTAGAGTGAATAGGCATTTACTAAGCTAGTGCGCCTTACCATCCAGGACTGCATTTCCGCTTAACATCAGGTGGGATCGTAGTCAAGCACTTGCTTAGAAATTATAAAAAAAAAAAAATAGTCCACCACGCGGCCCTAGTGCGGATTTGTAGACTTCACGTGCCTTAGAAAAATTGTCTAAGACATTTAGGTTCCCTCACGATGTTTTCAATCACCGCCGAGCGCGTGGTTAATCAGCACATAAAATTGAAATAACAAACTTATTGGTGCTGGCACCGGGGATCGAACTCGGGTTGCTAGCGGACACTGAGCTACCACGGCTCTTAAGACATTGAATAAACCGTGTATATTTACTAGAAAAACAAAACCGATTTCAAATCGAATCACACTTTAAACTCTATTACGCGCTTACGCTGACCTCTTTGTATTTCCGAAATGTCGCAGGAATATTACGAAATAGCATTAATCATAACATCGGTCAGGCTAAGCGACCTAAGAGCTATGCCAGCTCTCAAACCGATGAAGAAGTCAAGGCCAACGTGTCTGGCCAATCTGTGTAGTTAACCAAAAAATAAATACAACTTTTTTGTATGACCTTTTAAAGTGTGTCTGGTACACACGTAAACAAAGGGGTAATAGTCATTAGCAATACGCTATCGCTTATTGAATGTAATCTCGGCTTTGTGTGTTCCCGCTAAACGATACACAATACGGATGACGTTAAAGTATACTCGTCAAGTTACAAGTTTATTTACAAAATACTTTATAAAAAGACTTTACGATCGTGCTAATTTTTATTTTAAGCAATAAATGAGAAATGCAAAGGTATTGTTCATATGTTTGTTTTGTTTACAAAATTTATTGTAGTGAATGAAAATTTGTAATTATAATGGTATTGTAAAATTTCGTATTTACTTAAAATCCTTTTGTATTCGCTATTAACACTGAGAAAAGATATATTTTTCAATTTCCTTAAACATAAATTTGAATGAGATGATTTGATGAACATGAAACACGGTTTTTTATTACCTCCCTTACATTATCCGTGAAATAGCAACCGACCGAGTCGTGGTTCGGCCCTCTCGGGCACCCTCGGATCGGAATGCTTACGCATAACATAGTAACCGTCCAAGCCGAGGTTACCCCTCACCGGGGGGACCCTTGTGTCGAGTTACTAGCAATAGAGGTTCATCCTAAGCGACCTAAGAGCTGTGCCACCTCTCAATCCGTTGAAGCAGTCAAGTCCAGCCTCTCTGGCCAATCTGTGTAGTTCGTCATTTAAAAAAAATTAAAAAAAAATTATTAGTAGTATATAGTTATTCCGGATTTATTTGTGGTAAACTATTCTCAGCTTATTCTTAATTTATTCCTTGTTTAACTAAACTTAGTTTAAGGTTGGAATAAATATGTTATAACTCATTTTTATTTGTAAGACTGTTATAATATAGGTTCAGGCTAAGGGCCTTAAGAGCAGAGCACCACTCAAATTTGATAAAACTCTTATGGTCAGCTTCTGTGGCTACAAGACAAAACGAGACACAAACATAATTTCTAATCAAGCCGGTCTGAAACTTTATAGTCTCGCCGTACAATGCGCTTTCTTCTTTCGTAAGTTTCGCGCCCATTCGTTAGTGTTGCCTTACAGCTTGCAATCATATAAATATTATAATTTATGTCTAAAACTTTCGTTCTAGGTTCAAACTTCAAAGTTTATTATAATTAAAGATTTCAGTAAATTTCTCAGTTGTTATTTTTTTTATAATGTTGTTCATATAGCAACGCTTTTAACACTGGTCGAAGTGTCTCTGTATGAGCTCTGCCTCTTTTTTTTTTAAAGAAAGCTAGCAATATTTCTTTTTTTCAGAAATATTACTAACAATCTTGTCAACCATTCCAACTAAGCTTAAGCTTGTGCTAGGACATGGTTCACGGCAATAGTCGAATGGTGGATTCGAACCCACGACCTTACGATTCGCAGGCCGTACCCTAAACCATTAGGCTATTGACGCTTCAAACTGCTCTCAACATAGGTTCGCCGCAAAAGGAAAACTTATCTCGAAAACAATTATGTAAGATGTAGGAGAAGGAAGAGTTATTAAATTTATATTAAATTTGATTAGGTTTTGATTAATACAGGTTATATTGCAAATTAAGCTAAAGGTTACAGCACGTCATAAACTGTTATTAGCTGTCTCGCTGAGAAAGGTTACAGGGTGCCAACTCAATCAAGATTTACCGTAGTTTTAACCTATACGGGAATTACGTGGCGTCAATTTTCATTTCTAATAAAATTATATGATATTATAAATACGATCTTATGGCCTAATACATTGATTTATACTTTTATAAAATACTAGCGTACCCAGCCCGCTTCGTTGGTCTAGATTTTGCTTTATTTTATTCTCTCTCTCATTAATTTCTCTCCGTATTCATTATCTTCTATTCTCTTCTCGAATAGGTGAAGATTACCTACACCCATGTACATATCAGTAAATACAATATCATTCTTATAATTTATAAAAAAACATATCAGGCTCGAGTAAATGTCAGATATAAAAGTACGACGGCACTACTTAGATATTTATGTCAATTTTTCGTTTATGCACGTTGTCAAAGGTATCGTAGAAGTGGAATTATTTACCTAGTCTTAGATTGTTATATATCAACCAATATCTCAATCAATTTACATTTTTAGCAGTTCCGTGATATTTGAAATATGGTGTTGTTCATACGCGCCTGCCGAGGAAGCGGGTAAGTTATATCGGGCCCGACCTACTAGAGGCCCCTACCGACTATAACCTTCCATGGTGAGCAGTCCTTCGCTGTGATGGGGCGAGATGGGGTCGCGTTAGCATTCACCATCTTGCCCTGGTGACAGGCACGGTTTAAAACCGAGCCTCCTGCGCCTGTAGGTGCCATGCAATATGGCACCTTTTTTTTTTTTTGTTAACGCGGGGAATCATTTTATTAACCATCCTCCGGTACCATGGGTGGGCCCGGAGGGATGTGTGGACTCGGCCTGGGTAGCCCCTACCCACTAAACCTACCGCCAATGCCATCAGCCGTTATGAGCGGGTGTCCCGGATCCCAAATGCAATATGGCACCTAACGAATTTGAAACCAAACCTTTTCAAATATAAAAAAAAAATCAAAATCGGTTCCTTAAACGACGCCGACTCAGGCTACTCTAAAAAAAAAAAAATTTCAGGATTTTTAGGAATACTTACCTAAGCAGGAGCGGTGATAACTTAGAAGCCTAGCGGGTAGACTTAGCTATGATCTAAGGGTCAATGGTTCGTAATCCCAGCTGGAGTGGCAGTATAGTAACGGTGGTATAAAGAGGTAATTAGTAAAATAAATGACGCCACTATAAGAGCTCAAACATTAAAATAACACGAATTGAGTACCTCCTTATTGTCTGAAGTCGGTTAAAAATCAATCACATCACTTAATGTGAGTCACAAGGAATGCACAATATAAGTGCATGTTAATCGCTAACAAAGCACTTCCCGGGTCTTTATTGTGACATAAATATCGTATACAACGTGCTAATTGGTACGTGCACCATATGCGGTGGTCCAGTGTGAGGTGACCCGCGCCGCGGTCCATTTGCACCTTTTTTGTGCCGTAAAAGTCGAAGAGTGTTAACGTTATTTAACATCAGAAGCTCGATTACGGTGTAGACATAAATCGAAGACACATAGCAAGCGAAATGGAATAATATTTTTAAAAAACAGAAAACCCACCACAAATAGTAAAAAATAAAGATGTTAGTCGAAGATTCCTGAGCTACTACAAACAAATCGATAAAGCAGCCTACAGGAATAAAACTTAGAAGTTATATGCATCCCAACACACATTCAAAACAATGTGAGTTGCGAGCCCACCATTAGATAAAAATTATAATTAGTAACTAGGTAGTAGGATAAGAACTTAAACTAGCATTATACAGGGTGGCCCATAAGTCCTTTGATATGAAAAAATTATTAAAATAAAACTAATTACATTATGAATAAAATTTTTATTTACAAAAAAGCTTAAAAACGGGAATTATTTTTGAAAATAACATCTTCTAAATGTAATCCGTTGCGATCACGGCACTCTTGCAAACGACGTCTAAAATTGTCGATGACTGCGCGGCACGTCACTGCTGAAATGCTTGTCATTTCTCTGCGGATGTTTTCTTTTAGGGCCTCAATTGACCGCGGGTTTGTGTCGTATACTTTAGCCTTAAGGTAGCCCCACAAAAAATCCATCGGGGTCAGATCTGGACTACGTGGAGGCCAGGAAATGTCTCCTCTCTTAGAGATCACTTTGCCAGGAAAAGTTGACGGATAACGGGCATAGCAGTGTTAGAGGTGTGAGAAGTGGCCCCATCCTGTTGAAACCACGTCCTGGCATTAAAGCCTGAAAAGTTTTGCAATTCTGGTATGAAAAACTCTTCGATCATAGCCACATATCGCTCCGACGTAACAGTAACTGCGCGCCCTCTGCCATCCTCAAAGAAGTAAGGCCCTAGGATACCATGGCTGACATAGCGGCCCAAACAGTCACTTTCGGACTATGTAAGGGCTTCTGATGCTTAAGTTTTGGATTGATGGGGCTCCAATAGCGGCAATTTTGTTTACTAACATGCCCGTCAAGATGGAAATGAGCCTCGTCAGAGAACATTATGTTATTAAAGGAAGTAAACCGATTCAACATTTCATTCGCATAATTTTGTCTTTGAATACCGTCAGTTTCCTTTAATTCTTGAACCAACTGAATTTTGTAAGGGTGCATATGTAAATCTTTCTTCTAAATCCGTTGTAACGATGTCCTGGTTACGTTTAATGCTCTGGCGCGCTTACGAGTTGACTGTGTCGGATTTTCGCGAATAGACTGTGTCACTGTGTCTATGTTTTGTTCCGTACGTGACGTCCTTTAAGGACCCAACCGCGGTTTATCTAACGTTGAACCGGTCTCCTCGAACTTAGCAACCCAGTTTTTAATCGTTTGAAGAGTAGGAGTGTCGTCAAAGTTGTGTAAACCTTTGTGTTCTCGAAATTTACGCCGCGCAACCGTTGCCGAATTGTCGTTTTATAAAACTCGCGCACACAAAACGCACGGTCCGCTCCGGTAAAACGCTCCATCGCGACTAAATTCCCAGAAACCGAAGATACTCCCCCGCTTCCCCGCACCGCTCACGCGCGCCCTGTTCGTTTTATTCAAATTTTACTTTTCAAAGGACTTATGGGCCACCCTGTATAAAAAATAGCGTAGATAGTAATAAGACAAATGTAATAGAAATAAGATTAGAAATAAGAGAATGACAGAAATGTAACTAGAAATAATTATAAGAAAGAGAAAAATAAAAGAAGTAGTGTATAATAGAAGTAGAAGTAAATTGTGTAATAATAATAAGTGTAATATTAGACTGTAATAAACATAAATACTAACAAGAAGGATGAATGAATGAGAGGAAAGACATGGGAGAAATCCTTTTTTTTGTTTACGGGAGGAAATCTTCAGAAAGTTACCCCGCCTTCTGGGGAAGGCGGCGGTTATGTGGGTTCTTACCCACTAAAACCTCCCAGTGGCCCTTTCCTCGGTGCATGACGAGGGGCTCCGGGATCTCCAGTGGAACGCACCGGAGCCCCTCTGCACTGTGCTCAAGGAGAGCACGTCCTGGGGAGGTTACTCCCTCCTCCCTGTGCTCCTCAGAGCGAAAGGCGACATGGGCCAGCCGATGTCGCCTTCTTCCCGGGTCCACTTTGGTGGACGACGCAGGCCCCCACCCTTGTCGCCCAGTGAACCCGAGGCCCCTTTAGTCGCCTTGTACGACAGGCAGGGGATACCGTAGTCTTATTCTTGAGAGCCCAGAACTACAGGGCTGACAACCTACAACCTAGTTCAGAGTTGACATTAATTGTCAACAGAGCGACATATTAAGTCACTAAAGAAACCAAATTTTTGCATTACAACGGTAGGATATTTAACATTAACACACATATCCGGCAAGTGCTCTCCTTGAGCATAGTGCAGAGGGCCTCTGGTACATTCCTCTGGAGATCCCTGAGCCCCTCGCCATGCAGGGGAGGTTTTAGTGGGTAAAACCCCACATAACCGCCGCCTTCCCCAGGAGGCGGGGTATCTTTTGAAGATTTCCTCCCGTTAACAAAAAAGTTGAAATTTAAATTGCAACATGCCCATTCACTGACACAAACATGCAGAAATATTAAACTCAAAATATGCCTAAGTAATTAAAATGAAATGAAATTCATAAATAGTCGCACAGAGCTAGATTCTATAAAAAAAAGGGTTCTAAAAATAAAGGGTAGATTATTACGAGGTATCGTATTGAAGATTTCCTCCCGTTAACAAAAGAAATTAAATTTAAAATAAGGCATATTAGTAAGCATTATATAACGTGTTTCAAAATTGTCATCTTTCTACAGCTTAATATGAAACACTGAACGTAGTTTCTCCTCTCGGGATATCGTGAAAACGAACTCGATATCGGCTGTTAATTAATTTCTGTTGTTAACAGTAGTTAATTCAAACTTTGATTGGTTGGCGAGTGAATTCAATCGATGCAGTTATAATTCAAACGGCACGCGATGTTTGTGTTCAATTAAAACTATGCAAATTTATATGTCAAAACAAAACTTTGGGTATCTTATGTAACATAGTAATGAACATTTGTGGGTTAAAATTATTTAATTTATGAAAACAATTATGACAGTAACAGATCGAAACTGCAGTGATAACAATTGTGCTTACGTACTTTTGATTATCTGTGAAATAGCTACCGACCGAGTCGTGGTTCGGCCCTCTCTGGCGCCCTCGGATCGGAATGCTCGTGCGTGCGTCACCGGGGGTCCTTGTGTCGAGTTACTAGCGATAGAGGTTTAGGCTAAGCGACTTAAGAGCTATGCCACCTCTCAATTCGGTGAAGCAGTCAAGGCCAGCCAATCTGTGTAGTTCGTCAATAAAAAACGTACTTTTCAAGTGCTCTATTGACTATGTTGACTATCCTTTTCCAGTCCGTTTATTATTTTATTGTAATTGATTATATGTATGCAATTAAAACTATTAATGATGCATAAAAGTATAACTTCTCATGCCCGTACAGTTGTAGTGAGAAATTATTTTCCTTCGGGAAAGCTCGGATCTTTATCGGAATACGATGACACCTGTCATTGTATGATCGTATTAAATGAGTGACATTTTCATATCCATTAATATGGAACTTTATTGTTTACTGTCAAATGTCAAAATGAATAATGTCATTGTATAATATAGAGATGTTACAACCATAACAATTATTACTTTTTTTCTGTACTAAACGAGCTATTAATTAATGATATCTATTAGATTTCTAGATTGAATCTTATTCAATCCATTATTATTATTACTTAAAACGGGATATTACCACTACTACTGTATTATACGAAATGAGTTCTCGATATTTTTAAGTTCGTGATCACGTGTTAGTTTAAAATCTTAATTATGTTGCAACCACGTTCTGTAACTTTGAAAATACGCAGTATCATTAGTAATAGATTGAATAAATAATAATATATAATTTATTTATTCTATCAAGTAACTTAGACTCATTATTACATTATACTATTTTTAGAATTTACAACAGAACTATACAATTACTATTAAATAATAACTTTAGACTAAATTGGAATATGTATACCTTATTGATATATTACAATAATAAAACCCAATACCTGCCTAAATTTCATGTCATTTGCGTCCCTCTCGTACCTAAGTAATATGAGAGGTTCAGGCTAAGCGATCTAAGAGCTATACCACCTCTCAATTCGGTGAAGCAGTAAAGGCCAGCTTCTCTGTGCCAACTGTGATAGTTCGTCAAAAAAAAACCTAAGTAATAATCTGCGTGTGAGAAGGATACAATCGAAATCTGAAAATATATATGATTAAAACTATAGCGAATATTAGAATTGCGTATTACCACTCTATAAATATGTTGGTCTGCTGATGCCACTTACCACTACGGCTCTAAAATGGGTACTGAAGCTATTTGAGAGAGCACGATAAATATGAACCTCTTTGAAAAATTAAGAAAGAAAATAATTTCTCAACACATCTGTACATAAGTACACACCCATTTTTTTGTTTTATAATTATTTAAATAATATTTGGTACAACACAATCAATACATATTGCACTTACATTAGAGATTATTCATTATTCATTTAATAACTTGATTGACTAACTGAATAATTTAAGTTAGATTTGACAATCAGTATTGACAATTTTTATTATACTATATTTATTTCTGTGCGTTTCTGTAGATACTAAGGACCCATGAATTATACAAGAGGCGACAAGTTCTAATCGATCCGTATAATTATTGGGTTTTGAATGTGCACTAATTGGATTTGAAACCGGTCCTAGCTTAGCATTCGTGTGGCTATCGTTTGATAATATTGACTGATCCGTGGAATTTATCGGAATAATAAAATGACATGGTATAGTTAAGCAATAAATTTCCTTTTTAATTTATAAGTATTATTAAGCGTTAATAGCGTAATAGTAGTGGGTACGGTCTGTGAAACGAAAAGTCGTAGATTCGAACCTACCATTTTAACGTCAATAATTTCCTTTTAACCGGTAGCCCCTCCTCGGTGCACGGTAAGGGGCTCCGGGATCTCCAGTGGAACGCACCGAAGCCCCTCTGAAATGAGCTTGTGAACGTACTGGGAGGGAGGTTAATGTCATCGCAGTGCAAGACGACAAAGGCCTTGTGAATCATTTCCTGGCACAAGCCTAAATTTATTTGGGATGGTTAACACGTATTTTGGGGGTTTTAGTATAAATATTAGTACCATTATTTAAAAGAAAACCAAATTATACGAATATACGCACAAGCAGAAGATCGGACGATCATTAACTCGCGAATCGCCTGCTTTCGGATATAGTCTGTGTTTATGACATTACACACGTTCAACTACACATTACAATGAATCCAGAAACATATCGGAACTTTTGAACTGATCAAAAACAAAATCGAGACGAATTGATAACTTCCTGTTTTTTTTAAGTCGGTTAAAATATATCTGAAATTGTTATTTAGACAGGAAGGAAAGAGAAAACCGAATATATTAAAGATTCATAGAAGAGAACGTGAAAAGCTGTAAGTAAATCCCGTCCCCTTAATGGGTGGCCCGTTTGAACGGATCCCGTTAAAAGGTCTGACTGTCCATCCCATCGGCTTTCAACCGGTTGACTATGGGCTTAACATCATTCCCTTTAAGTGAACAACGTAACGTTTTGGCTTACTTAATAAATCAGAATACTTAAGTGCCTCTTTCTAACTTCACTAGCAAATCTCTCCGCTTTGACATTTATAATAAATAATATCATCCACGTTTTAATCCTAGGGGGTAGACAGGGCAGCTTTCGGTGTCTACTTTTCAATAATCTTATCCCATACGAGTATATACACACGAGGCACAAATTTTTGGCAAGTGCAATTTTTTTGTACTAAAAAAGCACAAATTTACTATATTCTGTTGTTATCCATATCTAATTATATATTATTAATATTTGACGTATAATGTGAGCTTATATTTTTATATGTATTGCTTTATTTATTTCTTAACTTTTTTTATCGGTCGGGTTTCGAATCTTTATTTCTCGTAAGAATAACAATTCGCTTACATGAGAACGTTACAATTATACATATTTCGGGCATCTACAACCAACATAACATTAACATAACGAGACACGAGGACAAAAAGTGTATCATATTATAACATTTAAATTGTAAGAAGAAATAAAAGCAAGTCTTTGAAAGCGCGGGAATATTGTTGTTGTTGAAGATTTTATGGCTTGGTAACAAGACTTTTAAGCCAAGTCTTTTTTAAAACACATACACTTAATTCTTACGTCTAAGATGAAAAAAAAAATAAAAAAAATTAAAAATCAAAAAAATCGGGAATATTGTATAGTTCAAGGAATAGTTAATTTTGGATGTGGCGTAGGGTTAATTTTATTATTATGTATTTATTAAAATAAATACACCTAGGTAAACCTGTCCTTTTTTTTTTGACGAACTACACAGATTGGCCAGAGAAGCTGGCCTTGACTGCTTCACCGGATTGAGAGGTGGCATAGCTCTTAGGTCGCATAGCCTGAACCTCTATCACTAGTAACTCGTCCCCACGGTGAGTTTTTTTCTCTCCTGTCCTATAGGTTTACCTAGAAGAGATCGGTTATAGTGATAATATATCGGATATAACCACACTTGTATTAAGTTTAGTTGGTAATTCAATTAATTGTACTAATTTATTTTTTTGAAAGAAAAGATAGCAATATTTCTTTTTTTTTCAGAAATATTACTAACAATCTTGTTAACCATTCCAACTAAGCTTAAGCTTGTGCTAGGACATGGTTCACGGCTATGGTCGAATGGTGGATTCGAACCTACGACATTAAGATTCGCAGGCCGTACCCTAAACTTAAACCCTAAACGTAACAATAAGCAATATAATCTATCTATCTATTTTACAATCGTTTAACAGAATTACGCAGTTATTAAACGAGCTCTGTCGACGATCACTAAAATATTTAAAAATCTTATCTTTGCCTTTCTTCCGAGAAATATTCATTTATAATTACATTGTTCGAATAAGCTTCAACATTCGCCCGAAGATTACGGTAAAATAGCAGGTGAGCGTTTTGCTCCCTTTTTCTGTACCACATTTTAAGTATAATTAGGTTTAATTGAACACATTTCTGGGTAGTGTTGTGTCATTACTGTGCAATAATTACACGCCCACTTATCCGTTACAGATATCGCCTAAGATGCCAAAGAATGATATCCCGTTTTGGAATAAAATGCACTCTTTTATTTGGTCGTATTATAATTAAGGAAAAAAAGGAAGTTTACGCTACTGAACAATTGGCCACCTTTGTATGTTTTTTTTTAATTTCCAGAAAATTACTAAATGTCATAGCTTAAAGGGGTTACAGATAAAAAAAGTATTCCAGTGAAAAGTTGTCAACTGTCACTGCCAGCCGTCAATAGCGGAACGCTACAGTGTAATAATAGGCCCGCATTAAATACTCTGTGCATTTTTACTTTTTTAAGCGATGTGTTAGCAAGTGTTGTAAACTGAACTTGGCCCACCATACGAATATCGAAGACGCTAAGCGGGAATGACGCGAAAGTAAATAATGGGAAATACAAATAACTAATGCTTCGCGGACAAACGATATAGTTTATAATTATATACCCAAATCTTCTATTGTCACCATATTTTCACTATGAAAACCGAACAACTAATTTATTTACCAATATATTACGGTCATCTAATTGACTTACAGACATTTTTTACGGATATTGTTGGCCTTTGTAAATATTAAGGCATCATTGGCCTTGACTGCTTCACCGGATTGAGAGGTGGCATAGCTCTTAGGTCGCATAGCCTGAACCTCTATCACTAGTAACTCGTCCCCACGGTGAGTTTTTTTCTCTCCTGTCCTACAGGTTTACCTAGAAGAGATCGGTCATAGTGATAAGGCTGCATTTAACCACACTTGTATTAAGTTTAGTTGGTAATTCAATTAATTGTACTAATTTATTTTTTTGAAAGAAAAGATAGCAATATTTCTTTTTTTTTTCACAAATATTACTAACAATCTTGTTAACCATTCCAACTAAGCTTAAGCTTGTGCTAGGACATGGTTCACGGCAATAGTCGAATGGTGGATTCGAACCCACGACCTTACGATTCGCAGGCCGTACCCTAAACTTAAACCCTAAACGTAAGCAATAAATAATTTATCTATCTATTTTACAATCGTTTAACAGAATTACGCAGTTTAACGAGCTCTGTCGACGATTACTAAAATATTTTAAAATCTTATCTGTGCCTTTCTTCCGAGAAATATTCATTTATAATTACATTGTTCGAATAAGCTTCAACATTCGCCCGACGATTACGGTAACCTGCTATAGGTGAGCGTTTTGCTCCCTTTTTCTGTACCACATTTTAAGTATAATTAGGTTTAATTGAACACATTTCTGGGTAGTGTTGTGTCATTACTGTGCAATAATTACACGCCCACTTATCCGTTACAGATATCGCCTAAGATGCCAAAGAATGATATCCCGTTTTGGAATAAAATGCACTCTTTATTCGGTCGTATTATAATTAAGGAAAAAAAAAGAAGTTTACGCTACTGAACAATTGGCCACCTTTGTATGTTTTTTTAATTTCCAGAAAATTACTAAATGTCATAGCTTAAAGGGGTTACAGATAAAAAGTATTCCAGTGAAAAGTTGTCAACTGTCACTGCCAGCCGTCAATAGTGAACGCTACAGTGTAATAATAGGCCCGCATTAAATACTCTGTGCATTTTACTTTTTAAGCGATGTGTTAGCAAGTGTTGTAAACTGAACTTGGCCCACCATACGAATATCGAAGACGCTAAGCGGGAATGACGCGAAAGTAAATAATGGGAAATACAAATAACTAATGCTTCGCGGACAAACGATATAGTTTATAATTATATACCCAAATCTTCTATTGTCACCATATTTTCACTATGAAAACCGAACAACTAATTTATTTACCAATATATTACGGTCATCTAATTGACTTACAGACATTTTTTTACGGATATTGTTGGCCTTTGTAAATATTAAGCCATCATTGGCCTTGACTGCTTCACCGGATTTTTTTTTATACTAAATAGGATCACGTTTGGCTTCTATCTTGCTTGATGGAAGGCGAAGATGAAGCCTAGGATGGAGCACGTGAGCCTATAAGGTGTCTGTTCACATTGGACTTAAAGGTGTCCAGATTGTACCCGTGGAGAAAGACTGAACGCGGCAGAGAGTTCCATTCCTTAGCCGTCCGCATAAGAATTGAGAGGTGGCATGGCTCTTAGGTCGCTTAGCCTGAACCTCTATCGCTAGTAACTCGACACAAGGATCCCCCGGTGATTTTTTGTTTTACTTGTGGGAACGTACCTGACCGCGTAATCACGTCCCCGGGAAAAGGACAGGTTATGTCGGGCCCTCACCGACCAAACCCACAAGATGTTCCACCATCGTCGCATTTGGCGGACTGCGGGATCGCTTACGCACACCGCGGCCCGCCTGCGACTCGGATGCCTGCGGCATCCCCGTCCAGAGAAGACGAGCCTCCCCTCACCGCCCTCCAGGCAAGGCGCGCCGGAACATAGGACGCGCCTTCCTCCACGACCTCCATAAGCGGGTGATGCACTCCCCGAGTCCATCACCTGGAGGCCTTGGGGGCCGGAATACGAGCTCCCACCTCGCCTTCCAGCCCCAGCGGCGGATAAGATGTTTGGCTCCGCCGCCGACCACACGGCCGCGGCAGGAGAGTCGCCCCTCCGCCGAAGCCCCACCACGCCGCAACCGCGGTGCGGCACCGCTTAGTCGCGGGGATAGGCGAGTGGCAACGCAACACCAACCTCCTCTTCCCCGCGACTCCACCCCGGCCACGAAGAACGAACAACCGCCCCCGTAGCCCTCCGACACTCGTGGCGGACTCCAAAGCCCGCCAGGTGCTGCCGCCTCAGCCGGCCCTTCCACGCGGGCCGGCGTGTGGGTTCCTTTCGCTTCACCGTGGGTGTTGGGGCCACTCCACGGTTACTGAGCCCCTCCGGCACGACAAGCCGAGGACCCTTCGGGGAACCTCTTTTGAAGTTGAAAACGGAATTTTATTGTTAGAATCCAGTTGAGATTTTAATCCTTTAAGCATCGTGGTAATGATAGATAAACTTTCATTAATATTTATCCAAATCACTTTCAATCCATTATAATTCGTCTATATAACTATCCCTATAGTAATATCAGTTCCTAGCACAAGCTTTAAGCTTATTTGGGATGTTGAACAAGGATTTTGGGAGTTTTGGTATAAATATTGATACCATTACTTTAAAAAACAAATTATATGAATATACACACAAGATCGGACAATCATTAACACGCGAATAGCCTGTTTTCGGATATCTTCTTCTTTTAGTGCCATCTTCTATCGAAGGTTGGCGACCATCATGGCGATTTGGACCCTCGACACAGCAGCACGAAATAAAGAACGTGTGCTCTTATTGTACCAGTGGCGTAGATTTTTAAGCCTAGATGTTCTTCTCCTTCCCGAATTTCTTTTCCCTTGTATCTTTTCTTGGATTATAAGCTGTAACAAATCGTATTTGGGATTGCGCATTATATGCCCTAGGTATTCCAGCTTTCGGATATAGTCTGTGTTTATGACAAGTCACACGTTCAACTACACAATGCAATGAAATCAGAAACATAGCGGAACTTTTGAACTGATCAAAAACAAAATCGAGATGAATTGATAACTTCCTCTCTTTTAAGTCGGTTAAAAATATTTGAAATTGTAACTTAGACAGGAAGCAAAGAGAAAACCGAATATTTAAAAGATTCATAGAAGAGAAGGTGAAAAGCTTTAAGTAAATCTCGTCGCCTATACCTATAGTTATATACGTCGTATATCCCGGAGTGGCACTCAAAGTTAGTTTAGCTTTTGAATGTCTCTTAGATTATCCGTGAAATAGCAACCGACCGAGTCGTGGTTCGGCCCTCTCGGGCGCCCTCGGATCGGCATGCTTACGCGTAACATAGTAACCGTCCAAGCCGAGGTTACCCCTCACCGGGGGGACCCTTGTGTCGAGTTACTAGCGATAGAGGTTCAGGCTAAGCGACCTAAGAGCTATGCCACCTCTCAATCCGGTGAAGCAGTCAAGGCCAGCTTCTCTGGCCAATCTGTGTAGTTCGTCATAAAAAAAACGTCGTATATATTACTATAACTATAGATACAGACATATAGACGAATTATAATAGGTTACTTGTATCTGAAGTAAAGTCGTATATACTCTCGGAATACCAGCCTCCCCAACCAATAAAGCATTGATGGGCAAAACATACTCTTCAGACACGAGTCCCACTGTTTGGGGTAAAGTTATGTCTTGGGGTTGTTTTACGATCAATTTTGTTTTACAGTTCGAATGATACACGCGAGGGGTGCGCTGGTCAAAGTTGTACGTGGTGCGCTCATCTGTATTGTGATCGTGCTTTTGAGGTTTATGGTGGGGGTTTTTTTTATTTTTCTCGTGAAATATGATTACTATGGTGGTAATTCATAAATATTTTTACACCGGCTTTCATCAAATTATATGCAGTATGTTCTTTATTAACCAACTTCATAAAGGTTTTAATTGGTCAGAATTTTTTGCTTTTTTATTGTGTTTTACTTTATCAATTTTGTTTTACAGTTCGAATGATACACGCGAGGGGTGCGCTGGTCAAAGTTGTACGTGGTGAGCTCATCTGTATTGTGATCGTGCTTTTGAGGTTTATGGTGGGGGTTTTTTTTATTTTTCTCGTGAAATATGATTACTATGGTGGTAATTCATAAATATTTTTACACCGGCTTTCATCAAATTATATGCAGTATGTTCTTTATTAACCAACTTCATAAAGGTTTTAATTGGTCAGAATTTTCTTGTTTTTTTATTGTGTTTTACTTTTAGTTATGATTTTTGTTTCTGCTAAAAAAGTTTTGCTTCCAATTAGGTCTCGCTAGGCGCGTGGCGTATATGCCCTGATACTCTCTTTACAAAGAAAGCACACTAGTGGGACATATATAGACCTCTATTATACAATACTGTCAACAAATCCCTAAATATGTCGAAATGCAGCAAAGAACAATGGCGAACGTCCATACATTGGATTAACTGAGATCGAATGAACAGACCTAAACATCAAAAATAATATTAATAGAGTATCAGTTTCTAAGTTTGGTAAAAACAGTATTTATACAGAACCTGGAGAAATAAAGTTATACTAATTTTTATATTTTGGCGGGTATTATACACAGTAATGTAAATTATACACACATATACTTAAATGTACACATGTCTACATACAAATGTGTATTAAACACGCGACAACACAAGAGTTTCGAACAAAATTTGTGCGGATGTCAACTTGACATTCGATTCATCTGACAGTTTAGTGTTGCCATCACAATAAACCATGTTTACTCCCTAATCCCCAAAAATAATAATTCAAAGTACAGATGATTATAGTGGTAATTATAAAGAAATTCTTATATTGTATTATTTATCAAATAAATTGTTTCTATTCTAATTTGTTTTGGACACAGTATTAACGATTAAAATAGCGACAAAAAGAATATATTTACACTTGACAGAGGAACGACAAACAAATGACAACGCCAACCCACAATGAGCTTACTTCCTATTTAATACGTTTTTTTAGTCTCCACGTTCTTTCAATCATAACTCAATTTTAAAAAACGACTTCATTTATTAAATTGGTTCGTTAAAATTGATTTTGAAATATCGCCATGGTTCTTTGTTTTATATGGACTACAATTCTATCGAAAATTTATTAGTACGTGTATCGTAAATAAACCCTGTATACCTGTTTTTGCTATAGATGTTTTAAATCTATATTTATTTATTTATTTATTTATTTATTTAATAAGATACACCAACAGCATTACACAAGCATACATTGTTGTAATAATCAAGTTTACAAACTAAGTCCTGTTGTGTATGCCAATTACAGGTGTACACAACATTCGCTATTAAGAAACGTAACGATTTTATTATTAATACTTACAAAAATATTTTATTAAATGATAAAGTAATAGGAATATAACTACTAAATTAATTAAATTAGCCAAAATCACTGCACAATTTTTAACACTAAGATGCGGAAGATCTTGCGTGAATTAGAAAAAATATCAACCGACGTGGACTTAGTGTTAAGAAGGTTATATGTAGCGGAAATCCTTGGCAAGGGCGAGTATTGATTTCACTTTTGTTTAATTAAAGCTTTTTTCGTCCTCTTTAACAAAAAAATAAATAAAAATTAGAATTACTGTGCTAATGTTGCTGCCTTCATACTGTTCTTGTAACTAGTTCGGAGGCTAGTCAGTTATCTGATATTAAAAACAAACACTACCCAAACATTAATAAAAAAAATATCTGCAAAATAATGTTTTAAGAAATAAGATACTAGTGTACCCAGTCGCTTCGCCGGCCTAGATTTTGCTTTATTTTATTTAAACAATAAACTTAGATCATTAAATATTTAATTTAACTCTCACAATATATTAAATTATTAATTTCTCTCAGTATTCATTCTCTTCTTTTCTCTTCTCGAGCGGGTGAAGATCATTACCAACACCCATGTAGATATCAGTAAATACAAAAACATATCGGGCTCAAGTTAATGTCAGAAATAAAAATATTGTTTGACAGTTCAAAAAGAGAAGTGATCGTCACCAAACTTTACACGATTACACGTCAGGTCAATCTGAAGATTCCATGAAAATTTCATTGAAATCGGTCCAACCGTTTTGGAGCCTATACGGATCAAACACACACGCATTCTCTTTTATATATATAGATATGAGATATTTGCGTAGATATAAGAGATCTCCATTTTTAGGCATTTTTGACGAAATAAAAGATTTCTTTATTTATTTATTTATATAGGCTTTACAATAAGAAAGAACAAGTAATACTGTTGCCTTAACAATTTTAATTGAGTTAAAAAATATCCAACGTCTATGGTTGCACACCCCAATATTTTATTTCACAATTTTATAACATCTCATCAAGGCGAGGGCTAGATCCTTTATACTTCCAAGGTGTAATTTGTGTGAGCGCGCCCCTCATTGGAAGACATAGAAATGCAGCAAAAAAAAACACACCTACCCAGCCACCGTGTCCAATTTGAACTAGTGAAAAATGAACCTTTATTATCCTTACTAAATTATTGTAGATCAAACCCCTACCACGATGTTACGATTTTGTTTTTCATCTATGAGATATGTGAAATATTGTTTCACTTACTAAATAACAGGTTTTTAAGCCCGTGGAAGATTCGTAATATCGGTGGATTGTTCTTTCTAATATTTTAAATATTTAAATATAAAATATAATCTTTATACTAAAATTTAATATTATAATTATTTAAGAAAATATTTTGTTCATGTATTATTTTATTGTGTGTTAAATACATAAATCTAATAACTATTTATACACGTATTAAATATTTTTTATTAGACTGTATAAATTCTATGTAATTGTAGTATAGCGCGTGCACGGCTTTGTGTGCTCCTGGGCACCGCTGAAAATCAGCGCTGTCGTATCTTTACGAATGCACATACTGAGACGGTGACGGGTATATATTGTCTTTTAATGCTTCATATTTTGTTCGTAATGTATTCGACTGATGCCAACAAAGAAAATGTCTATATCTATATCTAAATGAATATGATTTTTTTTTATGACGAACTACACAGATTGGCCAGAGAGGCTGGCCTTGACTGCTTCACCGGATTGAGAGGTGGCACAGCTCTTAGGTCGCTTAGCCTGAACCTCTATTGCTAGTAACTCGACACAAGGGTCCCCGGTGAGGGGTAACCTCGGCTTGGACGGTTACTATGTTACGCGTAAGCATTCCGATCCGAGGGCGCCCGAGAGGGCCGAACCACGACTCGGTCGGTTGCTATTTCACTGATAATCCAAGGGACATTCAAAAGCTAAAAATGGATATGAGTAAATAAAATAATATAGACAGCTTTACTTTCAAAGAGTGAACCGCGGTAGCTCCGCGTCTTAATAATCACATGAAGCAGAATAGTTTTATTATAATTAATAATAGCGCCATCTATTTAAACAAAGCTAAAGATGGTTGCGCTTTAACCTGTTAGTTTTAGTCTTCGCATCTTAAAATTTCACTCTCAACATTTTTCAACCGACTTCTAAAAGGATGAGGTTCTCTATTCGTCTGTATGTTTTTTTTATGCTTGTTACCGCATTTTCATGATTATTTTTTATTTGACATCATAGGACAATGAGATCTATAAAATACCTCAAACCTAAAAAATCTCTAAAAAATACAAGTGTTAAATTTGCATAAAGTATGTGCGCCACAAATGGACGATTTCTATGATTCGTTTTTTATTGGATAGGGTGTACTTTAAGTAGTTTGGTGAGAGTTTTTTAGGTTTTGATTAATTCTATTTCGTAATAATTCTAATACGGAAATATAAAGAGGGCGTCCGCGCGTAATAGCGTTCAAAGTTTGATTCTATTTGAAGTCGATTTTTGTTTTTAGGTAAACAATTTTTCATAACGCGCAAGTAAGTATAATTTAAAATATATGTATATTGTTAGCATTATTTTTAAAGAAAAAACAATCCACCAAATAATGGAAACGGTTCGAGTTTCTAGTACGAACACATAGTAGGGGTGTCGCGGGGGCCAGACGTCGTAACTTTACGATTTCAAGTTTACTGCAACGGCCCTGCAACCGTGGGGAAAAAAATAAATTGGAAACCAACGCCCCCGTGATAGTGGAGCTACATTTTACGATTCAAGACTATAGGCTCTTTTGTCGTACACACTGTACGGGCGCATTCTACACTCCGGTCTAATTATAGTACACGCTTAAGTGCCATTTCGTCTTCAAAGTAATAAATAAGTCTTACTAAAACAATTTATCAGAGTGTCTGTAGTGTAAAACCTTTTGTACTTAAATCCATGTATTAATCCATTAGGCATTGGGAGGCCTATTTCTAGCAGTGGATTGATATGGGCTATTGATGATGGTAATCCTGTATAATTTTTAGACGAGTAGAAAAAGCTTTCACTTCCACTTAACCCTAGGGGGTAGATAGATACTGGAAAAAGTTTATCATCATACATTAGGCATAAATTTTTAAGCAACTGTTCAACCGACGTCAAAACAAAAGAGGTTCTCAATTCGTCTACTTGTTTTATGTCGTCCGCACGTACCCCACCCCTTGGATAGGATTAGGAGCATTGCTGGAGTTTCTTCGGCCATCTCACAGCGCCAACACATGATATAGCATTTAAGTTAGTTTTTATATATATAGTTTATCAATAAAATAGCTACCGACCGAGTCGTGGTTCGGCCCTCTCGCCCTTGGATCGGAACGCTTACGCGTAACATAGTAACCGTTCAAGCCGAGGTTACCCCTCACCGGGGGGGCCCCTTGGGTCGAGTTACTAGCTAATAGAGGTTCAGGCTAAGCGGCTATGAGCCATGCCCCCTCTCAATACAACGAAGCAGTAAAGGCCAGCCTCTTTGGTTCATTCAAAAGAAAAACCCATGAATTATTTGATTTGAAATCGATTTTTCTGTTCACTCGTAAATATTATTGTACCGTAAATATTTGTTTTACTTTTCTGTATAGAAGGACAAATGCATCAACAGACCTTGAGCCTATTTTTAGTACAGGACATACGAAATGGCATCATATTATGGTGTGCATTAAAATGGTTTTTAAGTAAAATTTATCTTATCATTTTTAACGTATTTAGCGAGCGTTCGTAATGTGCTAAGCGGCTTACGGACGCAGCTCTGTAAACGGCTGTTTATTATATTTTGTTGCACAAAATAATATTTTATAAGTTGTCCGTTCACAGCGATATACGTAAGGCAAAAATATATATATATTACATATAAATAAAAACAAATATGTTTTTTGAAATAAAACTTCTTCACTCACGCTTGACTTGGGGGGTAACCTGGTGAATTCTTCTTCTTCTTGAAGTGCCATCTCCTACCGGAGATCGGCTATCATTAAGGCTATTTTAATTTTTGATACGGCGGAACGGAACAAGGACCCTATGCTCATATTGAACTATGTCCGGAGATTTCTGAGCCACGAAATACGTCTTCTTCCAGGTGGTCGTTCACCCTAGATTCTTCCTTGACCATTGGGCGACAAGGGTCTTTATCGTCCGACAAGGTGGCCCGTGTCACCTTGCACTGCGAGTTTGGCACAGGGCACAGGGGGGGAGGGAGTAACCTCCCCCCCGGGAAGTGCTCTCTTTGAGCACAGTGCAGAGAGGCTCTGGTGCCATCCTCTGAAGATCACGGAGCCCTTCACCATGTTATGTTTAATTTAGTTCATCCCACCAAATCCTCTTATGTTATCCTAACTTTTTTACAATATAGGTCGGTGGGTGACCGTGTATATCAGCACTAGAATAACGTATATTATAGCAATAGAATTGCGTCAAAAGCCTAATGGTTTAGGGTACGGTCTGCGAATCGTAAGGTCGTGGGTTCGAATCCATCATTTGATTATTGACGTGAACCATCTACTAGCACAAGCATAAGCTTAGTTGCAATGGTAAACAAGAATGTTAGTAATATTTATGAAAAAAAAGAAACATTGCTAGCTTTCTTTTTAAAAAAAAATAGAATAACATACACAGCTATATAGTTATAGCACATGCTGAGACGATGTTCTATTTGTTAGTTCTGTATTTCTTTCAAGTTTTTAATGTGTTATATATTGTTCGTATATTATGATGCCAATAAATAGAATATCTATGTCTATATGATAATTAATGGCCGTGCAATGCCGGGGCGCGTCACTAGTTTATTATAAAAACACCACAAAGATCCAACAAGTAAAAATTCCTCGAGCATTTGTTTAAGAGTGAACTATTTAATCAAGAAATACAATCGGAACTGATTTGAATGGACTCTAAAATAAATTATGAAATCCGATCGCTCTATACACACAGCGATCCATCAAACTTTTGACGGCCGGGAAAGTTCTTAGTATGAATAGTGCCGGGACGACCCAATAAAGTTGTTTAAAAATTTTATGCATTTATTTTGTTGTATAACTGCCAAATGAATAAGGCATAATTATTCATCAGGCAGTTAGTTTGACATGAGAGATATGTAGAGCGACATGATGATGATTACGTGCTGCCGGTTTGGGCTACGGCGACGCTTCAGGACTATCAGGACTACCAAGTCATGAGCCAGGTCACGCAGCTCTTAAGTGTGCCCTCATGTGGCTTGCATACTCTTGAAGCTGGCCTTGACTGCTTTCCCGCCAGATTGAGAGGAAGCTTAGCTCTTAGATCGCTTAGCCTGAACCTCTATCTCTAGTTTACGTATAAGCATTCCGATCTGAGGGTGCCCGAAAAGGCCGAATCAGTACTCGGTCGGTTACTCTTTCACGGATAATCTAAGGAGCATACAAAACCTAAACTAAGGGCCACTTCGGGAAGCGTTGGCGTTGAGAAGAAGTGGCCGAGGAATCTCCAGCAACACTCCTAACATCTTAGGGATGGGGAGCAAGTAAGCAAACCGTTACTGATGTGGTAGGTAGGCTCGTGGTCAGGCTTTCAGGGTGTCACGCTTATGGTCTAACTCAGACTTGCGTTTCTGCATAAAAGCGCACTTTCCCTTACGAGGTTCCGCCACTCAGTTCGCTGTTCAGCCTTTTTTTTCATCAATTGCATTTATTGATTCTTTCATTCTAGAGTTACCGTAGACTGGCATAAGAAATATACGTCCTAGTTTCTTACTAAAATGTTTGACGTAATCCCGTAACATAACACGATAACTAAAGTCAATAAATCACTTTAGCGCCGTCGGTTAGCCCCGTAATTTGGTTGTTGCCTTCTAAATTGATATTTATGACTGAACGTATGCGAAAATTATTCGTTTCTTTCGTATCGTTTTTTTTTTGGCGAACTGCACTGGCGAGAGAAGCTGGCCTTGACTGCTTCACCCGATTTAGTGGTAGCATAGCTCTTAAGTCGCTTAGCCTGAACCACTATCGCTAGTAACTCGATACAAGGGTCCCCCCGGTGGGAGGTAACCTCGGCTTGAATGGTTACTATGTTACACGTAAGCATTCCGAACCGAAGACGCCCGAGAGGGCCGAACCAAGACTCGGTAGATTGCTATTTTACGGATAATCTAAGGGACCTTTAAAAACTCAACTAACTTTGAGTGCCACTTCGGGAAGCGTTGGCGCTGGGAGAAGAAGTGGCCAAAGAATTTCTAGGCCCACTAGCTTAGTAAATGCCTATTCACTCTACTCCAGAAAACACTCACTTTATAATCGGAGGGAAAGACAGAAGCGAGCAAACTCAACTCAGTCTTGAGCACAGGCTAAGATAGCTAGCCTTTCGGTTTTCTACAGATTGCATTTTGGAGAGTGTGCTCAGGAACTACATGATCTAATTCCCCCATCCCCGTTCCATCATCGGACTTCCAGACGCACTGCGGGATTTCATCCTTTTGTCGTGAACATCCCTCAAACCCGAACGAAGCGCTTTACTTCGTCTTTCATTCTTCGTACAGCAAAGGACTGGAATAGTTTTCCCGCATCCGTGTCTTTCCTTTCGATTACAATGTGGGTTTTACCGTCCAGTTTACAGTTTTACCGCCTTACCATCCAGGACTGCATTTCCACTTAACATCAGGTGGGATCGTAGTCAAGCACTTGCTTAGAAAGTTTATAAAAAAACTTTCATTCCAGTCCTTTGCTTCTAGATATATGGGGAAGGAAAGAGCTACTAATGTGTACTTCGCGTATTAAAATATGGATATTTTTTACAAACATTTCGAAATATTGTTATATCTCAACTGTTTTGTCATCGATGTCTCAATGTCGTTAACACTAAATCATTTGAATATATGAGCGATAATATATTAAAGATGAGGGTTATATAATAAATTATCATAATGACTTTAGGCTTTGCAGTCGTCGGAGTCACAGACTGAACATTCGAACAGCGTTGATAAATAATGGAACATATGTTTCATTGTAATGGGTAATGCACATGATACCTTTCGCGATTTTTTTTCATCGTTCCCCAACGTTTTGTAACTTGGGGACCTTATTGCTCTGTATCTGCTTGCATTCCTCTTTTCCATTCTTCTTCTAGTATTCTCTTCCTCACTCTCACTCTTCCTTTTCTCACTTACTTTTTTACAATCAAAATCACTTTATATTGCTTTTTACAATTTATATACTTACTACTATTACTATTGTCACTACTTTACAAATTCTTCTTATTCTACTTTCCTACTCTACTGACTCTACATTTCCACAATTCGTATTTCTATTTTTACTTACTATTACTTACTTATCTCTACTTTTGCCATTTTTATGTCTTTGTTCTACACGTGTTTGCTTACTCTACTTTTGACTATTGCCCAATTTATCTAGTTTTTTACATTTTGCTTATTCTAATTATGTTCTAAGTTTTTTGCGTCTACAATATTTTTAATCTACCTTATCTTTAGTGTATTACATAGCTTCTCTTATTTTTCCTTTCGCGATTTGGCGTATTTAAGCCGCGTTCCAGAATTTCTAGTAATTCAACCGAGCTTGGACCGTTGCGCCCAGTCACACCCAATCCAGGTTCCAGCTAACCGACCGAGCCCCGCCATCTTTCAAATCTGGTGAAACTGTTCCGGTTAGCTTCTGAACCTTTTTTTTTTTTTGTTCACGGGAGGAAATCTTCAAGAAGATACCCCGCCTTCTGGGGAAGGCGGCGGTTATGGGGTTCTTACCCACTAAAACCTCGGTGGCCCTTTCCTCGGTGCATGACGAGGGGCTCCGGGATCTCCAGTGGAACGCACCGGAGCCCTCTGCACTGTGCTCAAGGAGAGCACGTCCCGGGGAGGTTACTCCTCCCCTGTGCCCTCGCAGCGCAAGGCGACACGGGCCAGCCGGTGTCGCCTTCTTCCCGGGTCCACTTTGGTGGACGACTCAGGCCCCCACCCTTGTCGCCCAGTGAACCTGAGGCCCCTTTTAGTCGCCTCCTACGACAGGCAGGGGATACCGTAGTCTTATTCTTGAGAGCCCAGAACTACAGGGCTGCGGGCCGGTCTCCCACCGGCCCGCCTGTTCCGAACGGGATCGGCCCTCTCCCGATCCGTTCTGCGGAAATCTCCTTCTGGGTCATTACTGACTCGCAGAAGGAGACCAGCGCCTTCCATTTAGATCTCCCCGCCAGCGCAGCTGCCGCCGGCGGGGAGAGGTCTTGCCCGATATGCTGGACCAGGATCCGCCGCTCCGCCTCCCACGCGGAGCACACGGCTAGCGTGTGCTGCGCGGAATCCCGGTCACAGCCACAATGGTGGCATTGCGCGGTCGGTTCGCGCCTATCCTGTTCAGGTACTCACCGAAGCACCTGTGCCCGGTGAGTACCTGTGTCAGGCGGTATGTGACGTGCGCGTCATTCCTCCTTTAAGCCAGGCTTCGAAGTTCGGCAGGAAGGCACAGACGATGCGTTGGCGCGAGCAACGACGCTCCGAGAGCCGCTCGCGCCAGACCTCCATCGCCCGCCTGTGCTCCTGCCGACGCACCTCTCCCGCATCCAGGGGCGGCCCGGCCCCGCCGTCGACGGCGGACGCGCGTGTACACACGCGCGTCCAGCTCCGCCAAAATGTCGAGCGGCGGGAACCGAGCCAGGATAGTGGCCGCCTCGTATGATACCGTACGGTATCCTCGTGCGATCGAATGGCCATCTTGCGCTGCAGGCTAAGTAGCTTGGCTCTGCAGCGCCGGACGCCCGTGAAGCGGTTACACCACACGGGCGCCCCGTAGAGGGCCATGGATCGCACGAGACCTCCGTAGAGGCGGCGGACTCCTCCTGGGGCCCCCAAGATTAGGCAGCAGTCTGTAGCTTCTGAACCTCATCAGCGTTTCTTAGTCACAAAAAAAATAGACGAGCTACGATTCGAATGAACATCACGGACACAGTAACAGCCCAAGCCACGGTCAGCATGTCAAGCTGCCAAAAAAGGGGACAAAATAAAATAATAACAATATTAAAATCTTTATTTGTCTTACTCCCACATTACATATAATTACAGCCTTTATATATGTCCCACTGCTGGGCACAGGCCTTCTCTAATAAGAGAGTATAGGGGCATAGTCCGCCACGCGGCCCTAGTGCGGATTGGCAAACTTCACATGTCTTAGAAAAAATTTCTTAGTCGTGTAAGTTTCCTGACGATGTTTTCCTTTACAGCCGAGCACGTGGTAAATCAGCACATAAAATTGCAACAACAAATTTTATTGGTGCCGGCACCGGCGATCGAACTCGCGTTGCTAGCGTATTATGCAACTTGAAGCGACCGCCGGGACACTGAGCTACCATGGCTCCACATTACAGTTTTAATACAATTACATAACACAATAGGTGGATGTGGAAGTCAGGAGCTCAAACTAAGTAAATTTGTGTTATGAGTCTCCTGGCAAAAAGGGGCAAAAGGCAAAAGCAAAAAGGGTCCCCCCCTTGGGGCAAAAGGCAAAAGCAAAAAGGGTCCCCCCCTTGGACAATTAGGCATAACAAAACAGTTTATCTATCTTTGTAGATGTAGGAATTTTTCTGTTTCCTCGTAATTAATGCCCAACAGCCATTTAATATTTTTTTTGCAATTAAATTTTGATAGGTTTGGTATATTTCAGCCCTGTAGTTCTAGGCTCTCAAGAATAAGACTACGGTATTTTCCGCCTTTCGTAGAAGGCAACTAAAAGGGGCCTCGGATTTACTGGGCGACAAGGGTGGGGGGCCTTTGTCGGCCGCCAAGGTGGACCTGGGAAGAAGGCGACATCGGCTGGCCTGTGTCGCCTTGCACTGCAAGGGCACAGGGGGGGAGGGAGTAACCTGCCCCCCCCGCGAAGTGCTCTCCTTGAGCACAGTGCAGAGGGGCTCCGGTGCGTTCCACTGGAGATCCCGGAGCCCCTCACCATGCACCGAGGAAGGGCCACGGGGGAGGTTTTAGCGGGTCAAAACCCCACATAACCGCCGCTGCCTTCTGGGGGGAAAAGGCGGCGTCTCTTTTTTGAACCTTTTTGAAGATTTCCTCCCCGTTAACAAAAAAAAAAGTTTTGTTATATTTAATTATTTATTTACTTTATTAAACAATTAATTTATTCTAAAGATATAAAAGTTTTGGTGTCTCCTATTACTAACTGTAATTTGATTAATATTTGTAGAACGGTCAGAGTGTTTTTTTTTTAAATATTATATTTAAAATGTATTATTTTAAATATTATATTAACAAAATAAACTAAATAAGCTTGCGGGTTGTAGCCAAACTAAAAACATGATATTGTAAATCGATTGCCATATCCGTCTATTGACGTGAGAGCTTAATTATTTTTTTTTTACACACACACATTTTATATTACCGACATGCCCATACACAAAAATATTAGATACATATTATCAAATGTTATTATACATATTTTATAATAGATTCTATAAACATTTTCTTACTTCGTTTCCGTGCTTCGGTACACAGCCTTTTTTTTTGTTTACGCGGGGGAATCTGTTTATAGACCATCCTCCGGTAACCTGGGTGGGCCCGGAGGGATGTGTGGGACTCGGCCTGGGCAGCCCATACCCACTAAACCTACCGCGAATGCCATCAGCCGTTATGAGCGGGGTGTCCCGGATCTGTCAGCGACAGGACACCCCAACGACCGGCCGGTCCCGGCAAAGACCGGATTTCACCCTCAAATGGGACTTCTCCGGCACTCAGAGAAGTCCCGACGCCACCGAAGCATGCTGGGGCCAGGTTCCCATCCTGGCCCCGCTTCGGATTACGGGGGCGGCAAGAGGAGACGTCTGAAACGTCTCCTGCGCACCCCGCCATGTCGCCTGCGGAACTAATACATAACCTGTATTAGGGAGATATTGTACCTAACTCCTAATCTATGAACTAAAGTTTGTTATATAGCTTATAAAGAATGACTTTAATTTATAGTCTCAAAGATTAGTACCCAAGTATATATTTAAGCATTTACACTATAAACTTTATGAATTAAGTGTGTCTATGTAATACACAAGTTTTTGCGAAAGCTTCACAGTTAAAGGCAACATTGTGAAACCAGCTTTATGTTATAGCGAGATTCTCAACCCTACGCTCAAGTTGATCAGGTAATAAAATTAAGTTATGGTTCTTAATACCACTTTATTACAGTTATAATTATCAATAATCACAAAGTGTGTTGAAAACCGAGTAATAAAAGTGAATGTTTTGTTTTTAATGCGAATAAGTTGTTAGTAACCGTAGTATTGGAGTGATTGCCGGAAATGTTAAGTACAACTAATTGCATGGAAGTCAGATTTGCCTTCAAAAGAATGGAAATGGTTAAACAATGATTATGCTTTGGACCACAAAACTCAAGTAAATGCTCTTTTTTGCTCCTACACTGTGATAGAGACAATAATGCATTGTATTAGATATAAGAAACGTTACTGGCTATGAGAGAGAAAGAGAAAATGTGTGTTTCATTTGATCAAAGCTTCTCTCTCTTTTGCCCCTACTGGAATATACGAAACGTAAAACCTTTCTTTGTTTACTAACTTATCTTCCCGCTCAACTTCCGTTCGCCTCGCCCTATCACACTTTTAAAGTTTCGTAACGGATTCAACAATTAACTCCTCAAGTCAAACGTGAGTAAAATTGAAGTCTGGGAGAAGCGAGTCACTTAACATCAGGTGGGATCGTAATCAAGCACTTGCTTAGAAAATTTTAAATAAAACCTTCAATACAAATAGTTTTGTAATTAGGTTTTTTTTAATGACGAACTACACAGATTGGCCAGAGAAGCTGGCCTTGACTGCTTCACCGGATTGAGAGGTGGCATAGCTCTTAGGTCGCTTAGCCTGAACCTCTATCGCTAGTAACTCGACCCCCAGTGAGGAGTGACCTCGGCTTGGACGGTTACTATGTTACGCATAAGCATTCCGATCCGAGGGCGCCCGACAGGGCCGAACCACGACTCGGTAGCTATTTCACGGATAATCTAAGGGACATTCAAAAAGCTAAACTAACGTGCCACTTCGGTAAAAGTTTTTTGTCAGAATATACGAACCCTAGTAATTAGGTAAATTGTTGAGGTATATTGTTGGTATAATTTAATCGACTATGATAAAATATATTACCGTTAAAACTATTAAAAAGTCAGTGAGCCAATAAGCTCCCGCCATCTTGCGGCCAGTAGCGACAATAAACCCGTGTCACTCATATCCCATTTCACGTAACCATAAAAATGCTTTCGCCAAGTTTTACTTTTAACAATAAAGTGTTTATTGGCTTTTTACTTTATCGCCACAGAGATGGCACATTTTTATTTACGCACATTGTCGTGTTATGTTTGAGTACGTAATAAAAATGTATGGATGTAATAAAGCGTAAATTTAATGTGATAAATTATATGGTTTTCAAAATGTGCCCGATAAGTGTCATAGAATTTTTATGGACTGTCGTAAATATTACGGCGCTCGGTAAATGTTGAACTTCTTAATATACAAGTTTATTATTATAGTTGTATAAAATATAATTCAGACCTCAAACCCGAACGAAGACGAAGCGATTTGCTTCGTCTTTCATTCTTCGTACAGCAAAGGATTGGAATAGTTTGCCCGCGTCTGTTTTTCCTTCCGATTACATGGTATTTTCAAGAGTAGAATGAATAGGCATTTACTAAGCTAGTGCGCCTTATCATCCAGGACTGCATTTCCACTTAATATCAGGTGGGATCGTAGTCAAGCACTAGCTTAGAAATTATATAAAAAAAGAAACTTAAGCATTCTTTAACCCATATTTGGTAGAGATAACAATCATTTCCTTTTATTAACCGACTTCAAGAAAGAAGGACGTTTTCATTAATTATTTGAATTATATTAACCAATTTTGAAAAAAAATTAATGAAAGGATTTTCTTTCAACGATTTTTTTAAAGATTTCTAAATATATTTTTTTATAAATATTAAATATTTCTTATTTTATTTTCGTTTTCTAGTTCATAAATAATTAAAAAGAATTGTTGTCGGGTATCATTTACCAAATGTGTTAGTTTGTAAGCATAAAAATGGGTATATTAATAGAGATAACTAAAAACATGATATTGTAAATCGATTGCCATATCTGTCTATTGACGTGAGAGCTTAATTATTTTTTTTACACACACATTTTATATTACCGACACAGAAATATTAGATACATATTATCAAATGTTATTATACATATAACAGATTCTATAAACATTTTCTTACTTCGTTTCCGTCCTTCGGTACATATCTCCTGCTAGACTAATACATAGCCTGTATTAGGAGATATTGTACCTAACTCCTAATCTATGAACTAAAGTTTGTTATATAGCTTATAAAGAATGACTTTAATTTATAGTCTCAAAGATTAGTACCCAAGTATATATTTAAGCATTTACACTATAAACTTTATGAATTAAGTGTGTCTATGTAATACACAAGTTTTTGCGAAAGCTTCACAGTTAAAGGCAACATTGTGAAACCAGCTTTATGTTATAGCGAGATTCTCAACCCTACGCTCAAGTTGATCAGGTAATAAAATTAAGTTATGGTTCTTAATACCACTTTATTACAGTTATAATTATCAATAATCACAAAGTGTGTTGAAAACCGAGTAATAAAAGTGAATGTTTTGTTTTTAATGCGTATAAGTTGTTAGTAACCGTAGTATTGGAGTGATTGCCGGAAATGTTAAGTACAACTTAATTGCATGGAAGTCAGATTTGCCTTCAAAAGAATGGAAATGGTTAAACAATGATTATGCTTTGGACCACAAAACTCAAGTAAATGCTCTTTTTTGCTCCTACACTGTGATAGAGACAATAATGCATTGTATTAGATATAAGAAACGTTACTGGCTATGAGAGAGAAAGAGAAAATGTGTGTTTCATTTGATCAAAGCTTCTCTCTCTTTTGCCCCTACTGGAATATACGAAACGTAAAACCTTTCTTTGTTTACTAACTTATCTTCCCGCTCAACTGCCGTTCGCCTCGCCTGATCACACTTTTAAAGTTTCGTAACGGATTCAACAATTAACTCCTCAAGTCAAACGTGAGTAAAATTGAAGTCTGGGAGAAGCGAGTCACTTAACATCAGGTGGGATCGTAGTCAAGCACTAGCTTAGAAATTATAAAAAAAAAAAAAAAAAAAAAAAAAAAACTTAAGCATTCTTTAACAATCACTTCCTTTTATTAACCGACTTCAAGAAAGAAGGACGTTTTCATTAATTATTTGAATTATGTTAACCGATTTTGAAAAAAAAAATTATGAAAGGAATGAAAATTTTCTATCAACGATTTTTTTTAAAGATTTCTAAATATATTTTTTTATAAATATTAAATATTTCTTATTTTATTTTCGTTTTCTAGTTCATAAATAATTAAAAAAGAATGAATTTTTTTTTACTCTCTATGATTGTTGACGGGTATCATTTACCAAATGTGTTAGTTTGTAAGCATAAAAAATGGTATAGATTAGATTATAGATTTATATAATAGAGATAACTTTTAAAAAAATGTTGATAAATAGTGTCACTTAGACACTTTACACTTAGGTCTTTTTTTCTAATAAAAAGTTTATTGTGTTCTTGAACTGGCTTTTCATTAAAAACATAACAATAATGACTACATTTTGAACTGTAGAATTATATGACTCGTTGGTCTCATAGACGTATGACAGGTGGTTATGTGACTATTATAACTAAACTAGGTATTAAAACTAAGCTTAAGCTTGTGCTAGGAGATAGTTCATAGTGGACAAGTTCACAATAGTCGAATAGTGCATTTGAACCTACGACCCACATTTAGCAGAACCTACACCATATAGCTTCGAAATCTGCATGTAATTTTCTCAGAAAATTTTCTCAAACATGCAGGTTTTCTCACCATATTTTCCTTCACAACCGAGCACGTGGTAAATAAGCACTTAAATTTCCAGTAAACAAATGCAATGAAACACCGGGGATCGAACTCGGGTTGCTAGCGTACTATCCAATTTAACACTGAGTTACTAAAACCATTGGAAACTGGCCCTGTAGTTTGGGCTCTCAAGAATAAGACTACGATATCCCCTGCCTGTCGTAGAAGGCGACTAAAAAGTGCCTCGGGTTCATTGGGCGACAAGGGTGGGAGCCTTTGTCGTCCGCCAAGGTGGACCCGGGAAGAAAGCGATATCGACAGGACCGTGTCGCCTTGCACTGCGAGGGCACAGGGGGAGCAACCTCCCCCCCAGGACGTGCTCTTCTAAGATCAGAGTGCAGAGTGGCTCCGGTCGTTCCGAGGAAGGGCCGCCGGGGAGGTTTTAGTGGGTAAAAACCCCACATAACCGCCACCTTCCCCCCAGAAGGCGGGATATCTTGTAGAAGAATTCCTCCCCGTGAACAAAAAAAAGCCATTGGAAACTATTAATTTCTCGGAATTCAGTGTTTACCATCGTGGTTATAAATTGGTCATCGCGTTTTCCCAAACCCCTTTGGTAAATGTGTTTTAGAATACGTCACTCTTTTATGACTCACCGCGACCCTGTTTGCCCCCGACATGCGTACAAATGCGTTTTAAGCTCAGCTTTGTTTAATCAGAGCTTTTTAACTTACCCACATAAGGATCGAATAAATTAACAAACTTGTTAAATAAATTTTCGCGAAAATAAATACTTAATAATGTAAAAATCGTTCTGTAGTAATTTCAACCGACTTCAAAAAAAGGTGGAGTTTCTCAATTCGTCTGTATGTCTGTTACTTCTAAACGTTGGACTAGGTGAAGCTATTTTAATGATTCTTTTATTTGAAAGCTGACACTTCCAGTGTAGTCCCATTTAAATCTAGTCCAATTCTGTAAATGGCATCCATGAGAAAGCCATATAAGCCAAACCGATTTCGATGATTAATTTTTTATTGGAAAGGATGTACTTCAAGAGTAGTTTGATAAACGTTTTTTTATGTTCTGATTTATCCTATCTACATATATATAAAAGAGAAAGTGTGTGGGTTTGTTCCCTATAGGCTCCGAAACGGCTGGACCGATTGCAATGAAACTTTCAGGGAATCTTTAGATTGACCTGGCGAGTATACCTGTATAGTTTGGTGGCGATCGGAGCACTCCTCTTCTTGAACTGTCTAACAAGCCATACGTCGTACTTTTATTTCTGACATTAACTTGAGCCCGACATGATTTTGGATAAATGTTAAGAATCATATTGTATTTACTGATATGTACATGTGGGTGCAGGTAATGATCTTTACCCGCTCGAGAAGAGAATGAATACAGAGAGAAATGAATAATTGAATATATTGTGAGTGTTAGATTAAATTTTTAATGATGTATGTTTATTGTTTAAATTAAATAAAGCAAAATCTAGCTCGGCGAAGCGGGCTGGGTACGCTAATTTCTTATAATCCCATTCGGTTTGAAGTGGGTTTTTATTTTTATTCGTAAATATATTTGTCTGTCATTCGGTCATAGAGAACATTCGTTAATGGCCGCATCTAGTCGTGTGTTCAGAAATAATCAAAGATAATTAGCCTAAATACCGTTATCACAACAGGTAGACGATGCATTCACGTGGCGATAATGACGAAACAAGTTGGAAAAGCAACCGAGTCGAAGTGCGGACAAATATTACTTCGCTTTCAAATTAAGCTCTATTAAACTTATGAAGCGTCGATAGCCTAATGGTTTAGGGTACGGCCTGCGAATCTTAAGGTCGTGGGTTCGAATTCACCATTGGACTATTGCCGTGAACCATGTCCTAGCACAAGCTTAAGCTTAGTTATATAATATTTCTGAAAAAAAAAAGAAATATTGCTAGCTTTCTTTTAAAAAAAAAAACTCATCGAGATTGTTTCACCCAGTCCAAAGGTCCTCATCATATTTTGGAAGTCGGTACAAAACAAAACTCTCGTTTTTTTAACCTAATTGGGTACACAAAGACAGTAATTGTAGTAAATATAGGTATTATAGATTCTTAGACACAAAAAATCACTAGATTTACAAGCCCTAGTAGTTCAGTGTTCGGGCGGTCGCCTCAAGTTGCATAGTACGCTAGCAACCCGAGTTCGATCCCCGGTGCCGGTACCAAATGCAGAAAATTTGTTGTTGCAAGTTTATGTGCTGATTGACCACACGTTCGGCGATGAAGAAAAACATCGTGAGGAAATCTACATGTCAAAACGCAGTAGGGCCACGTGGCAGACTATGACCTTGTACTATCTCTACAGAGAAGGCCTGTGCCCAGCAGTGGGACAAATATAAAGGCTGTAACTACTACAACTACGCACAAAAAATCACAAAATTTTCTGCCCGTTATCCGAACAAAAACATTGATGAAAAACGGCAAGCGTTTATTCATTATCCACAAAATTTAATCATAAAAAAAAGAAAAACAATGAAGTAGTTCAGTAAGCCGCAGTGCTGGGGTTGCCATTATAAAAAAAATATAAAAAAGAAACGGGGAAGATTATAATTCGCGCAGCGTTATATGGCACTATACTGAAACCACTCAAAGTATACTTGTCTGTAGCTAATTTACATTCTGCGCTTGCTGGAGTACGTTGTTGACGAGATAATTAAAAATGAGCTTAGCATATACCAGGAGAGTCTTTGAAAGTAGTTGATTTTTCTATAGACGTACCTTTTTATTTTTTTTAAAAAATATGTCAATGACGTGTATGCTCATGTTGCCAGTTATATCTGCGATGACATAAGTATCAAGAGTGAGAGTGGATATATATCGATATTACGTAAAATGTCGATATATGAATGCGATATATCGCTTCAATCCGATACTATCGAATCACCTAATACCGATATTTATATCAATATATTCCAGACATAAATCAAAATACTTACACAGAGATATATCAAAGTTAACACTTACTAGAGAAAAAACTACTTTTTATCAACAAAAAAAAACTGTCATATTATGAGTTTAAAAATATTTAACAAAATACCAAGGGAAATGAGAAAATTACCATTGCAGCGATTTCATAAGAAACTACAATAGTGGCTGATTTATAACAGTTTTTATTGTCTTAAAGAATTTTACACGTTTAAACCGTAAAGTGACATTAGTGCGTGAAGTGATTTTTAAGTGTTATTAGTAAAAGGGATTATTTAAATTGTAGATTAGACTCAATTATATTTGCATACCGGTTATGCGAAATATGCTAGTGCCTAACTAAAAATTATTCATCATGTCAGTTACCATATTTCTCGCAAATAAACGTTATTATTATATTTCATAAAATAACCAAATATCGTATATAATATGTTACTATATCCCACTCTCCGCGATGGCAGCAATAAATTTAAAATCTTTTTTGGGCTACTTAAATGAAAACAAACGATAAATTGAAAATATCAATATATTTTTATAATGTATCGCATAGTATCGATACAACATTACGATAGATTTTATCGAGAAGTAAATCGATATATTTTTTGCATGAACATCCCTAATTAAGAGGTTATGTTTTCATAGTTGCTTTTTTTTACGAATTATGTCAATGACATGTATACTTATAGTGCCAGTTATATCCGCTCCAGCATTATTAAGATTTTTTCCGTGTAGGTTCTTTTTTTTAAAGAAACATGTCAACGACTTGTACGTTATTTGTTACGTTGTATAATAACGACTGCTAGCTTGATTATCATCACAGTTGTCTATTTCTGATTTTGATAATCAGCTAATTCTGTTGTAGTACTATGGTTTTCCGATGGCCTACCATTGACACTTGCGTATTATTAAATTCGTTATATTTCTAATATATGTTCACATTTGAATCAATTAATCTAATTGTAAAATGATTTTAATAGGTTATGGTTTTAGGCACAATGACAAATTAAATTATAAATAATTATTCAGTGACACATGACAATAGCAGAATGGGGAATCTCTTTTGTTTTTTTTTTATTTGATGGGCTGTTGGTCTATGTTTCACTAAATAACAATGGAGGACATAGTTTTAATAGTTCCCTACGATTACAATGTGGGTGTGGTGGTTTTTTTTTGTGTGTTGTGACTGCATTTCCTGGATAGTAAGGCGCAATATTATTATTATTATTTTCTTTGTCGAACTACACAGATTGGCCAGCAAAGCTTGCCTTGACTGCTTCACCGGACTGAGAGGAGCGTAGCTCTTAGGTCGCTTAGCCTGAACCTCTATCGCTAGTACCTCGACAAAAGGGTCCCTCTGGTGAGGAGTAGTACTAGGACGGTTACTATTTTACGCAAAGAAGTGGCCGAAGAAACTCCAGCAACGCTCCTAACATCTAAGGGATGGAGCCTGTCCATAAAATAGCGGGTTAGCGCGAGAATTATTCGCAACCTCCGACGGTCGCGAATGGACGCTTTGTGGATTTGTAAAGATCTAGTCTGTGCTACGGAATTTAGTATAGGAAGGCTTATAAGTGGCGGCACTCACAAGAAGTTTGTTAGAATGTTTGGTGGCAGTCTCGAAAAACCATCGATATGCCTGCTTAAAGAATTGGGCTATTGTGGGTAATCAGTTGGGATCGTGGTCAAGCACTTGCCTAGAAAGTATAGAAAAATCTTACTCCTTTAAATTACATGGTTTTGACGAAACTCCTCATATTAGCCAGAGAAGATGACCGGATTGAGAGCTGGCATTACTTTTAGATCGTTTAACCTAAGAGTATTGTAGTAACTCGTAGTCTTGCCATAACGGTCCCCCCGGTGAGGGGTAACCTCGGTTTGGACGGCTACTTAATTACGTGCAAGCATTCAAATCCTGGCTTGGCTGGCGGCTTTACCACGGATAGCTTAGAGACATTCTAAGCTAGACTAAATGCCACATCAGGAATTAAATGGATTGGCGGGAATAATATTTCAAGTCTTCCGTATGTTCAAGTGAAATCCTCATCGCTCGTCCATCGGGAACCTGTTCCCATTATGTCAGCGGATAGCGGGGTGTTCACACGTCAACTTTCAATATTGACACGAGAGATATTTTAGTAATTGCCTTACCTTAAACAGTCTGTTAGCGTGTGAATGCTTTAACTCTTTATAATATAGTTTAACGGATTCTCATGAAACGTGATATTTACTGAGTGCGAAGTGTTTTTGTTTTTTCCGTGATAACATTTATACATTTGCGAAAGGGAAAATCAATACTCCGTGTTATTGTTTGAATGTCTTTTCTTAAATTATTCTTTATTGAAAGTCGAGAATAATCAGAACAAGAAACAACACTCAAGTCCTTCGAATTTTATAATATATAATTATTTTTAGCGGGATATACAAGGACAGCAAATGAATTCCGTTTATTAGTTCTCACGTTTAGTAAGCGGTGAGTCCTGGGCAGAGATATAAGCAAGAGATTTTTATGCGTTTGGAAAATCGTCAGACTATAGGATCGAAGTCGAACGCTTATTCATAGCCCACCCCTTAGATGTTAGGAGCGTTGCTGGAGTTTCTTCGGCCACTTCTTCTCCCAGCGCCAACGCTTCCCGAAGTGGCACTCAAAGTTAGTTTAGCTTTTGAATGTCCCTTGGATTATCCGTGAAATAGCAACCGACCGAGTCGTGGTTCGGCCCTCTCGGGCACCCTCGGATCGGAATGCTTATGCGTAACATAGTAACCGTCCAAGCCGAGGTTACCCCTCACCGGGGGGACCCTTGTGTCGAGTTACTAGCAATAGAGGTTCAGGCTAAGCGACCTACGAGCTGTGCCACCTCTCAGTCCGGTGAAGCAGTCAAGGCCAGCCTCTCTGGCCAATCTGTGTAGTTCGTCACAAAAATTAAAAATTTTAAAATATGATTGAAGCCTGCAAATAGCTATGTCATTAGACGACCCGTGACCAAAAGCACAGGTCAAGTGATCGAAATGTTGTCGTAATTGTTCAAATTACTAATAAGCCATAATGAAATAAATAATATATTTAATTTAAAGTATTGCCAGGTGAATAAAAGAATCTGAAATATTAAAATTATTGAAAAAAATATACTACAAAGATTGCTAAAAACTGTTCAACGGTAAATTGTAAACCATTTGTCAGTGTTGCCAACATGAGTGTTTTCTAACACGCAACAAATTAGTTTTCATTGTGTGCGCTACGAATATTAATTGGGTAATATTTATGTGTAAGCATTTTCGAGGAGGTTACAAATCGAATGCTAGTTGGACTACTACGCAATCCAAAGGGGTAGACAGAGAAGTGGAATCTACATTTTTTTTTCTATTTTACATGGTGGTAACTAAATAACCCACTGTTGTACACTCACATCGTAATCGAAGGGAAACACGGACGCGGACAAACTAATCCAGTCTTTTGCTGTACGAATAATGAAAGACGAAGCCAAGAGCTTCGTGTGAGTTTGAGGGATGTTCACAACAAAACGACAAATCCAGTGGTGCGTCTTGAAATCCAATGGATAATAAATTCATAAGGTATAGACAATATTTCCATTAACTAAAATAATTATATAAAATAAAAAAGCTTTTATTTCCTGTTTTTCATTACACGTGAATCTAAAAACGTTTACTTATACATACGAGTAACTATATTACAAGAATCCCTCCGCAAGTGAAGGCCTCCACCAAAGTAGTCCAGTTACTTCTGTCTTGGGCTACATTCATTCAATTTGTGCCAGCCCTTACTTTATCATCCTTATCTCGTGAGAGGTCTCCTCCATAAGGTCACTCTACTGATCCAACGGTCGTCTCCAAGTCTTGCTTTATGTCCTGCCATTTCCATTTTAGCTTTTGATTTAAGCTCTCGGCCTTAACACACTCAAAAGCTTTATTTCTATTAAAGTAACATTATTCACTGTAACATCTTTAGATGCATAAATTTAAAACAAAACTAAAAAAAACATTGTATGCACAAATCTAGCAAGCTTTGTTACTTTGCACAGCTGCGTGATTTTAAGTTAAATAACTTTTATTTCTATACTTAAACGGCAATGTTTGATTTAAATATCTAAGGAAGCCTAACAAGTAAATATGCAAGACGATTACAGTATTATTATCCGTGAAATAGCAACCGACAGAGTCGCGGTTCGGCCCTCTCGGGTCGATCAGATCGCGATATTTACGTGTAACTTAGTAACCCACTACCTCCCATGGCCCCACCAACCTCGCGGTTATATGGGCCGTAACGCGGGAGGGTACGCGTGGTCTGGCCGTGTGGCCACACACGCACCTTCTTGACTCCTTACAAGTCCTTTCTCCACCATTCGGAGCTCAACCCTTAAGGGCTCTACGGCACGCAACATAAGAGCTCGCTCGACGGCGCCAAACGACGAGCTTTTTAACGGGTCCTTCGTTTATGCCAGGCGTGTGCAAAATCTCTGAACTTGAGGAAGTTGCCCTCCGAGGAGACCAGATCGCGGAAGTAGACCGGACCCAAACACGTACGTGTCAGACCGTTCAGTAGCCTAGCGCGCAAATCATCATACAGTGGGCACGACCACAGCACATGGTAGCGATCCTCTGCATCCTGTCCACAATCACACGCACTCACATCACATAAACGCATCTCGTGCAGCCTTTTACGAAAATTTCCGTGACCCGTTAGGAGCTGCGAAGTCACATAATCCGGTGCGATCCAAGTTGCTTTTAGTCGGTCTGCAACCGCCGGGAAGAACTTAGTAACCGTCCAAGCCGAGTTATCCCTCACTGGGGAACCTTTATGTCTAGTTACTAGCGATAGAGTTTCAGGCTAAGCGACCTAAGAGCTATGCCACATTTCAATCAGGCTTCTCTGGCCAATCTGTGTAGTTCGCCATAACGCCTTACAGGTTGTAATAACCTAATACAGTGATGTTACTACTTAAACTAAGTTACTGCTTAATTTATCATATGATTTTTTTTGACGAACTACACAGATTGGCCAGTGAAGCTGGCCTTGACTGCTTCACCGGATATAGAGGTGGCATAGCTGTAGCTTGAACCTCTAATACTAGCTAAGTAACTCGACACAATGGTCCCCTGGTGAGGGGTGACCTCGGCTTGGACGGTTACTATGTTACGCGTAAGCATTCCGAACCGAGAGTTGCTATTTCACGGATAATCTAAGGGACATTTAAAAGCTAAACTAACTTTGAGTGCCACTTCGGGAAGCATTGGCGCTGGGAGAAGTGGCCGAAGAAACTCCAGCAACGCTCCTGTCATCTAAGAGGTAGGGCCTGTCCATAAAATCTCCTTCGTGGAACATTGAAAAATATCTATTATTTGACAAATATTATAGCGCCCTAAGTGTGCAATAAGATTGTTATTGTATCACATTTAATTGAATATAACCGTTAAAATACACTATAACAAGATAAGTCATATCTTGTTATAGTGTACATTTAAAATGGTCAGGAAATAATCTTTGTAAAACTGTATAACTAACCGTACATAACTCTGATGGTCCAAATTTAAAAATGAAAATGTACAAATTGAACAGTTTTTTTCTCATAAAACAAATGGAAATCGCGAGCTAGATTGCATCTAAAAGTGACCCACATGACGAACTCTGATCCGTAGCAAAACACTCGTCACACGTAGGGATGTTCGTGCCAAAATATTGTACAAATACATCGATATTTTTTAAATATCAAAATTTGTTTATAATTAATTAGCGCTTAATATTAAATATGAGAAAATTTTTGTACTAATAGAGTACTCGGCACGTAACTTAGAGGTTCTCGCTTCGGATACCAGTCCAGACTACTTGATTTGATTTGCTACTTTGCTAGCAGTACAGGCTACGTGCATAGATTATAAAAATTATACAACGAGTCCTGCCATCGTGAAGAGTAGTTAGTGTAGTAACTAATACTACATTCTTCGTGCTGGGAGCGCAAGTAAGGGTTTTATTTCATTCAAGTTGTCAACCAGAAATAATAGAAAGAATGGAATGCGTTTTTGTTTAATTTCTCACGATATTTCGTATATCGGATGAAATATATCGATATTAGATGATTCGATAATATCGGATTGAAACGATATATCGCGTCCATATATCGATATTTTACGTAATATCGATATCTATCGTGCACTCCCAGTCAGACGTGCTCTATAAGAATATTACGGTGTAACCCCCATCTGACAACATGGATGACATAAACAAGAGCCCCTTCCCCCCATTTAAACAAGTTGAATGCGCTTCCCCGCAGCCTTCTTCCCACACGTGCACCACTCAAGGTCTCACAACCCTTTACACATCCTCTCATGCTTGCAATTAAAACGAAAAACCGAGCGAAACGCGACAACGCAATTGTAACGCGAGCGAAGGGGACAACATGCCTCATTTACCCAAGCACTTTTTATTTCCACTTGCACTCAACAGAGGTCGTCGGCCAATCAACGTACACTGTTTCGCCCGCTCCGCATTGGCCGGTTTGAATAGAGAGCGGTTTTTGAAAAAATAACAAAAGAGGGTAGAGGTAATAGCGCGTTTTGTTTCCGTCGAGTGGCGTTTTTGATTTGAGTGCCAGAGCTCGCGGGATGCGGACGTCTTGTACTTTAATTACTTTAGCGGTTTGTATTGTTCGCTACGAGTGGGCTTGTGCTAAGTTGGCACTTCATTTCATTTGTCAGATGTTGTTTAACATTGTTACTCATTGCACGGAGGCCCGTTCACCAGTTCTCGAGTCGACGATGGATTGCAATACAAGCAATTTAGCCATGTTTATTTCACTCTAACAATCATATATTCAATGTTTGCCGGAAACCGCGCAGTCGGGATATGTTTACTTTCGCGTGGCACAAGTCTCCGCAGGAAGTCTTCGTTGTTTTTAAGATTCAAATTACAATAAATATATATTAACTTATACTAATTATGAAGGACTGGGATGAACGAACATACACACATGATAATCATTTGTATGTATATTATATCTGAGTATACACCTAAGTTAACATTTATTTACTACTAGCGTACCCAGCCCGCTTCGCCCATTTTGCTTTATTTTATTTAATAAACAATAAACTTACATTATTAAATATTTGATTTAACTCTCACAAAATATATTAAGTTATTTATTTCTTTTCGTATTCGTTTTCTTCTATTCTCTTCCCGAGCGGGTAAAGATCATTACCTACACCCATGTACATATCAGTAAATACAATATCATTCTTATCATTTAGGGATACACTTCATTGTACTTCAATATGGTTCATAATGACATAAATATACACATACGGTTGGCATCAAGTCTTTGGGTACGTTTTGAGTTCTCTTGTTAGCATGCGATGAAGATTCTTTCACGCTTTCGATTTGGAGGTTTGTTTACTAATGCTTTTATGGGTGGCATTTTAATTAATTACAATGAATAATTGAAATAATTGTAAATATGACCGTAAATACGATAGTATCCATGCTGTACTGAAGTCGGGAGTTCGAATCTAAAGTTTATGGTAATCATTTTTCTTTACAGGAACTTGGCCGTGCCGCGAGCGCCCAGCCAAACCGGAAACGCGTCGGACACCTTCACTACGCTGCAGAAAGAGAGCTGTCACAGGCTAGAGTACCTCGTCGAGCGGCAGAAACAGCTGTGTCTACTCTCCGATAGAGTGTTGCAGGTTATTTATGATGAAGAACTTTATCTCTCTGATGACCAACTATATTTTCTTTCTTTTCTATTTACATGCTCGTTATGGAATTACAAAGTCTTGGATTGTCATGCGTATTATGTGTTTCAATGCTTCAATTTCCGAGTTAAATTCCAATTTCGACCACTAGTTGTTTACTAGCTCAAACAAGCTCTCACGTCCTATTTATGCTTTTTAAGCGGACAGAAACTACAGTGGCACAATCGTAGGCTACGGGAACGGTTGCACGAATTACCACGATCGGGGAACCACCTCGACCACTCGACATTAGGAATAGTTTAGGCTACCGTCTGCGAATCTTAAGGTCGTAGGTTCGAATCCACTATTCGACTATCGACGCTTAGTTGTAATGGTTAACAAGAATGTTAGTAATATTTGTGAAATAAAAAAAAACGATAGCATTCTTTATAAAACAATATCTTTATAAGTATTATTTCATATGGATTTAACTTTTACATACTAAAAGATACTATGTACCAACACAAATATAATTAAACCAAACTTAAAGCATTTTCGTAACATTAATGACAAAAGCACAAACAAGTCCATATTTTATAAATACTATTATTATATAAAGCTCATTTTTTTAAATGCATCCACAAAATTAAACAGACATATTGAAAACCTTCTTCTTTGAAGTCAGTTAAAAAGGTACTTATTTCAAATGTAGGTAAGTAGTTGACTAAAGTTTCTCTGGCTGCTAAATGACGGTTGTAATTACAGTCAATTATTTGCTATAAAACATCACAATGCTTAGTTTATTGCGGTTGTAAAACTTAATCTTAACTTAACCAACAAGTTCAATACAGATGACAACTGATATCGCAATGGAATATGATATTCTGATAAGTTAATCGATACGCGGTTAACTTTGATGCATTTAAGTAATAGACATTGAGAGAAATCATGTACAGTTCAAATCGAAAACTCTGAGTTTCTACTACTTAGTACTATCAAAAAATTAGCCGGATTAGCTAGTACTAAATACATTGCGTCCTCCCAGCCATGACCTACGGTGCGGAGACTTGGACTCTGACCGTTGGGCTGGTCCACAAGCTGAAAGTCGCACAACGAGCGATGGAAAGAGCTATGCTCGGCATTTCTCTAAGGGATAGAATCCGAAACGAAGAAATTCGACGGAGAACGAAGGTAGCCGATATAGCTCTTAAAGTCAGCAAGTTGAAGTGGCAGTGGGCTGGCCACATCTGCCGAGTCAGCGGCGGTAGATGGGGGAGGAAAGTCTTGGCATGGAGGCCGCGCATAGGTCGGAGAAGCGTGGGGCGCCCTCCCTCCAGATGGACCGACGACATTTTTAGGATAGCCGGAAGTGGCTGGATGCGGAAAGCTGAGGATCGCATGTGGTGGAAGGCATTGGGGAAGGCCTATTTCCAGCAGTGGATAGATACAGGCTGATGATGATGATGATGAAATACATAAGCAGTGTAAACAGCTCGAAATGTCGGCTATTTAAGATTGCTCTGTAAAAGTATTTTTATTTAAATTTCACTCAATACGAATTCTGTAAACCGTGTATTTAACATGCCAAAGTTTACATTGGAAAGTGTCTGACAAGATTACAAGTGTTTAATTTCAATGCACCGTAATAGTTAGTGCGAATCGGAATTCCAAACAGCATCCCGTTCTTGCAGACACTGAAATTAGATAAACATGTTTACTTACCAGTGCCGTGGTTTGTATATTGTCTATCGTATAATCGCTGCATCCATAAAACAGAAATCTCATCGCAATAAGCTGGAGGCTGCTGTAAGATAATAAATTTATATAACAGTCTCATGTACACTAAAAGATAATTTGTGAAAATTACGAAAAAGTGAATTACGTTTATCTAGTCGTTGCATAGTACGCAACACAAGTTCGACGGTGTTGCAATTTTATGTGCTGTTTTACCACGTCCTCAGCGGTGAAGGAAAACACCGTGAGGATTACCATTGCACAGGCTAGATCTCTACAAATCCACAAAGCGTCCATTCGCGACCGTCGGAGGTTGCGAATAATCGTTGAGCGTTACCGCTATTTTATGGGCAGGCCCCACCCCTTAGATGTTAGGAGCGTTGCTGGAGTTTCTTCGGCCACTTCTTCTCCCAGCGCCAACGCTTCCCGAAATGGCACTCAAAGTAAGTTTAGCTTTGAATGTCTCTTAGATTATCCGTGAAATTGCAACCGACCGAGTCGTGGTTCGGTCCTCTCGGGCGCCCTCGGATCGGCATGCTTACGCGTAACATAGTAACCATCAAGCCGAGGTTACCCCTCACCGGGGACCCTTGAGTCGAGTTACTAGCAATAGAGGTTCAGGCTACGCGACCTAAGAGCTATGCCACCTCTCAATCCGGTGAAGCAGTCAAGGCCAGCTTTTCTGGCCAATCTGTGTAGTTCGTCATAAAAAAAATGGTAATTTTTTTTATGATATAAGACATGACACATTCTGAACTTCTTCTCTGTAACTTTAACTAACTTTTTATTGTTTACTAAATAGCTATGCATTTTCATTACATTTGAACATTTTTCGTCATAATAAATACTTTCGAAAAATTCGTGTAATTATGGCATATGAGTTATGTTATAACGTAATACTAGTACGTGTACATGACATTGATTGACGATTCCTTTGATTTCAATGTCTCATTGGATTCATTATCATGTTCATATTTCCAGGTGCTGCAGACTGGAGCCAGTCAAGGTGTTGAGGAGTGTCAGCACCAATTTCGACACAGCCGATGGAACTGCAGTACCGTTGCCAATTCAACTGACATCTTTGGCGGTGTACTTAAATTTAGTAAGTTTGCCAATATAAACAGCTGGCTTAGTGGTTACGCCTTCAGCCCTATAGTTCTGGGCTCGTATAATAAGACTACGGTATCCCCTGACGTAGAAGGTGACTAAAAGGGGGCCTCGGGTTCACTGGGCGACAAGGTAGGGGGCATTTGTCGTCCGCTTAAGTGGACCCGGGAAGAAGGCGACATCGGCTAGCCCGTGTCGCCTTGCACTGCGAGGGCACATGGTACGTGCTCTTCTAAGAGTGAGAGTGAGAGTGAGAGAGACAGTGCAGAGGGGCTCTGGTGCGTTCCACTGGAGATGGCGGACCCGCTCATTATGCACCGTGGAAGGGCAACCGGGGGGTTTTTGGTGGGTAAAAACCACGCCTTTTGTAGAAGATTTCCCCACTGTCAAAAAAAAGTGGTTTAGCTGTTCGGATTACGATCTGAATGATCGACCGTTGGTTTTTGATTATTTAGGTGATCAACGATTTGTGCGCTATGTAGGTCACCGTTGTGACATACGATTTAAGACTTAATTAGCTTGGTGAAAGGCAGACAGCGAAAGACGTCTCTGTTTACCTCGCTAGGTTTAAAAGGACGTGAGAGATTTTTCTATTAACTACAATACATAAATCATTATATTACTAAGTACTGGCGCTTATATTCTCTTTCTTGTTACAAATTCGTTCTCATTTCCGTCATGTAGTACTTAACTGGTCGTGGATCATCACTTAATATTACAATCAACAAGTATCCTTACACGATCCTATGCTAAAAAAAAATAACCTTTTATGCACGCTGCCAACCGACGACGGTTTGGCACAGTTATATTTTTTGTAAATATTTTGTAAAATACCTACGATGTTGTAAATATTTCTTTTTTTAGTTAATATTGTTTTATATGTATAGTTAAGTAATATATTTACGAGAAATAATTTACTCGTATATGGAGCGATTTGAGAGAGCACAATTTTTGATTTGATTGATTTTTACCTTTTATTAAATTAAAATTTTAAGTTTAGTTACTTAAATTGAGCCGTGGTAGCTCAGTGTCCGAGCCGTGGTAGCTCAGTGTCCGTGCGGTTGGCTCAAGTTGCGTAGTGCTACCAACCCGAGTTCGATTCCCGGTGCCGGTACCAATAAATTTGTTGTTGCAATTTTATGTGCTGATTTACCACGCGCTCGGCGGTGAAGGAAAACATCGTGAGGAAACCTACATGTTTTAGAAAATTTTTCTACGGCATGTGAAGTTTGCCAATCCGCATTAGGGCCGCGTGGCGGACTATGCCCTTATACTCTCTTTACAGAGAAGGCCTGCGCCCAACAGTGGGACATATATAAAGGCTGTAACTTTAACTTTAACTACTAAATTTTAATTAGGTATATTATAACCAAATCTTTTCAAATAGAACGAAAGAAATCAAAATTGGTCCATAAATAACGAGACACAAATGGAATTGGTCGATAAATAAAAAAAAGAATGCACACACTTCTAAAAAAAATAAAAAAACTCCTCCTTTTTTGGAGTCGGTTAAAAATCTAAACTTCAAGTTTCAAGAGTTAAATACGATGTTAGTTTACGTTGCTACATAGACGTAATAAGAAAAGTCAAAGATGATTCTTTCGTATGCACTTGTAAATTTGATTCCCACCACATGTTCTTTGATGTCCAGTCGATAGACGCCGCACCCCGAACAGAGCAGTCCGTCGTCACGACTGTTTACGTTACGACCTGCGAGTCGAGTACGACAACCAAGAACTGCGTCTGGGGATTATAAATTGAATTGATCTGGCTTTAACTATATAATACTAACGTTCCCAGCCGCTTCGTCGGTCTAGATTTTGCTTTATTTTATTTAAAAAATAAACTAACATTATTAAATATTTAATTTAACTTTAACAATATATTAAATTATTCATTTCTCTCCGTATTTATTCTCTTCTCGAGCGGGTGAAGATTACCTACACCCATGTACATATGAGCAGCATCAGTAAAGAGATCCATACTCGGCGCTATAACTTACCTTGAATACTTTAAAATCCCCAATCACTATCTTTAACATAGTTTAGTATAGTTTATTATGCTTCAATATACACCATTGTACTTCAATATGGTTCATAAAGGAGTGCTCCGATCGTCACCAAACCTATATGGAACATACCCACACACTTTGTCTTTTATGTAGGTAGATAGATCAATTATTTTCGGCGCTGTTGGTCGATAAGAACTTGTAAAAACGCTTTGATGTAACATAATAGACAATAAGGACTGTTTCTTGCCAAAATAAAGAGAAAAAAAATACGTGAAGCAAAAACTTCCCTCGTAACCCCTTCAAATGAAAATTACGCGGACGGAGGACTATGAAATTGCTCACGGTATATAAAGGATTGCAGATTTTTTTTCAAATTATGCATACATAATTCATTAAATCAATAAAAAGAACATTACACACACCCCAATTATAGGTTAAGGCTGAGTGCCTTAAAAGCTCGACCACCTCTCGGATCCCGCTGTAAAAGCCTCAGTACAAATCCTTCCGAATGATAGTCATTTTCTTTTTTCATTATCAGCCTGTGTCTAGCCACTGCTAGGCACACTGCAGCTGCTAAATAGGCCTTCTCCAATGTCTTCTACAAGATACGATCCTTCACTTTCCGCATTCAGCCACTTCAGACTATCTTTAGGTTTATCTGGAGGAAGGGCGCCCTACGCTTCTCCAACCCGGACACATATTTGGGAAGAAAATCTTTTGCCTAAATTAACAGAATCGTCTTGTAAATTGAATTCTATGCTTAATGTACATAGATCAAAGGATTTAAATTTATCATTATGAAACCGATATTTCGAAATATCACGTTCCAATAAACCGACAGTAACAAGACAGACTAAAGCGTCGATGATTTGGTTTCCGAGAATGTATTTGTTTGTTAATAGCTTGGACGTATTCCATGCAGTTCGTATGATGTTTTATAAACTGTTTATTACTGCATCCAATATATTATTTATGTTATATATCGCCCCAATGGTCGGTCCATTTCGAGACGTTTTCAAGGAATCTCTTGTGTTCATGAAAAATTGTTTTGTTTATTTTCGTATGTCGATTACTGAGATCACGTGTGTGCTGACGGAGCTGCTCAGTTTGTTTAACGTATACTAATAAAATAACCATTGTACAGTGAGCCCTTATAGTTGGTAATGCGATACTATAGTATGGTAGTGGCGAGGTCACGGTCATTGGTTTGTTGCGATGCCCTCGGTTATTGAACTTGCGTACGGTTGTCTAAAATGGTCCTGATAGCATTCATATATATTTAAATAAAATTATCTCTTAAGTTCTATTAACTTTTTTTCCAACAAGACAGAGTTTTTGAAGGAAGAGCTTCTGAGGGCTTTAAGTAAAGTTGTTCCACCCGCTTTCAGAAGATCTGATGTGATCAAATCATCAAAGTGGGATCGTGGTCAATCACTTAGAAAGCATAAAAACGTGCCGGTGAGGTACTATATCGTCGTTTTTAATACAGGCTATTGATTAGTCTAGTAAGGAGATCATATAGGCGCCATTAAATTGATATAGTATTTGTAACCGTGTCGTGTATTGCTCGTATATACGACTACAGCAAATTGTAAAAAGATTGTGTGTTTGATTTGATATTCAGAGTCTCGGGAATCTGCTTTCGTGCATGCGTTGTCGTCTGCAGCCCTGGCGCACGCTGTGGCGCGAGCTTGCAGCCGAGGCGAGCTCAACGAGTGCTCCTGTGATGCCAGGGTCAGGAAGAGGACTCCAAGGCATTGGCAGTGGGGTGGTTGTTCCGAGGTAAAGCTAATAGCGGCCATAGTACGCATTGGTGGACTTAACAGATCTTTTTTAAAAGGCATGCATTTACTTGACGTACTTTTCCTTCACTGCCGTGGTGAATGAGGACTTAAAATTTCCGATAAAGGAAGGTGCCGGCACTGGAGATCGAACTCGGTTGGCTGGCGTACTAAAGCGGCGGCCTTAAGTTGCAACTTGACGATGAACTACCACGGTTCAATGTGAGCGCATGTTACATGATATAGTTAGTATATAGTTCATTTGAATTCTGATTTTTTATAATTTCAGGATATAAGATACGGTGAGATGTTCAGTCGGGATTTCGTGGACGCCAAAGAAGATAAAGACACAGACGTGGGCCTGATGAATCTCCACAACAATGAAGCGGGACGAAGGGTAATGATTACAGGAAACCATATTTTGTTTTAGAGGGTGCCTTAAAAAGAGGTATTTCTAAGGCAGTACAGATTTAAAAAGTTTTTTTTGTTAACGGGGAGGAAATCTTCAGAAAGATACCCCGCCTTCTGGGGGGCCCAGTGAACCCGAGGCCCCTTTTAGTCGCCTTCTACGACAGGCAGGGGATGGGGATACCGTAGTCTTATTCTTGAGAGCCCAGAACTACCGGCTGAAAAAGTAAAAAATAATCCGGGTCATGGCATCTAATGGACATTTATCCTTAACGTGTGCTAGTGAAGTTGTGTTTTATTGTCGCAATAACCTACGCTGAACACAGTTTAATTTCCCTGGGTTCTTGGCTGGTTGCTTAGGGAGCTTCAGACTAAATATCTATTGGAGTAACACGGCGCTGAAAGGACTTCGAATTGGTCCGCTACTCTTATATAGAGTCGATAGCAGTGTGACTCAATGGCGTCCAAGAAGGCCGAGTTAAAAGCCTTTGGCGAAAGCAAAGGCGAGTGAGTTTTTTTTTCTGAATGAACTACGCTAATCGGCCAGACGGCCTCAACGGTTTTAACTGGTTTTTAAGAGGTGGCACAGCTCGTAGGTTGCTTAGCTTGAATCTGTTAGAGAGTAACTGCGTGAGAGAGAAACTTGGCTTTGGCGGTTACTGTTATAGGGATAGCATTTAGAGCCCATGGTGTCTCAGAGAGCCGAATCAAGGCTCGGTAGTTTGCTTTTACACAGATAAATTAAGTGACATTCAAAAGATAAACTAACTTGTGTGACTTCGGGAAGCGTTGGCGCTTGGAGAAGTGGCCAAAGAAACTCCAGCAGTGCTTCTATCATTTAATGGATGAATGTTCGCGCCATAGCATTCCGATCCGAGTGAATGTAATAGCAGAATTAAGCATCCATTCCCTTTAATATCTGAACACATTGTATGTTGTCCGTTCCAGGCGGTGCGAAGCAGAATGCAGCGCGTGTGCAAGTGCCACGGCATGTCGGGCTCCTGCTCGGTGCGTGTCTGCTGGAGACGCCTGCCCCAGCTGCGGCTGGTGGGAGACTCTCTCACCACGCGATACGAGGGCGCGTCGCACGTTAAGGTTATTTCTACAGTACGTGCTTCTCAACTGCCTCCAGCTAGTGGACATTTATTAGAGAAGCTGAACCGAGAAACACTAGACGAGAAGTAAATTGATTTAGAGAGAGTAGATTTTTTAATTGTTGTGAGTCACAGTTTTCCAGTGTCTATCCTAAGCAAAGTTATAAATTAAGACTCGTTTGTCCACCACATGTCGGCAACGAATCTTAGCGTATTTCGACCACACAATGCGCAGAGGCGACAAAAGTCTGGAGAAACTGATCGTAGTTGGGAAAACCGAATGCAAAAGACCTCGCGGACGATCTCCGACAAGGTGGTCCGATCAAATAAAAGACTCTTCGTCCTCCAAATTTTACTCTGTCGTAAGAGACGCTCTGGACATAAGCTAATGGAGACAGATCATCTACTCCAGATGCAACCGTGATGGTAATCACGATTCTCGTGCATGAGGAAACGACACCCCGTCACACACTAACATGTAATATTCGAGTTTGATGATGTTAGCATTTTCTTTCAGCTTACCTTTGGTGGGTTAGAGCAGGCAGCAGTTTTGACAATTTTATATTATCATTCATTTTAGTAATTTTCAGTAGAATTTTGAGTAGAAAGTATTCAGATATCAGATAAGTAAGATAACAATTTCAAATATATCCAGTCAGCGTATCGGTGAGTGGGGAAATGGACAAAAGTTCCTATATACAATCCCGGACACATCTATCGGCCCATCTAGTGATTTAAGTTTTGACGGTCCCTACCTAAAAATAAATGTTAGGTGGAGCAAAATTTTTATGCAATTTTGAAGCTGGTCAATCTTTTGGTATGTTTTTTTTGTTTCGAATTTAGAATTATGAAAAGTGGTATCGTATAAGATGGTAGAATTTAAGTATGCGCCCGTATGTGAAGGCCAAGAGTGGATGGAGTTGTATGGATTTTTAAAGAAATCAAACGTTTTATCACAATGAAATGTTTAATTAATAAGAAGTATTGCCTGCAAAAGCAACTACGACAGCCTTCATGCCATTAGGCATAGATCTAATCAATTTCACTATGAAATTCTGTGGTATCATCTCCCATTCCTCTTCTATGCCAGTTTTCAGCTCCTGCATGCCTCTTTAGGTAAAGCAGTTAATAAATTTTGTTTCTCAACTTCAAGGTCGTGGAAAGGAAACGTGGTAAGAACGTGAGGAAACTGAGACCTCTACACGCTGATATGAAGAAGCCCAACAAAACAGATCTGGTCTACCTGGAAGAGTCTCCAGACTATTGCGAACCAAATGACGAGTGAGTCTAATACAATGAACCCGTCATTCGACCACCTCTTAGCATAAGCTTAAGCTTAGATGAAATGGTTAACGAAAATGGTATGGTTAACGCATATTGGTTTGGTTGCGAACTCCTATAATTCATATAAAACAATGCTTGTTGATTGATACATAGGTAATTTTAAGTTGTAACAATATCTACCTGGAGACTAGATAATATATGATAAATATTATTAAGAAGTTAAACAAAAACGGATTTCAAAACATTCTAGTAGTCTTCGAAATGCAATTTTCTATGCCAATATATCTTAATGATTAACTGAAAGCAAACTCTCTCAAACAAAATAAGTCAAAATCGGTCCAGAAATGAAATATAAAAAAATACAGATGAATTGAAAATCGGATAATCGATTAAATCATGTCCACATTTCAATAAATCAGGTGGCTCAGGCGATTAAATCATGTCCACATTTCAATAATCAGGCTCAGGTGTCAAGGACTTCACTTTTTTTGTTTAAACATTTTCTATGGTGACTAATAAAGATTTATTTATTATTTATTATTATTATTAAAGTTCACATTTGCTCTTAAATGTATTTCAGACTGGGTATCCTTGGCACTCGTGGACGGACATGCAACAGGACATCAGCGGGTCTTGACGGCTGTCGTCTGCTCTGCTGCGGTCGGGGCTACCAGACCAGGGTCCGAGATCACGAAGAGAAATGCCGCTGCCGATTCGTCTGGTGTTGTCGAGTGCATTGCGAGATTTGTCGTTACAAGCGAGACCATCACGTCTGCAATTAGAACTCAATGTTCAACACCATAGTTGACTGAGTGATTCGTAAGTGATTAAGACCTGAATCTCGATAAACCAAGACTAATTTCTTATAATCAATGCGTTAGGAAGCTTTACTTAATCATGTTTCGATTAAATCTCAACCAAACGATCTTGTATACATAAGTGGTACCTACATGATAGTTTTAATAGTATGTATTTGATGTCTTTAGAAGTATCTATTAGACATTATTGCCACTTCGGTAAGCGAAAGTGATTCTTTCGTTAATTAAGAAAGTCCAGAAATAATAATTTTATTTCCTTCAATGACATAAAATCAAGATTGATCATGGTATCTGTTGCAATTTCTAAAAGCCTAACTGTTAATGTATTAACCGGATCATTTGACAATTTAGTGACACCACTAACATTATTGTCTCTTCAGGAAGCGCCAATGATACTATAATTAATTACGGAGTCCTGGAAATATCAATTTTATTTCCTTCAATGTCTTAAATTTAAGCTCGAACATGAGATCTGTAGCAATATCCAAAGACCTTAATGCTGGTCATTTGACATTTTATCGTTACAACTAACATTATTACTGAATTTTTTTACCGAAGGAGCTTAAGATCTCCACACGGCTATCTGAAATACGCCGCCAAAGAGCCCTCAGCTTCTTTGGACACGTTATTCAATGTCTGGGGAAGCAGATTAATTTAGGCAAAATGGAGGGCAAAAGTGCTCTGGGAAGTGCGCCTACAAAATTGTCGCACACAATCACGAAGACGGTGGGAGACAGCATGCAGAGTGAGTTCCACTCCGCCTATGATCGCACTTAATGGAGCGTCACGGTCCTCAGTAGTGAGGGAAGGAAAAGAGGAAGATTAACATTATTGCCACTTTAGGAAGCGCCAATCATCCTTCCATTAATTGAGGAAGTCCGGAAATATCAATTTAATTTTCTTCCATATATTGATATGAATTAAAATTAAGATCAGAAAAACAGCAAATAAGATGTTGAAATTATGTTTGGAATAATTTTATAACTAAAGTCTTCATTTATCGAAGGTCTTTAAATACCAGCAAATAACGCAGTGAATGGACTGATTACTTTTAAATTATGATTATAATTTGCTTTATGTATTATCTGATGATAAGCTTTAAAATTATTTACAGTATTATATTAAATTATTTTACGTTTTACCATGTACAAAGCTGTAAATATTTAATTAATTTGTTAATATTAGATTTAAGCGGAACTACTTATTTTGTAACAAAATATTCCAAAATTTCGATGTTAAAAATCAGCTGTTATACAGGACGTTCCAAAACAAAGTTTGTATTTGTTTATTTTCCTGAGTGAAAGCAATCGAAGACTCAGGTAGAGTAACTCAGGAAATCGCTAGGTATTTGAAGAAATCTTCTTCGATTTCTTTGTTGAGTTTGAAGTAACGGTTAAAACTATCAAGTCAACAATTTTATACATGTGTAAATTCCTACGAACTGGTAAACTGATTAACAAAAACCCCGCGACCCTCGGATGCGTAACATTGAAGCAGCAAGCTAATCAATTCAGCCCTGTAGTTCTAGGCTAGTAGAATTAGGCTACGGTATTCCTTGCCTGTGGTAGAAGACGACTAAAAGAGGCCTCGGGTTCACTGGACGATAAGGTTGGGGGCCTTTGTCATCCGCTGAAGTGGACCCGGGAAGACCCGGCTGGCCCGTGTCGCCTTGCACTGCGAGGGCACAGGATGAATCTAAGCAATTATAAACTTTTTTTCGGGACAACCTTGATTACTTTTGCACTGTTGTAAATAAAGGCAGTGATAGTTAAGCGTTACTTACAATCAATTCCGGCTTTTACCAATGAGTTTTTATATTCAGATTCTTATGAATAATAAATAAGGATTTTAGGGACTCTATGAGCTCGTGAAGCTTCTACACCATCCGAGTTCAGCAGATCTTATTTCTCCTGTATATAAAAATAACGCTTGGTTTGTACTTAATAGAATTTATTTAATTCTACCTCAGAAGTGATGTTTTCCGGATCGTATTTTAGACGAACAGTGGAGTTGGACCCTGAGTCTGCTAAAACAATAACGTCAGTGACATTACGATGTCGATTTTTGCCAGTTTTAGTAATCTGCTAGATCAGTTGTACTACTATAGTTTTCCAATGGTATACCACTGACACTAACTGTTTCAATCGCTGCTATTTGTTAATCTGATAAATGAAATCTTCCAAATATATATTAAAATAACAATAATTGAGAATTTATTTTAATTAAATTACATACAATTACAAAAAGTCATATTAGGCTACTGTTTTTGGGAATAATGACAATAGTTTGGATTCATAGTGAAATATCATTGGTAAAATAGCAGATTCGGGGTCCTGTTTTCTAGATCGTCTTTTCGATGAGCAGTGAAAGTGTATGCTTCTTTTATCAATGTTTTGTATCTTTATACGTTTTGTAAATATGTGTTACATATGCTTATCTTAGTAACTTATTGTATTAGATTGTGATAGATTTTTACCCTATAACATATATCATACGTATTATTGTCTGACCGAAACCGCTGTACCGTGTCACAAACAGTCCGTATGAATTAAGACTAGTTGCCGCCGTGACCGATGACGGCATAATGACAATAGCCTCGCTTCGCTTTGCCGCTCGCGTATCTAAGACGCGAAACAGCAGTCGCGGTCAGACTATAACGTGAGTATTGTAGAGGTGTTCGTGAATCAAATTATCCAAATCTCTAGCGCTAAGATTCTCTCTGTTTGTAAATACTCTTAAGGTATTATTGATATGATATTTTTCAACGTTTAGGCCTATATAATCTTGCCAAGATTCGTAAATTTTTCTCAAGCATTGTAAAGCTATTTGAAAGTCAAAGTTTTTGTAATATTTCTAAGTTAAGTCTTTCTCTGACTCCAACGTTGGATTGCATATATGTATACCAAGCATATATGCATCTATTTGACTAAGCGGCTTACATCAAAGGAATTATTGAAAAGGAATGTTGGACGTAGAAGTGACCTTGGAGTCAAAGATAAGACTTTTAGGGTAATCTTCTTTGAATATGAAATAGTTACTATTCGATGTACATTGAATAAAATAAATGTGTTAGAGATCACGACACTTTTATTTTCTGGACACACTTGTCACATACTTGAGATTTTGAGAAGTAATTGAGTAATTATGATAGCTAAACGGTTAAGCTACCAATCTGCTAATCGCAAGTTCTAATGTCGATCGGCCTGTAGCAATGAATTGCTGTTTTATCAATTTTTCAAGTACAAAAATCCCCTTTTAAAAGTTTTTGTCCGGTGTACAGCGACAGGCTCACCATCGGTGACATATGAGACCTAATAAGTGAACAAAGATCTTTGGTGTCTGTACCTGGGATGTAACTCAGGTGTCTGCTGCGTTTTACGTAATTTGAAGCAATCAAAGTAAAAGTTACAGCTTATATATGGCCCACTGTTGGGCCACACGACTTCTCTGTAAAGAGAATATAAAGGCATATACTTCCACGCGAATTGGTGTACTTTGCGTAGAAAATTTGTTACACAAATTGGTTTCCTCACGATGTTTTCCTTCACCACCGAGCGCGTGGTAAATCGGCACTTGAAATTGCAACGAACTTATTCATTGGTGCCGCACCGGGGATCGAACTCGGGTTACTAGCGTAGTACACAATTTGAGGCGACCAGACACTGAGTTACCACGGCATAGGGAGTTTATTTTTTTATTAATAATTAATAAAGCAATTAAAAAGGTTTATGAATGTATTGTTTTTCACTTATTAAATCTTAAGGTCATTCTAATAACTTCATCCCTTACAAAGTAATGAACAACAATCAGACATTGTAAACATATTCAATTAATTTTTGATGTGAATAAATTATCGTCCGAGAGGATTGCCCAGCCAGGGATAAACTCTTGGGCATGTGTTGCAAATCTGCATCCAGTAGGTCATCTGAAACAAAATGGAAACAATATAAAGCAGGTCGCTTACTCAGAACTTCATTAAGTATAGTATTTAGTGTATTGCTAAGCGGGTGATTTTGAAGTGGCAACGTCTTATAAATTGATGATAGCGGGTGGCATTCATTAAAAATGTAGCGGTCGTGTCCCGCTGCGCTTAAGCCAACAGTAACCGAGCACTCACGAGCGATGCGACTGCGTGTCTGAATGTGTGTGAGTGAAAGCGCGGCATGAGAGAGAGGAGGTAGCGCCGATAGTAAGCGAATGAGAGCGCGGAGAAATAAAATGAGCGAAGAAGTAAGATAAATAATTTATAAATTAGAAAAATAAATTGTATTTTCATTTTTATTTTACTCGGATTCGTTGTCACGTTTTATCGTCGAAGCGCATTGCGCCCAGGCACCTGGGACTACATTTTTTAAGAGTAAGCTGGCGTTACGAAAAGTGTGATCGGTTGAGGCAAAAATTTCTTTTTTTTAAGAGACTATCTGGCCATTCATATAGCTATCTACCTTTAATTACCACTTCGGGGTTAGACTTTACTTTAAACTTCTATGTTTACGGCAATCTAACCTAATTCCATTTCTTTCTAATATATTGTTTAATTTGATTTAAATGAACAAATGAAGTTTATTTATATCGTAATTGTGTAGAAGCTTCCGTTTGATTTGATTTGATTTAAGAAAAAATAAGAAAAGGATAAATTATAAATAAGAATCGACTTACCTCACTATGAGAGGAGGCTAACGGTCCGCAGCTTGCAGGACGGCAGGTGGTCGGGACAAATCGTTTGCAGTCCTTCCTGACATATTCGTTGACGGGAACGGGGTTTTGTACCCAATCAATGACTTCGCTTCCACTGACCTAGATAATACCATAAATTGTTAATCTTAAAACAGATATCTACTTCTTTGTCTAACGTTTTCTTCTCTGTCCTAACAGCTGAGCATCTTGTGAATAAGCCTTCATTGGGTGCAATCATATACAGACTGGTCTATTTTGCCTAAAATAATCTCCTTTTCCAGACAATCCTTTGAAAATCGCATGGTATTCAAAGAACAGTGCCTCTTTGAATTTTTTGTTAGAGTGTCTTTTTGAAAAATTGATTTCGGATAGCTTTATGGTGTTTTGTAGCTCCTTTAGTATGAACTCGTAGGTTATTATGACAGTCTACGGTTTACTAAGCAGACTTCCATACTACATCTCGACGATGTCTATTATGCGTTATCCTGACTTCAACAGTTGTAAATTCTATAGAAATCGTACAACGAAGTCATTTCAACTGACATTGAAATAAAAACACGTAGGGTAAAGGCTATAGTCGTTGGCCCCTTAAGCAGCTACTAGCAGCAAGTATTGCATTTCTGAGCAAATTGAAGGGCAATCTGGGTCAAATTAGGTTTGCAGATTCGTGAACAGCATTGCCAACATAACCATAATAAATAGCGCAATTTTTAAAGATTTCTTTTGGTCGATTCGCTTATTCAGTCCTTTATTATTTGCGTTTTAGTGATAGGGGCCAATGACTGCCTCGGGGCCAACGACCGTAGCCTTTACCCTATATACTGCCTAGGTTAAGTATAAGACAACACAATCAGAGGAGACATAAAATTTCCCGGTCGTGGTGACAATACAAAGGCGCCACCATTGGGACATAACAAAAAAATTGGTCATGGATTTAAAGATATCAAGTCAATTGACGATAAACAGTCTGCTGTCTTGAGCACAGGCGTAGTAGTTTCGGTTTTCTACAGATTGCATTTTTGAAGAATGTGCTCAGGAACTACATGATTTCATTCACTCATCCCCCTTCCACCATCGGACTTCAATACGCAATGCAGATTTATCCTTTTATTGTGAATATCACTCAAACCCGAACGAAGTGCTTTCCTTCGTCTTTCACTATTCGTACAGCAAAGGTCTGGAATAGCTTGCCTCTATCTTTCTGTCCGAGTACTATGTGGGTATTTTCATGAGTAGAGTGAATTGGCATTTACTAAGCTAGTGCGTCTTACCATCCAGGATTGTATTTCCACTTAAAATCAGGTGGGATCGTAGTCAAGCACTTGCTTAGAAAGGATAAAAACATTTTATGGACAATGCGCCAATAACAATTATTACTTACCAAAAATGCGTCATTAAGATTGTTGATTAAGTTCAAGAATCTGATCAAGGCCCTCTTCACACCTGGGTACGCCGAGACGTACCATTCGTGTACATAGAAACCGAATGGAGCTCTGTTGCCGAGGTAGTGTCTTTCGAAGTTGGTAAGGATGAATCTAAACCATGCTTCTTCGTCATCGTGAGGTGGCCTAAAAAATGTTGATTCTTAATACTGGAAATGGTTCTTCGAAAGCCACATAATTTTTTTGATTATGTTAGACGGTAACGGTTTTTTCATCAACACATCAACTTTTAAAGTAATTAACCTGACCCCGTTTTAAGCGTAACATTTTTTTTGTTTACGAGGAAGAATAAAAGATACCGCTCCTTATGGGGTAAAGGCGGTAGTTATGTGGGGTTTTTACCCACTAAAACCTCCCTGAGCTCTTCCTCGGTGCATGGTGAGGGGCTCCGAGATTTCCAGAGGAACGCACCGGAGTTCCTCTGCACAGTGCTTAAGGAGAGCACTTCCCGGGGGGGGAGGTTACTGGTTTCGAGGCCAGCCGATGTCGCCTTCTTCCCAGGTCCACCTCGGCGGAACCCGAGGCCTCTTTTATTCGCCTTCTACGTCAGGCATACCATAGCCTTATTCTTGAGAGCTCAAAACTGTAGAGCTGATCTAAGTGTAACTTAGCACAAGCTGTCCCGAGACTTTCAGTTTGGACGGAACTATTAGATCAGATGTATCAACGATTACTCCTAATAAAGGCGTGAAGATATTTATTCTTCTGTGTTTCGCTCGGTCAGTGACATGAATTGAGAAAAGAGAAAGCCGAAAGAGAAAAGGAGAGTCTTCTCCTTTTCCAATACATTTGTTAATACATAATGTTCTTCTCATAATAATATTAATATACGGATATTAACTTTTGTTTGGCAAAAATATCATTAATATGAAAATAATGCCGAAATTTAGCATATGGGCGAAGCTTAAAGCTTTGAAAGTTAAACATAAAAAGCTTGCCGTTATATAGATTAATAAAAAATGAAGGTGGGTATTCTTACACAAACACACAAGCGTCAGTCATAGAACATGGGAATCCATTTAAATCTGTCCAACTGATCATTGGCAACACCCAAACGCCAGGAACAGAAGCCGTCGGACAGGGTGGAATAATGCAGTCTTGAGTTGAAGCGTAATCCAGGGTGTAAGGCCAGAGACCAGGCTCGGTGAAGCGAAGTGTTGGCCATGTGGAATCATACTTAAGTCCAACTGTCGACATGACCTGGAAACTAGCGTTTCCAGTCATTTGTAGGAAGGGAATACGTATACCTGAAAATAATTGTTTAAACATTTCATTACAATTTTGTTTGATAATTTCATAACTTTAATGCATTTGAAAGGTGGTGATTTGTTCTGAGAGCTCAGTTTGGATCTATATTACTAGTACAAGGATACCGGGAGGAAACATCAGCTCATCAAAAGATATATGTATAGATATATGATATATGAATAGTGGCATTATAACACAAAGATGCCCACAATTGCTGAAGCACGACTCAGTAATTTGCTTGAATCGGATTACAGTATCGTATCGACTTACATAGAGGGAAGGGAAAGGAGAAGGAAAGATGTTAATGAATCCTTAAAGGCCATTTTATATACAGTTTCTCTCTTCAGACGTAAAATTTATACCCGAAGGACAATAATGAAATTAGCAAGATGGTGATGATGATTAGCATTTCTAATCTAATCTAATTTATTTCAATATAATACCTTGAATAGCATCTTCGGGAATATTAGCAAAGTGAGACATCTGAGTCTTCTGATCTCCAAATTCTTTTAACATGTCCTCGTAAGTCGCTTCTGCCCAGTACGTCTGAGGAGTTTGATGTGAGATGGAGTGGAGAGCGATCTCGAAACCTTGATTGTAAAGTTCATTAACTCTCTGGTAATCGGTGTACTCATGGTTGACGAAGAAAGTGAAACTTGAAGGGCAGTTGTTCTTGTTGACACGTCGGTAGAGAATTTCCCGATATGTTTCTATATTGCGAATGTTGACACCATCGTCGAATGTGAGTAGAACGAACTGTAAAAAGGAAATTAATAATGATTTTAAACCTTGAACGACAGTTGGTTTTGAAGCAAACGAGAGGAAGTTTGATGATGATGAGAAACCATGATATCAAATAAAGGTAAGCTAATAGAAATTCACGATCAAAGACGATCCAGCCTGGGCCAAGACGTGATAACATTCGCCCATTTACATTTACAATACTAATACTAGAAGAGGTGCATGTGAGCTTTAAGATGAGAGTACGATTATTCTGGAAGGTCCTTACATCGGTTGAAAAACACTGCTGACAATAGCTTATTCCACAACCTGCAAAGCGGAAAAATGTATGTTGGGGAAATTCCAACCATTAATATTATGCAGATGAGTTCCACTGAAGTTAAGTGCACTAGCTTAATAAATATCTGTTTGACTTTTCTTGGAAACACTCACATTGTGTTGCAAAGAGGCGGGAATTTGATTCCAGACCTTTGCTGTATAATGAAATAAAGCGCCTCGTTTGGACCTGATGATTTTTTTTATGACGAACTACACAGATTGGCCAGAAAAGCTGGCCTTGACTGAGTGTTTCACCGGATTGAGAAATGGCACAGTTCGTTTAGCTTGAACCTCTATCGCTAGTAACTCGACACAAGCGTCCCCCGGTGAGGGGTAACCTCGACTTGGACGGTTAGTATATTACGTGTAAGCATTCCATTTCCTCTCGGGAGGGCTCCCGAGAAGGCCGAACCACGACTCCGTCGGTTACTATTTCACGAATAATCTAAGGGACATTAAAAAACTAAAGGATCTGATGGACGTTAGCAAAAAAAGTATGGACGCTCCTTAGACTTGATGATTTGTTCAAACTCAAATGGTATAATGGTAATGATGAAATTATGTGATACCTGTGGAGTATCTCTTGGTTCAAGTTCTCCCGGGATGACCGTCGAAGAGCATCGGCAGTCCGGCAGCTTACAAAGTTCTTCATCGCATGCTTTAGCAGAAGGCAACTCCTTTGTTTCATTGGCAACCGCTAAAGCGATTACAAGGGCAGAGAGCACAATCGTTGCCCACCTCATTTTTTCGGAAATAATGAACACTGTTAGACGATTGTGCCCCAATATATGTGTCTTTATATTATCAATCTGTTGATTTTAATCGACCGAATTGATTTTCCCGATCAAAAATCGTACGATAATAATATCGGCTCTCTGTGAAATCGTTAATATCTTTTGGGGTTTCCTTTAAATTTAGTATCAATATAATCTTAAGTAAGAATCATTAAACTCACTTATACCGAAACGATAATTATATTTATCCATTAGTGAGTAATTGCTAGATAAAAATAATACTTTTGTGTGTGTGATATGTAATTTTTATTTAATTTTGAATTTCTTAGTCATGGGTGTTTGGGGGTGTTAAGTATTTTGGTTGTAGTTGCAGGCTTGTTATTAATTAAATTATACATACAATAAGATCTTAAACAGATAGTGGCTAAGATAATTCTAAATTCTATTTTTTTGTGAATTGAACAAACGAGCTTGATTTGATAAATGACGATCTCTTTTTTTTTTGTTTCATCGTTCCCCCAACGTTTGGTATCTTAGGGTCCTTTCTTCTTCTTCTTCCTTGCATTCCCCTTTCCGTACTTCCTCTTCCAATCCCACTCCCACACACTACTCTCTTCCACTCACCTCTCTTACAGATTCCTACTCTATTTCATTATTACACGTTTTTACAATTTCTAACTCTACTATCTACATTTTACAATTTCTTACTCTACTACCTTTTACATTTTTTCTTACTCTACTACCTACATTTCCAATCTCTTACTCTACTTCCTTATTCTATTTTCCTTACTCAACAAGTACTTTTCTTATTCTACATTTACATTTTGCCCTTATTTTCTATTTTTTTTTGATGATCTCACCTAATTTTAAATCATTCTATCGCCTGCAAACTGCTACTAAAGAGATTACAGCTGCGTTTAAATTTCAGAAAATCGAATGAAAGAATACTTGTCAAACATATATAGAGATATTAGAAGATTTAAGACAATTTAAAACTAGGTAACTCTTATCGACATATCGTTGAGCCCCTTAAGGAGGAGAGCTCCGAATGATGGAGAAAGGCCTTGACAAAGAACTTGTAGGGAGTCAAGACGGTGCGTTTGGGGCCACACGGCCAGACCACGCGTACCCTCCTGCGTTTAGGCCCATATAACCGCGAGATTGGTGGGGTCATGGGAGGTGGTGGGTAGGGACCGTACTCTTAACGACAACGACTGAGGGCACAAACGTGGAAGAAGAAAGAGAATATAGGTGTCAATTTTTTTTTCGGAAATTTACTGTTTGTGCCAATAAATAATGCCAAAAAATATAATCACTGTCTCTATTAAAATCAGGATATTTTCTCATAGATAGACAGCCTCGTGTATCATGTACGATAACAGTACGTATACAATAGTGTACAACCGGACAAACAAGGAATAACAATTTGTGACTGATCACATCTGATGTAAAGGTGAGGGTTGTCTAAAGCATGACGAAGATTGTCTACTTCTTAGCGTTTATATTTCCTGTCAGCTATTTGCTTATAATAAGTAGTTCAGCTTATTTATTCATATTTTTTTAGTTAATCCTACCATTGTTGTTGTTTTTATGTAACTCCCACATTTCCCTGTTCTGTTCTGTTTTCCTACATTTAAATAACATCAATCTTAACCATTTCAAAACGAGCTAGAAGATCATTCTCTATTAACTTTAAGTAATAATTACCGGATGTAAGTGATTGATAATGGAATTATCACAATGCATTACCAATAATTATAATCGAACAATCTGATCTGATAGCTTGTCACACGATTTGCATTTATTATGACTAAAGTAAAAAGTAGGTTAGTTTAGTGTGTAGTTTTTTTTATTAAGTATGTTTTTACTTTGCATTTGGTAATAAATTTTCACAAATGTTATTAAAATTATCTCTTACCATTCCAAAACGGTATGAGAGTGTTCAATTATCGAATTCAATTTCGCGAGACTGTTCCTGAAAGTAATTAAAGTATTGGCATACTTTTTGGAAGTATTATTTGATCAAAGGTTTATGGTAAGGTTTTTTTTTGTATTTAATTTATCGCAACCACAGACTTGTGTCCGTACTCTTTCTAATGTAATTTATTGATTTTTTTTAAGACGAACTACACAGATTGGCCAAAGAGGCTGGCCTTGACTGCTTCACCGGATCGAGAGGTGGCACAGCTCTTAGGTCGCTTAGCCTGAACCTCTATTACTAGTAACTCGACACAAGTCCTAGTTTGAGCAAGAAGCACGCCGTCATGGTCTTTGGCGGTGTCTCGTTTATCTGCTGCCGATTAAATAAGTTCTGCATTTTGAAGAATCAAAGCCCCGTCTGCCTCCACATGCTATAATGGACCAAATATGTGGAATCAACTGTTACCGGGGATGTTTCCGTACCGATACGACGATGGAACTGCGTATCTACCCTTTTAGGTGACGGGGTGATTGTTTTAATGTTAATGTTATTAGAATTATAGCTGAAGCCTCCGCTTCCTGAAGTGGCATATAAGTGAGTTTAGCCTAGATTGTCCCAATAGATTTTGTTAATAAAATAGCTACCAACCGAGTCGTGGTTCGGCCCTCTCGGGCGCCCTCGGATCGGATTGCTAACACGTATTAATGGTAACCGTCCAAGCCGAGGTTACCCCTCACCAGGGGGACCCTTGTGTCGAGTCACCTAATAGAGGTTAGGCTAAGCGATCTAAGAGTTGTGCGACCTCTCAAATCCGTTGAAGCAGTAAATGCCAGCTTCTCTGTCCTATTATTGGGCCCAGGCCTTCCCTGCAAGAAAAATACAAAGGGCATAGTTCCCTATACTATCCTAGATTGGTGGAAAGTTTTCTAAGATTGCGAATTATTCATTGATACCGGCACCGGCGATCAACCGGACTAGACCTACCACGACTCTATTCTAATTTATCGAATGTTAATTTGTTTATTTGGGGGGAATAATTTAGAGTCTAGAAACAAAGATAATCTACTAAATAGAGAGCTAATTTACTCAGAAAATTGATAAAGTTTCGAATACCCATTCACAAAATCAGTATTAACACTGCTTCAACGAAATACTATCTAATCATTTATCGTCATCTAAATACTTAGTTTTCTTACCTAATCAGTTGTGATTTGTATTTATTTAATTTTTTTTAATTTCTAAGAAGGCTTAAGTGGACTGCGGACCTAACCTTTTTTTTTTGTTAACGAGGAGGAAATCTTCAAAAAGATACCCGGCATTCTGGGGGGAAGGCGGCGGTTATGTGGGGTTTTTACCCACTAAAACCTCCTCGGTGGCCCTTCCTCGGTGCACGGTGAGGGGATCCTCCGGGATCTCCAGTGGAACGCACCGGAGCCCCTCTGCACTGTGCTTAGGAGATCACTTCCCGGGGAAGTTACTCCCTCCCTCCTGTGCCCTCGCAGTGCAAGGCGACACGGGCCAGCCGATGTCCGCCTTCTTCCCGGGTCCACATTTGCGGACGACATAGACCTTGTCGCCCAATGAACCCGAGGCCCTTTAGTCGCCTTCTGCGACAGGCAGGGGATACCGTAGTCTTATTCTTGAGAGCCCAGAACTATAGGGCTGAAGTGGACCTAACCTAACACTGAATATCTATATAAATAAAAGAGAAAGTGTAAATTTTAGGCAAACTTCAGATTGACCTGGCGAGTAATCCTGTAAAGTTTGGTGACGACCGGAGTACTCCTCTATTTGAACTGCTAAACAAGCAACATACGTCGTACTTTTATTTCTGACATTAACTTGAGCCCGATATGTTTTTGTATAAATGATAAGAATGATATTGTATTTACTGGTAGGTACATGGGTGTAGGTAACGATCCTCACCCGCTCGAGAAGAGAATAGAAGAGAATGAATACGGAGAGAAATAAATAACTTAATGTATTTTGTGAGAGTCAAATTTTTATAATTAATAAAATAAAGCAAAATCTAGCCGAGCGAATTCATTTCTCGAAATCATTTCATTAGTTTTTTTTTATTTAATTTTAAATTTATAATTTAGTTTAATTTTTATTTTTGTGTTCTTTTAGTTATAACTTAACATTGTGACTCGCCATTTAATTGCTTGCAGTCTATACCTATAACTGCGATGGCATTCAATTTACAACTTTTCAGTGTTTTATGTATTGTTAAAAATGTTAATTGTGTTGGTGTTCAATAAATAAATAAATAAAATAATTAAATAACTAAATAAAAATGAAAATGATACATTATAATTTTATTTATTTTGTAAGATTGCGTTGTAAGTTATTGTCCAAGTGAATTTCCAAGCCAGGGGTATACTTTGGGACACGTGTTGCAGATCTGCATCCAATAATCGAGCTGAAAATATATAGAAAAAACCATTATTTTTAAAATGTTTTTTCAATTTTTAATTACAAAAATATTTATTAAAAATGTACATAAAAAAGGTCTTACAAGAAACAAGATAAAGATTTTCGCTGTCCGCTTTTCGCCAAGCCTATTAGGCCACCACCATTGATGGGTAAAAGCCGACCATCGCTTGATTTCGAGGTTGAATGGCGTGAAGAACTCGATACAAAGCGGGATGACCTGACGCCCCACCAAGCAGGGACTATTAATTACAATTATGTTGGTAGAGCCGTGGTAGCTCAGTGTCCGGGCGGTTGGCTCAAGTTGCATAGTACGCTAGCAACCCGAGTTCGATCCCCGGTGCCGCCACCAATAAATTTGTTGTTGCAATTTTATGTGCTGATTAACCACGCGCTCGGCGGTGAAGGAAAACATCGTGAGGAAACCTACATGTCTTAGAAAATTTTTCTACGACATGTGAAGTCTGCCAATCAGCATTAGGGCCGCGTGGCGGACTGTGTCCTTATACTCTCTTTACAGAGAAGGCCTGCGCCCAACAGTGGAACATATATATTATATATATAAAGGCTGTAACTTTAACTTTATGTTGGTAGAATTTTGACCTGTCCAAAGTGCTTTTCGCAACCATCAGATCGTAAGTCCCCTGGCGATTAGGCTTTTACTGCTTATAATCTTATAATAACATTTTTTAAAATAACTTACCCCATTGTTCTTGTTCCGCAATGGCCCGCAATTAGACCGAGGGCAAGTTGTTGGTAAAGTTCTCTTGCAAGGTTTATTTATATATGCGCTTACAGGTATTGGGTTTTGTACCCAATCTATAACGTCTCCTCCATTTACCTAGAAAATTCATTAGAATTATTATTTCTACATAGACTTTCTGTTTGACTATGTATTCCGCAAACGTTATTAATCTGTAATCTCCCCTATTAAATAGGGCGCCTATGTGGAACGTTAAATTGACTGAACCTAAAATTGTAGCTTGAGGAACACCAAACTCTTTCGCTTCAATCACATTCATACATTTGCGTATACATTTTCATCGTTTAAGGGTCCTACTTAACTCTGTGTTTAACAATATGTCGCCTTCGTCAGGGATAAATTTCTCCGACGCCCTATACCGACCCACTCATTTCCGCAGTTTAATTTCTTAGTTAATGTTTAATTTCCGTCTTCATTCTTTCCTCATGCATTCCTATATGTTTAAACCATCGAAGAATATATTTCTTGATTCTAGTCACAACAATCTCTTTCAAGCTACACTTTTTCGTAGACGCGCAATACTTGGAAGTATCCTGTTCCATCTCCTCCCAAGAGTCAATATCACATCTAAGACTAAAATTTTGCATTTGAATGGCATTTATCGTACCTATCCACACTAAGGCTTCACTATTTAAATAGAAAGAAGGTACCCAATGGGGGTACCTTCTTTATAATATATGCAGAAATAAGTGCTATCGTGGTGTCTAACAAAATGATCCTCAGCCCCAAATTACAAAAGGTTTTATTTTATTTAGATGTTAATAGAGATCAGCGATTTCACCTTGGTCTATTTTAACTTATAACAGTTTTTCTAATTGTGATTCCATATGAGTAATTAATAATTTATACAAAAACATTATTTGAAACACGCATCATGTGTAGATACCTCAGTAGTTTTAACAGTAAATGGCAACACAAAAATAGTCTCTTGGGTAAACCCCACCCCCTCGATATGATTAGGAGCGTTGCTGGAGTTTCTTCGGCCACTTCTTCTCCCAGCGCTAACGCTTCCCGAAATGGCAAGTAAGTTAGTTTAGCTTAGATTGTCCCAATAGATTTTTGTTAATGAAATAGCTACCGACCGAGTCGTGGTTCAGCCTTCTCGGGCGACCTCGGATCGGACTGCTAACGCGTAATAATGGTAACCGTCCAAGCCGAAGTAACCCCTCACCGGGGGACCCTTGTGTCGAGTTACCACCTAATAGAGGTTCAGGCTAAGAGCTATGCCACCTCTCAATCCGGTGAAGCAGCTTCTCTGTGCCGTGTTAGTCCAAAAAAATAGTCTCTCTGTTTATTAGTATAGATTATGAAAAACTGACCATAAAAACATCCTCAAGATTGTTGATTAAGTCAAGGAATCTGACCAACGCTTGTTTCACCGCCGGATAAGCTGATAAATACCATTCATGCACGTAGAAACCAAACGGTGCCCGGTTACCTTCATAGTGCCTTTTAAAGTTATCCATAATGAATTGGAACCATTGATTTTCATCGTCTCGTTGTGGGCTGAATGGAAAAAAGTTTGTCAAACATTAAGTCCACTCCGTCCACTCCAATGATTTTAATATAAAAACTTGGTAACGTGCCATTTTTATTAAATATCCTTGGAACTATTATTAGCGTCTATAATATCTTCGTATCTGTTCTGTCTTTATTAAGAGATCTTATGTTTATTTAGGTTAGTATCTACTAAACTTTTAGTATCTTTCTTTAGTACCTAGTGTACAACTTAACTGAATCTTATTAAGGATCTTAAATTTAAGTCATTCACATTTCACAGGCCTTCTGTGTAAAGAGAGTATAAGGTCATACTCCGGCCGTAGTGCGGATTGGCAGAGTTCACGTTAATAAGAAAATTTTATAAGACATGTAAGTTTCCTCACGAAGTTTTCCTTCACCTCCAAGCGTATGAAAAATCACCATTAAACTTGCATTAAGGTAAGTAAGAATTAAGGTGGTGTTACTAGTGTACAAATATCTCTAACTAAATTCAGATTAAATTACGAATAAAGAGAATTTGCACTAGGATACTCACACAGAAAAACAGGCATCAACCATAGAACAAGATCTGCCATTTAGATCTGACCAAGTGACCATTGGTATCACCCAAGCACCAGGTATAGATGCAGTAGGACAGGGTGGAATGATGCAATCTTGTGTCGATGAGTAATCCAGAGTATAAGGCCACAAACCAGGATTCTTAAAGCTGACTGTCGGCCAGCTCGCGTCATATTGTAATCCAACATCAGACATTACTTGAAAACTGGAATTGCCAGTCATTTGTAGAAACGGAATGCGAACTCCTACAAAATGGTAAAATTCGTTACACTTTGCTTAAATTTTCTTTAGACTATAGCCTAAAGGTATAGGGATGCTTGTAGGTTCAAGTCAGTCCTCAGTGTTTCATCTGGAGATCCCGGGCCCTTAACAATGCACCGAAGATGGCCACCGGAGGGGTAAAACCCGTGAGTTGTAAAGGTTTCCCCCTCAATAACAAAAAAAAGATTGATAGTACAAATTTGTCAAAAAAAATTGTTAGCATTCTTGAAAAAATAGATTTATTTTACAGAGACAGTTATTGCTATCCGCCTTTCACCAAACTTAACTACTATATGGTCTGGATGAGAAAGATTGGTAGTGAAGGGAATGGTCGAAGGAAAAGACCACGATCCTCATAAATAGGAGAGCGATTGTAAAGAGAACTACCATATGATTCCTACCAAGGATGATTCGTTAGGCTATTGAAATTTTAAAAAATATTCTGATTAAATATAGAAGATAACACACTGATTTGATATTTATGATATTATTTCGGAAATAAAAGAGACTTCGCGTGTAGTAACGCTATTTCAATTGAAAACTTTTTCAATATAATAAAAAATAATAATAAAACACAACGGACTTGAAATGAAGTCTAAAATATCACAAACCTTTGATTTCATCACGTGGTATATTTGCAAAATGTGCCATTTGTGATTTCTGATCACCGAATTCTTGCATCATGTCATCGTATGATGCCTTAGCCCAATATTCTTGCGTCGTCTGATGGGTTATCGAATGGAGAGCAATCTCAAAACCTTGGTTGTACAATTCATTGACGAGCTGGTAGTTGGTATACTCGTGGTTTACGAAGAATGTAACCCCTATAGGACAGTTGTTTTTGTTACGACGTTTGTATAGATTTTTACGATATGTTTCTATATTGATAACGTTGATGCCATCGTCAAATGTGAGTAGAACGAACTGCAATAAACATGTTAAATTGTTAAAAACTTAAAATATAATTTATAGTACAATCATCACTTCAGACGTAAAACATTCACTGTTGGATAGGCCTCAACGATTTCCAAAAGGGCCGATTGTAAGGGGCTTGCATCAAGCTGCGTCCTTTATGAGGTTGTGAGACCACCTTGCGGAACGTCCTTTGCTGCGCTTGCCGGTCCGTGGTCTCCAATCGAGAACTTTTCGCCCCATCGGCCATCTATTGTACGCGTTATGCGCCCTGCCCATTGCCACTTCAACTACTACGACTATAGTACAATAGACATGTCAAATTGATTTTAAATTGTTTAATTTTTCTCTTTATCTTTTGTTTAAATATTTGTTAGCTGAAGCTGAACTGGCTTATTTTGTGGATATCAGTGTGGTTTATATATAAAAACTATATATTATTACTTTTTAGTGTAGTAAGTAATAAAAAAGGCTAAACGACCTAAGAGCTGTCATCATCACCATCATCATCAGCCTGTGTCTATCCACTGCTGAAAATAGGCCTTCTCCAATGCCTTCCACCACATACGATCCAACTTTTTGCATCCAGCCACTTCCGGCTATCTTTTTTTTTTATATAATTTCTAAGCAACTGCTTGACTACAATCCCACCTGATGTTAAGTGGAAATGCAGTCCTGATGGTAAGGCGCACTAGCTTAGTAAGTGCCTATTCACTCTACTCACTCCTTATGAGATCGTCGGTCCACCTGGAGGGAGGACGCCCTACGCTAAGAGTTATGCTTTATCTCATTTCGGTGAAGCAGTTAAAGCCAGCTTCTCTGGCCAATGCGTGTGAAGTTAGTTTGTTATTTAATTTAATGCCAATCTACTGACACACACTCGAATGAAAATTAAACAAATAATATAAATAAATCTACCTGTGGTGTATCACGATTTTGAAAATTTCCAGGGATGTTTGTTGATGAGCATCGACAATTGGGTAGATTACATTTCTCTGGATCACACAATCCAGCCTTAGGTAAATCATTTTTAGCGAAGGCAAAAATTATATTTACTAGGTAAAATATTAATAATTCCTTCATTTTTATTCGCACTGCTATTCGTCTTGGGACATTTTCCATTACTCCGCTTATATTAATCAGGACTTATCTATAGATCTATCTTCAATCTGATATTCTATCTAAAGTTTTAATCTAGCATCAGCATCTATAATCGATAAACAAGCACTTATCCATTGTTTTAATTTCACTTCCTATATAAGCTAGGAAACAAAACACATTTAATATTTCGTTTCTAGCTTTAATTATTTATAAGCATCAATAGCCTATCCCGAAGTGGCACTCAAAGTTAGTTTAGCTTTTCGAATGTCCCTTAGATTATCCGTGAAATAGCTACCGACCGAGTCGTGGTTCGGTATGCTTACGCGTAACATAGTAACCGTCCAAGCCGAGGTTACCCCTCACCGGGGGGACCCTTGTGTCGAGTTACTAGCGATAGAGGTTCAGGCTAAGCGACCTAAGAGCTATGCCACCTCTCAATCCGGTGAAGCAGTCAAGGCCAGCTTCTCTAGCCAATCTGTGTAGTTCGTCATTAAAAAAAAATAAAATAAAATCACGAATTTAATGTCCGAGCGTCTTGCGCCCACACACCTGGCGTTTTAATTTTTTTAATTATTAAATTAAACTTTATTACTTAATAAATATTTAATTAAATATACAATTATATTTTATATATTAATTTATTGAATTGACTTTAAGTTACAAATATATAATTATCTTCCAAGGGGGTTTCCAAGCCATGGGTACACTCGAGGGCAAGTACTGCAAACTTGCATCCAATAGTCCAACTAAAACAAATATTATAAAATTAGTTACAGAATTGTACTTTATTTCTAGTTACTACTAATCTTTACCACTTCGTGTACTTGTGATAGTAACCAATTGTATGATAAATTAACGTTCATTGCCATCATAGTTGTCGATATTTCCTAGTTTTAGCAGTCTTTCATTGGTGCCGCTGTGATTTACTAATGGCGTACCAATAGCAATTCTGTGAGCGTTAGTATTTGACGTATTTAGTAGTAATAGATTAATATTGACATGACTAATAGATTGGTTCCAGTTCGATCCACCAATAAATTTGTTGTTGCAATTTTATATGTTGATTTACCACGCGCTCGGCGGTGAAGGAAAACATCGTGAGGAAACCTACATGTCTCAGAAAATTTTTCTAAGGCATGTGAAGTCTGTCAATCCGCACTAGGTGTGTCGGACTATGCCCTTAAACTCTCATCACAGAGAAGGCCTGCGCCCATCAGTGGGACATATATATTATCTAAAAATGCTGTAACATTAACTTTAACTTTTAATACTTGTCATCAAAAGTAGAAAGTATTCAGACACACGCGATTTAAAGACATTAGTTCACGACGCCTCCCTAATGTGGATCGGAAAGCTATTTTCACTATATATATAATAAATAATAATTGGAATGTGAAGTGATTACCCCATTGTGGTTGGATCTGAGAGGTCCACAACTCGTCGCGCGACAGGGGGTCGATAAGACACGTCGGCAGGATCTAGTCAAATATTCAGACAGTGGTATCGGATTCTGCACCCAGTTAATGATTTCGTTGGCGTTTACCTGGAAATAACATTGCATTGATAAGTAAATAACAATTTTCTTTGCAACATCTATATTTTGAAGCGTCAATAGCCTAATTGTTTAGGCCGCGGTCTGCGAATGATATCGCCGGCCGGCCTGTGTCGCCTTGTACTGCGAGAGCGCTGGGAGAAGGATCAACTCCCCCGGGACGTGCTCTTCGAGCATAGTGCAGGGGGGCTCTGGTGGGCTCCACTGGAGATCCCGGAGCCCCTCACCATGCACTGAGGAAGGGCCACCAGGGGGGTTTTAGTGGGTAAGAACCCCGCCTTCCCTACAGAAGAATCTTGTTGAAGATTTCCCCCCCGATAACAAAAAAAAACTAATTAAGTATGCATTGGCATTTATAGTTATTTGCAATTCTTACGCTAAGCAAAGTGTAAGTCAAGAAATTCTAGGAATATTATGTTTTTAAAATACCAAGAATTACCAAGAACATATTATGCGAATAGGAACGTTTTAAAAATTATCGTTAACTCTAGATTAGTATGCAGTTAGTGCGATCTTAGCGTGAAGGCCTATAAATTCGAATGCTGAGATTTCATTGAGCAGGAACTCCGCAAGTTTGGCCTAAGCCAGGGGTCGGCAACCTGCGGCTCGTAAGCCACATACGGCTCTTGGGATACTACGGCTATTTAGTACTAACATTTTTGTGCCAGTACTATTTATTGTTGGCGAGAAAAAAAAAACTGTCGCTCTTTAAAAAGTTTGAAATTTTGCAATTGTAATTTTGACTCTTCCGAGTCAAAAGGTGGCCAATGGCTAAAGCTAAGCTTGAAAATAGTCAAAGTCCGCTTTATAAATTTTAGCCTAAGTCGAAAATTAGAATTTCTTAAAATAAGCACACTTACCATGAATACGTCATTCATGTTGTTAATAAGGTTCATGAATCTGACTAGAGCCCTCTGGACGGCAGGGTGGATGGCCAGGTACCACTGGTGAATGTAGAAACCGAATGGTGCGCGGTTACCGCGGTAGTGTCTCTCGAAGTTCGTCAAAATGAAGTTGAACCACGCATCCTCGTCATCGTGGGGAGGGCTGGAAAGACGAGGAATCATTGATTACTTCTTACTCACCGACATTATACAAGTATATTTACGAGTAAAAACAAAAACCGACTTTATTACGAACGAACGACGAACGAATTATATTACGTGCGGACACTTTGTATTTCTGAATAATCGTAGAAATATTACGAAATAGAATTAATCACAACCTAACCAAAGTCTTATCAAACTACCCTCGTACATCCTTACTAATAAAAAATTAATCAGTTCACCCAGCCGAAAGTAACGAGGTAAAAGAATACTTTACATAATTGAGAACCTCCTTTTTTGAAGTCGGCCCTATGGCCCCTTGAAAAGGACCGTAGGGTAGTCGCGAGGGTGTTGGGGGACGGAGTAATCAAAGACATGATGATGACAAGACTCGCCATTAAGCGAAGAGGGCCATCGAGGGGGTTTTAATGAGTAAGAACTTCAAATAACCCCGCCCTAACCCCAGAAGGCGTGGTATCTTATTGAAGACTTCCCCTATGCCAGCAAAGTAAGAAGACAATGAAAATGGTTGTGACATCTAACTGTGAAGCTAACACGTTCTAGTCTAACTTATACAAACTCTAGCATCTTACGTGAAGAAACAGCCGTCCACCATCGAGCAAGGAGTTCCATTAATGTCCAACCAGCTTATCATAGGAATAACCCAAGGTCCAGGAATGGATGCCGTCGGGCACGGTGGTACAATACAGTCGTGCGTGGTGGCGTAGTCCAGGGTGTAAGGCCAGAGTCCAGGGTCGACAAATCTGACGGTTGGCCACGCATCCTCGTCATCGTGGGGAGGGCTGGAAAGACGAGGAATCATTGATTACTTCTTACTCACCGACATTATACAAGTATATTTACGAGTAAAAACAAAAACCGACTTTATTACGAACGAACGACGAACGAATTATATTACGTGCGGACACTTTGTATTTCTGAATAATCGTAGAAATATTACGAAATAGAATTAATCACAACCTAACCAAAGTCTTATCAAACTACCCTCGTACATCCTTACTAATAAAAAATTAATCAGTTCACCCAGCCGAAAGTAACGAGGTAAAAGAATACTTTACATAATTGAGAACCTCCTTTTTTGAAGTCGGCCCTATGGCCCCTTGAAAAGGACCGTAGGGTAGTCGCGAGGGTGTTGGGGGACGGAGTAATCAAAGACATGATGATGACAAGACTCGCCATTAAGCGAAGAGGGCCATCGAGGGGGTTTTAATGAGTAAGAACTTCAAATAACCCCGCCCTAACCCCAGAAGGCGTGGTATCTTATTGAAGACTTCCCCTATGCCAGCAAAGTAAGAAGACAATGAAAATGGTTGTGACATCTAGCTAACACACGTTCTAGTCTAACTAATACAAACTGTAGCATCTTACGTGAAGAAACAGCCATCCACCATGGAGCAAGGAGTTCCATTAATGTCCAACCAGCTTATCATAGGAATAACCCAAGGTCCAGGAATGGATGCCGTCGGGCACGGTGGTACAATACAGTCGTGCGTGGTGGCGTAGTCCAGGGTGTAAGGCCAGAGTCCAGGGTCGACAAATCTGACGGTCGGCCACGAATTGTCGTACAGCAATCCAGCGCTGGCCATCATTTGGAAACTTGAGTTACCCGTCATTTGCAGGAAAGGTAGTCGGACACCTGTAATTTGTAATAAAGGTTTTGTTTGGTTACATAAAAAATTCTACTTTAAGTCTGTATTACTTTAACAGACTGATGCGAGGGTTTCATGGGCTGAATGGCTATGTTTGGCTGAAGTACCATGGGAAGTATTTTGAAGAATTGTTGGGAATCAACCTAGCTATAGATTATCGAGTATATAACGACAGAATTACACATTCCATCGACACCATCTTGATGATTGGCGTTCCCTGACTGTACAGATTTGCTTTAGCTTTGCAATGCACTATCAATCTTTGGAATTAACTGTCACCAGCGGTGTTTCAGAACCTATACGATTTGGGGACTTTCAAGAAACGAACCTAATATTTTCGGCCGGCAACACACTTGCAGCTCCTCTGGTATTGTGGACGTTCATGAGCGACGGTGATCACTTAAGATCTAAGGACCCGTTGCCGTTTGCCCCTAATTTCATAATAAATTCTAGTGTCAACAGGTGGTCTCTGGTTTTATGGGTTTATAAATAATTGCTTGACCACGACCCCACCTGATGTTAGGTGATATAGTCGAAAGATGGTACGCACTAGCTTAGTAAGTGCTTATTGACTCTACTCTCGAAAGACCGACGCCAGCAACTTATTCCACTTCTTTGCTGTACGTACGATGAACGATGACTCAAATCACTTCGTTCGAACGCGCGGAACATCGACTTTGGAAGGGTGAATGTGTACTTTTGTAAACTCGTGTATTTTTGGAACCTATGGCTCTATGACAAAAAGATTCATATGAGACGTTAGTTACAGCCTTTTATATATGTCCCACTGCTGGCCACAGGCAACTTCACGTGCCTTAGAAAATTTTTCCTTCACCGCCGGGCGCGTGATTAATCAGCACATAAAATTGCAACAACAAATTTATTAGTGCTAGCACCGGGAATCGAACTCGGGTTGCTAGCGTACTATGCAACTTGAGGCGACCGTCCAGACACTGAGCTACCATGGCTCACCACTCATATCAGATGTAATTGAAACTAAAGCCTTTCAAATAAAACCAGGTGGCGGTCTATGTCCTTATACTCGCTTGGTAGGCCTGTGCCCAGCAGTGGGATATGTACATACAGACTGTAAATTTAAATTTAACAAACCTCTCAGTTCTTCAGCTGGGATGAGCGCGAAGTTCGACATCAAAGTTCTTTGGTCTGCGAACTCCTGCATCATAACCTCGTAACTGGCCTGGGACCAGTACGACTGCGGCGTCTGATGGGTCATCGAATGGAGAGCGATCTCGTAGCCGCGGTTATACAGCTCGTTGATGAGCACGTAGTTCGTGTATTCATGGTTCACGTAGAACGTAACGCCGGCGGGACAGCCGTTGGAGTTTCTACGGCCGTAGAGGATCTCCCTGTAGGTCTCTACGTTAATCACATTTACGGCATCGTCGAATGTTATAGAGACGAACTGAAAGTTAGACGTTTAGTTAATTAAACACTGAGTGCACAGACATTACAAGTATATTTACAAATAAAAACAAATTCTGAATTATCGTAGGAATATAACGAATCAGAATCTAACCAAACTCTCATCAAACTACCCTTGAAGTAACATCCTTTCCAATAAAAAAAATCAGAATAGAATCATGGACATCGGTTGGCGTGATATTGAGTAATGCGTCAATTTGTCGTAATCTTGATGCATTTTTAATTGCAATATTTAATTTATGATTGGTTGAAAAAATATATTGAAAATTTCTGACTTGACTTTTAAAGTCGGTAAAAAATTATACTGATATGAAACTCGAGTATAGACGAAAATTGCAGGTGCCTTCCTTGGTGCATGGTGAGGGGCTCCGGGATCTCCAGAGGAACGCACCGGAGCCCCTCTCCACTGCGCTCTTCGGAGAGCACGTCCCAGGGAGGGAGGTTAATCCCTCCCCCCTGTGCCCTCCCTACAAACCCAACGACAAATGATTAACCCCTAAGTTATAGCAACTTTAATCAAATTAACTAAAAACGATACGATATGTATACGCTATGTATAGTTTGTATCAAGTGATAGTAATTAAAAAAATCAAGGAATGTATAATATACACAAAAAGATACACTCGTGACCAAAATAAAGGGTCGGTTAAGAAAGTTTGAATATCTCGGATAAAGACTGAAATAAATTCTGCATGATAGACAATTAAATATCCGAACCACTGTCGGTTACTATTTCACGGATAATCAGATGAAACGAAAATCCTGAATTACTCGTAAGTAACGAAACAATAGAACATTATTGATTGTAATTTGTATGTGGTCGTGTGTGTTTGTGAGTGCCTGTGAATGCTTAAGTGGTATTGCTTGTAAATTTAAAATATTTTCACAACCTTCTTTGTTCACTGTTTCAAGCCAATTTATAATAGCATGCTTGGTTTTATTTAAGTTTTTGTGTCTAATATTAATTTATTCTATTTGTTGGTCACTTCTTTTCTCAGTGACTTGCCCATGGTGCCTGTTTACCGGGTCAATGACTATTAAATTTAGTGGTACGAACCTGAGGAACGTTCCGTGGTGCCAATCCTCCCGGTATATCCGTGGAGGAGCATCTACACCTTGGCAATTGGCATCTGCTCTCATCACACTCCGTCGCCGAGGATAGTTCATCTCGAGCTAGGACCGCTACCACAAATAAAGACAGTAATAACCAAAAACGCATCTTAAGCACTCTCAATTCGAATCAATAAGTTCCGTATTAAGCTTGATTATTTATAGTTATTTTTTATCTGATCGTTTATTGGAAAATGATGTATTTTTTTTTTCTACGACGATTACATGATTACAGATTGCATTATTTTGTTATCGTATCAGCTTTGCTTTTAACTCTAATTTTGTGATAGAAATCTAAAAAGTATATATACGTGATACGCGTTATTGGAAAGTGCATATAGATAAATAATAATACGTTTAATGTATTAAAGTTTTATTTTTTTAATGTACAAACAAAAAAGGGCAGAGTTATCTGAAATATTTGATACAAGAATTCTGCCCTAGTTTGACTTCAGCTTATTTTACTAAGGGATATCATCAGCGTGTCTATCCACTACTGGAATATCATCCGCTTTCCGCATCCAGCCACTACCGGCTATCCTTATAAGGTCGTTGGTCCATCTAGAGGGAGGTCGCTCCACGCTTATCCGGCCTATGGAGGCATCCATTCCAAGACTTTCCTCCGCATCTACCGTCACTGACTCGGCAGATGTGGCCGGCCCACCGCCACTTCAACTTGCTGACTTTAAGAGCTATGTCGACTACCTTTGTTCTCCGTCGAATTTCTCCGTTTCGAGAAATGCCGAGCTCTTTCCATCGCTCGTTGTGCGACTTTCAGCTTGTGGACCAGCCCAACGGTCAGACTCCTAGTATTAAGGGAAATAATTTAATTTACTGGTTAGTAGTAGTCGCCTATGCCTATGCTATTTGCATCCATAGGGATCCGTATGTCTTTGAAGACATCTGTCCACCTTTTACACGGTATTCCATGTTTTCTCATTTTTTTACTAAGCGATTTACCTGGTTTTAACGTTAAGTTAAAGTTACAGCCCATTGTTAGGTACAGGATTTCTCCGTAAAGAGAGTATAAGGGCATAGTCCCCCACGCGGCCCTACTGCGTATTTAAAAAAATTAACACATTTCCTCATGAGATGAGATGTTTTCCTCCACCGCCGAGCGCGTGGTAAATCAACACTTTAAATGGTACCGGGACCGGTGATCGAACTTTGCTTATTTAACCGACTTCAAAAAAGAGAAGGAGGTTCTTTCAAAAACTATTGGATTTGTCCAATAGTAGTCCAAGTAACCCGATAGTATAAAAACTAAACTTTATCTTTTTTGAAAATTCATTTCATATTCGAAATTCAGATAGATTCCGATCAACTGATCCAAATCTTGCAGTAGGATCGATCAACGTTTTTGATAATACCTGTAACAATAAATTGAATAGTGTGTTGGTGATTCAATTCTTTGAGAGCCTTACCGCGTTGTGATTAATGTTTCATGTACACAAAATGATAAGAAATACCATTATATAATCTAACGGACGGTACGGTTCGTCGTACGATGTAATGGTCAAATATAATTCAATAAATTGCTATTTTGCGGTTTTTTAATACAGAAATCAAATCTTGAATAAAACTAATTTTATAGGATTTTTTCGCTTTTTAAATTCATTTTTGAATTCATGCCTTTTTGAACACTTTACAGCGGTCATTTTCAGTAGATGAGGCGGGTAGGGGAAAGACTAACCTTTTCAATTACGATGCCGTGAGTGCACAAACATTACAAGTATATCTACAAATAAAAACGAATCAGAATCTAGCCAAACTCTCATCAAACGACCCTTAAAGTAATATCCTTTCCAATAAAAAAATACAATAGAATCATGGACATCGGTTGCTAGTGAGTGATGCGTCAATTTGTCGCGAACATCTTGATGCATATTTAATTTTTAATTGGTTGAAAAAATATATTGAAGATTCTGACTTGACTTTTAAAGTCGGTAAAAAATCATACTGATATGAAACTCGAGTATAGAAAAAAATTGCAGGTGCCTTCCTTGGTGCACGGTGAAGGGCTCCGGTATCGATAGCAATCGACCGAGTTGTGGGTTCGGCTCTCTCGGGCGCCCTCGCATCGGAATGCTTACGCGTAATATAGTGACCATCCAAGCCGAGGTTACCCCTCACCGGGGCGACTTTTGTGTCCAGTTATACCTCTATAGCTAGCTATAAGGCGGCGGCTATGTGGGGTTTTTGCCCACTAAAACCTCCCCGGCGGCCCTTTTTTCGGTGTATGACGAGGGGCTCCGGGATCTCCAGAGGAACGCACCGGAGCCCCTGTGCATTGTGCTCTTCGGAGAGCACGTCCCAGGGAGGGAGGTTAATCCCTCCCTGTGCCCTACCTACAAACCCAACGACAAATGATTAACCCCTAAGTTATAGCAAATTTAATTAAATTATTAAAAAACGATACGATATGTATACGCTATGTATAGTTTGTATCAATTGATAAATGTGTGTGATTAATTAAATCAAAATAAAGATGGCGACAGATAAATCACCTGCATGAGTGATGTGATAACGAATAAGTATTTATATGCAGGCGATGCATGTATTAGATAAAAACCTCTTTCTTTAATCTCCGCCGACTGTATAGGCCATATAATTGAGAACGCCTTATACTAATAAGAAGATAAATGTATTATCTGTATGTTTAAGCTAATTTTAGTCCCCCAGCCCTGTAGTTCTGGGCTCTCAAGAATAAGACTACGGTATCCCCTGCCTGTCGTAGAAGGCGACTAAAAGAGACCTCGGGTTCACTGGGCGACAAGGGTGGGGGCCTTTGTCGTCCGCTAAGGTGCACCTGGGCAGAAGGCGACATCGGCTGGCCCGTGTAGCCTTGCACTGCGATGCACAGGGGAGAGGGAGTAACCTCCCCGGGACGTGCTCTCCTTGAGCACAGTACAGAGGGGCTCCGGTGCCCCTCGTCATGCACCGAGAAAAGGGCCACTGGGAGGTTTTAGTGGGTAAAACCCCACGTAACTGCTGCCTTCCCCCAGAAGGCGGGGTATCTTTTGAAGATTTCCTCCTCGTTAAAAAAAAAATTTAGTCCCCACTTGGTTAATCTTATAAAATAGATCCAGGTTACAACACTTGTTTGAGCGAGCATATACGATTCAGAACAAACAGACTTCAAATCAAATCGAACGTTACGAAAGTTAGGTCACAGGTGACGGTGGCAGGCTTTAAAAGAAACAAGTGTTATAATTTTAGGTTTTATGAAATGTAATAGTCCGATAACTAGAACACTCACTTTATTGAGACAGCGTAACGTTGTACAAATAATTATTTTAACGAATACTGTGACAACTGCGCGTCCTCGCCATCTTTATTACAAAATTAATTAGAAGTCAGATTACGGACTAATAAAGTTAAGTTATTGTTGACAATGCCAAGTTAATGTAATGAACAACAAAATTATTAATTATGAATTAAAGATACTAATAGGTTTAGGTAAATCACTGAGATATCATTGGAAGTAGTTATTATGCATAACTATCGCTGGGTGTTATGTGTTGCCAGCTAACACAAGAAATATCCTTTGCTTGAAGAGTAACTGTAGACTGGCTTTATTTTATTAAAGCATTAGGTTATATATTATCCTAATACAATTGTGTCTTATAATTGCTTATGGTGGGGGTGTTATAACATATCTTAATTTATTACACTAGAAATGCTGGACAAAGGGGCTTATATGATCCAATCTGAGGGGTCACGTTACTGACAACCTTATAGAACTCGATGTGTATATCGGCTTCTTTGTTATGCCGATATAACTAGCATTAGTTTAAATTTTATCCTAATACAATGGCGTCTTATAATAATTAACAATGGGCGTGCTATTACATATCTTAATTTATTACTGAACAAAGGGTGCTTATATGGTAATAAACAACTTCAGGGTCATGTTACTTATAACTTTATCTTTGGAATATAAATAACTCGAATTTTATTTTTGCCAACTTTTTATTTTTGCACGTCATTTACGAATTGAGAGGTAGCTCTTAGGACGCTTAGCCTGAACCTCTATAGCTAGCCGAACCCACAACTCGGTCGATTGCTATTTCACGGAAACTAAAATCCGAAATCTGCCTACCTCTCTGAGCAAAAGGCGTGAGGTATTTGATTTATATATTTGAATAAATAAACTGCAGCCGCTAATCCTCAATCAGGGAATTGATTAGCATCTTTACAAGTTATTTTGTTATCAGCGCGATACCACGAAAGGATGTTATGGATTTGTATCAGCTTAGACGTATTTTCCGTCTGATTTCATATTTCATTTAGTTTCATTAAAGTAATATCCTAAATTTAATGCTTCAATCATTCGGGGTGAACATTGAATGCAATTTTTTTTCCTAGTATTCCTAACATTTTTGTTAACTATTTCCAATACGAAACCAACTAAGATTAAGCTTGTGCTAGGAGCAAATTGGCCCTCTCGGGCGCCCTCGGATCGGCATGCTTACGCGTAACATAGTAACCGTCCAAGCCGAGGTTACCACTCCCCGGGGGGACCCTTGTGTCGAGTTACTAGCAATAGAGGTTCAGGCTAAGCGACCTAAGAGCTATGCCACCTCTCAATCCGGTGAAGCAGTCAAGGCCAGCTTCTCTGGCCAATCTGTGTAGTTCGTCATTAAAAAAAAAGAGCAAATTTCAAAATTCAGGGCAATATTCGAATCCCTCATTCGACTATTTTGAAACCTTACGTTTTACAGACGGCACTCTAAGATATTAAGCTATTGACATGTTTTTTTTTATATGTAAGTGGCAAACGAGCTTACGGCTCAGCTCGTAAGTGATCACCGTCGCCCACGACCGTCCACAAGACTAGAGGAGCTGCAGGTGCGTTGCCGACCTTTGAGATAGGAGTAGGCTCGTTTCTTGAAGGTCCCCAAATCGTAAATGTTCGGAAACACGGCTGGTGACAGTGGATCTCACAAGTTGACAGTGACTGACAATGAGCTGTCTGATATTTTTAATAACGCCATCTGTACTTTTATCACTATATTGGGTTAAATTTAAGAAGCTAATTTGCCCATAAATTTTATTACCGCGTCAAGAGATTATATTGATTTTCAATTTCATTGTAATACTTATAAATATTTTTGCAAATGTTCCAAATAATAATTTAGTTAATATTAATGACAATCAGGCGCGGTCTAACATTAATACACGCAAAGAGAGGTGGAGGTGCGGGGGGAGAGTCATATACTGAATTTTAACTGAAGTCTCCTTGTTGATAAGAACGCCATCTATGCGCCTGCTTCATTATTAACTTAATTTTCATCAAGAAGTAAAAGATCTCCTAGTTGATAATGACACCATCTATGCCCCGGCTGCATTATTATTTTATTATTAATCAAGAAGTTTTCTCGTTGATAATAACGCCATCTATGCGCCGACTAAATTATTATTTTGTTATTCATCAAGAAGTATCTTTGCGCCATCTATGCGCCGGCTACATTATTAACTAATTAATCATCAAGAAGTCTTCGCGTTGATAATAGCAGCATCTTTGCGCCGGCTGCATTATGATTTTATTATTAATCAAGAAGTTTCCGCGTTGATAATAACGCCATCTATGCCCCAGCTGCATTATTATTTCATTATTAATCAGGAAGTTTCCTCGTTGATAATAACGCCATCTATGCGCCGACTGCATGATTTTATCACTCATCAAGAAGTATTTTTGTTGATAATAACGCCATCTATGCGCCGGCTGCATTATTAACTTATTAATCATCAAGAAGTCTTCGCGTTGATAATAACGCCATCTATGCGCCGGCTGCATTTTTAGCTATATTTAGTTCAATTTTATTTAACATAAGGCGTACTACTTTTTATCAAAAGATGGCGCTGACTCATCACATTTTATTTCATTGAGTCTCACTAAAGAAAAACGAATTGAATTCGAAACCGATATTCGTCTTTGCATTTGCTAATTATTGTAGGAATTTTACGAAATAGAATTAATCAGAACCTAACCAAATTCTCATCAAACTAATTGAAATAGGAGCTTTCGAAAAATGAATCATCGAAATCGATTGGCGTTTTATTGAGTACACAAATGTACGAATAACACACACACACCCGCTTGATGCAGATTTTTGGAGCTTTATGGTTTTCCCATTGATGCCAATATCAGAAATATATCATCATCATCATTTCAGCCGTAAAACATCCACTGCTGGCCATAGGCCTCCCCCAACGATTTCCAAAGGGACCGATGAGGTCGTCAGACCACATACGTCCACGTCCCACACTGCGCTTGCTGGTCCGTATTCTTCAAAAAAGAAGATATACATACATACAATATTTAAAAGCTGGTGTTTCCCGTGTGTGGACCAAAAAAGGATTATCAAGATCGGTTATAAAACACAGTCGATAGTTATGTGTTAACAAACAAAAAACAGATGAATTAAGATCCTCTGTTTTGTTTAAATCGGTTAATAATAAAACTGAATTGGTAAGTTGCTTACAGGTCCAAATCAAATAATATCGATTGAATATATTACTTTCGTTTCATCTGTGGACGAATGAGTTGGATTTCATGTTTGCGCAGAGCTTTCTGTTGGCGCTCACTGACATGTGTTATATTATTGGAGAGTATTGTACGAAGGAAATTGTGTTGATACAGGGCAATGGCCTTTGTATATCGGCCACGAATCTCTAACCGTAACAAAATCTTAATAAGTACCACGGAATATTTAAATAAACACAACATAATTACAGTTTATGACAATTATATATATATATAAAACTTCAAATCACATTAAATGTAACGAATCTAAAATATAAAAGCCACTATGCGCCGGCTGCATTATGATTTTATTATTAATCAAGAAGTTTCCTTGTTGATAATAACGCCATCTATGCGCCGGCTACATTATTAACTAATTAATCATCAAGAAGTCTTCGCGTTGATAATAACGCCATCTATGCGCCGGCTACATTATTAACTAATTAATCATCAAGAAGTCTTCGCGTTGATAATAACGCCATCTATGCGCCGGCTGCATTATGATTTTATTATTAATCAAGAAGTTTCCTTGTTGATAATAACGCCATCTATGCGCCGGCTGCATTATGATTTTATTATTAATCAAGAAGTTTCCTTGTTGATAATAACGCCATCTATGCGCCGGCTGCATTATGATTTTATTATTAATCAAGAAGTTTCCTTGTTGATAATAACGCCATCTATGCGCCGACTGCATGATTTTATCATTAATCAAGAAGTTTCCTTGTTGATAATAACGCCATCTATGCGCCGACTGCATGATTTTATCATTAATCAAGAAGTTTCCTTGTTGATAATAACGCCATCTATGCGCCGGCTGCATTATGATTTTATTATTAATCAAGAAGTTTCCTTGTTGATAATAACGCCATCTATGCGCCGGCTACATTATTAACTAATTAATCATCAAGAAGTCTTCGCGTTGATAATAACGCCATCTATGCGCCGGCTACATTATTAACTAATTAATCATCAAGAAGTCTTCGCGTTGATAATAACGCCATCTATGCGCCGGCTGCATTATTAACTTATTAATCATCAAGTAGTCTTCGCGTTGATAATAACGCCATCTATGCGCCGGCTGCATTATTAACTTATTAATCATCAAGAAGTCTTCGCGTTGATAATAACGCCATCTAGGCGCCGGCTACATTATTAGCTAACTTTAGTTCAATTTTATTTAACACAAGACGTATTACTTTTTATCAAAAGATGGCGCTGATTCATTACATTTTATTTAATTGAGTCTCACTAAAGAAAAAACGAATTGAATTCGAAACCGATATTCGTCTTTGCATTTGCTAATTATTGTAGGAATTTTACGAAATAGAATTAATCAGAACCTAACCAAATTCTCATCAAACTAATTGAAATAGGAGCTTTCGAAAAATGAATCATCGAAATCGATTGGCGTGTTATTGAGTACACGAATGTACGAAAAACACACACACACCCACTTGATGCAGATTTTTGGAGCTAAATGGTTTTCTCATGGATGCCATTATCAGAAATATATCATCATCATCATTTCAGCCGTAAAACATCCACTGCTGGCCATAGGCCTCCCCAACGATTTCCAAAGGGACCGATGAGGTCGTCAGACATACGTCCACGTCCCACACTGCGCTTGCTGGTCAAAAAAGAAGATATACGTACATGCAATATTTAAAAGCTAGCGTTTCCCGTGTGTGGACCAAAAAAGGATTATCAAGATCGGTTATAAAACACAGTCGATAGTTATGTGTTAATAAACAAAAAACAGATGGACTGAGATCCTCTTCCTTGTTTAAATCGGTTAATAATAAAACTGAATTGGTAAGTTGCTTACAGGTCCAAATCAAATAATATCGATTGAATATATTACTTTCGTTTCATCTGTGAACGAATGAGTTGGATTTCATGTTTGCGCAGAGCTTTCTGTTGGCGCTCACTGACATGTGTTATATTATTGGAGAGTATTGTACGAAGGAAATTGTGTTGATACAGGGCAATGGCCTTTGTATATCGGCCACGAATCTCTAACCGTAACAAAATCTTAATAAGTACCACGGAATATTTAAATAAACACAACATAATTACAGTTTATGACAATTATATATATATAATATATATGTCCCACTGTTGGGCGCAGGCCTTTTCTGTAAAGAGAGTATAAGGGTGTAGTCCGCTACGCTGCCCTAGTGCGAAGTGGCAGTCTTCACATGTCTTAGAATTTTTTTTCTAGTTCATGTAGGCTTCCTCACGATGTTTTCCTTCACCGCTGGGCGCGTGGTAAATTAGCAGATAAAATTGCAACAACAAATTTATTAGTGCCGGCACCGGGGATCGAACCCGGGTTGCTAGCGTACCATGTAACTTGAGACGACCGCACGGACACCGAACTACCACGGCATTTTTATATGGTAACAAACATTTAAAAAAATCTTCATCCTTTTTTGGAGTCAATTGAAAAGAATACAAACAGCATCAGCAATGTAACAGGAAAGTGGAATATACTGGAATATTCAGCTTAATTAAGTTACATCCGTTTATATATATATAAAACTTCAAATCACATTAAATGTAACGAATCTAAAATATAAAAGCTACAATGCACGGACGCTTTTATATCTAAAGTATTATAGTTATATTATAAAAATCTAGACTCAGTATTTTGTTTTTTTCCATAGTGTCATTCTTCATATGTCGTTATTGATTACACTAAGTCTTGGATAGTCCTAAATCTATAAATAACTTAATCTATACGCAATCCCTGCGTTTAATTTCCCTGATATATCTTCGGAACCCAAGATGAGGCTATGGCATTAAAATCAATACGGAACCCAATTGAAAATAAGCCCTTTCAAACATGAAAAAAAAATACAAAATCGGTTCATAGGCTATGGTCCGACTAGTGAACAGATAATAAAAAAAAAGTTTAAAGTAGAAGAATTGAGAACCTCCTTTTTTGACGTTGCTTAAAAATAAATGTAAATTTAAAAATAATCGCTAGATATTGTATTCACTATGGGAGATTATTAATAATTGTCAATATTCGAACGTCGAGTAATCGGACAGCGTTTAATAAATACGCAAACTTGGCCTCCGCACGAAATGAATTACACGAAAGACGAAATACTGTTAAAAGTTGATTCATTTACGTCGATTATTGTTGGCTCTCTCGTTATATTGTTTGTGAGCTTTATTAAGTTACAAGATGGCGACTTGAATGTAAATGTTCAAAAGGATATTATAACTTAAAATTACAGCCTGTGTACTATACAGGGTGTTAGGAAATCGCTTCGGAAAACGTAGACAGACGGTAGTACTACCCTATATTAAACCTATATTAGGGTAAATGCAACTCAACTAATATTCAGCTTAATTAAGTTACACCCGTTTATATATATATAAAACTTCAAATCACATTAAATGTAACGAATCTAAAATATAAAAGCTACAATGCACGGACGCTTTTATATCTAAAGTATTATAGTTATATTATAAAAATCTAGACTCAGTATTTTGTTTTTTTCCATATTGTCATTCTTCATATGTCGTTATTGATTACACTAAGTCTTGGATAGTCCTAAATCTATAAATAACTTAATCTATACGCAATCCCTGCGTTATAATTTCCCTGATATATCTTCGGAACCCAAGATGAGGCTATGGCATTAAAATCAATACGGAACCCAATTGAAAATAAGCCCTTTCAGACATGAAAAAAAAATTCAAAATCGGTTCATAGGCTATGGTCCGACTAGTGAACAGATATTAAAAAAAAAGTTTAAAATAGAAGAATTGAGAACCTCCTTTTTTGAAGTTGCTTAAAAATAAATGTAAATTTAAAAATAACCGATAGATATTGTATTCATTATGGGAGATTATTAATAATTGTTAATATTCGAACGTCGAGTAATCGGACAGCGTTTAATAAATACGCAAACTTGGCCTCCGTACGAAATGAATTACACGGAAGTCGAAATACTGTTAAAAGTTGATTCATTTACGTCGATTATTGTTGGCTCTCTCGTCATATTGTTTGTGAGCTTTATTAAGTTACAAGATGGCGACTTGAATGTAAATGTTCAAAAGGATATTATAACTTAAAATTACAGCCTGTGTACTATACAGGGTGTTAGGAAATCGCTTCCGAAAACGTAGACAGACGATATTGCTAATGAGATTCAATACCCTGTATTAAACCTATATTAGGGTAAATGCAACTCTACTAATATTCACCTTAATTAAGTTACACCCGTTTATATATATATAAAACTTCAAATCACATTAAATGTAACGAATCTAAAATATAAAAGCTACAATGCACGGACGCTTTTATATCTGAAGTATTATAGTTATATTATAAAAATCTAGACTCAGTATTTTGTTTTTTTCCATATTGTCATTCTTCATATGTCGTTATTGATTACACTAAGTCTTGGATAGTCCTAAATCTATAAATATCTTAATCTATAAGCAATCCTTGCGTTAGAATTTCCCTGACATATCTTCGGAACCCAAGATGAGGCTATGGCATTAAAATCAATACGGAACCCAATTGAAAATAAGCCCTTTCAGACATGAAAAAAAAATTCAAAATCGGTTCATAGGCTATGGTCCGACTAGTGAACAGATATTAAAAAAAAAAAAAAAAACGCTACTACGCGTTGACGTTACCACGTTATACCAGACTTAGGTCGCTTAGCGTGAACCTCTATCGCTAGTAACACAAGGGTCCCTCCGGTGAGGGGTAACCTCGGTTACGGTTACTATGATAGCGTAAGCATTCCGATCGGTTCTGGGCTGTCAAGAATAAGACTACGGTATTCCCTGTCTGTCGTAGAAGGCGACTAAAAGTCGCCTCGGGTTCACTGGGCGACAAGGGTGGGGCCTGAGTTATCCACCAAGGTGGACCCGGGAAGAAGGCGACATCGGCTGGGCCGTGTCGCCTTGCACTGGCGCGGGGGAGGAGGGAGTAACCTCCCCTGTCGGTTGTAATTGCACGGATAATCTAAGGACATTCAAAAACTAAACTAACTTTGAGTGCCATTTCGGAAAGAGAAAAGACTCGGAAATTTTTGCGCACTGCACTGATTGGCCAGAGGAGTTCGCCGTGACTGATTCACCGGATTGAGAGATGGCATAGCTCTTAGGTCGCTTAGCCTGAACCTCTATCGCTAGTAACACAAGGGTCCCTCCGGTGAGGAGTAACCTCCCCTGTCGGTTGTAATTGCACGGATAATCTAAGGACATTCAAAAACTAAACTAACTTTGAGTGCCATTTCGGAAAGAGAAAAGACTCGGAAATTTTTGCGCACTGCACTGATTGGCCAGAGGAGTTCGCCGTGACTGATTCACCGGATTGAGAGATGGCATAGCTCTTAGGTCGCTTAGCCTGAACCTCTATCGCTAGTAACACAAGGGTCCCTCCGGTGAGGGGTAACCTCGGTTACGGTTACTATGTTAGCGTAAGCATTCCGATCGGTTCTGGGCTGTCAAGAATAAGACTACGGTATTCCCTGTCTGTCGTAGAAGGCGACTAAAGGGGCCTCGGGTTCACTGGGCGACAAGGGTGGGCCTGAGTTATCCACTAAGGTGGACTGAAGAAGGCGACATCGGCTGGGCCGTGTCGCCTTGCACTGGCGCGGGGGAGGAGGGAGTAACCTCCCCTGTCGGTTGTAATTGCACGGATAATCTAAGGACATTCAAAAACTAAACTAACTTTGAGTGCCATTTCGGAAAGAGAAAAGACTCGGAAATTTTTGCGCACTGCACTGATTGGCCAGAGGAGTTCGCCGTGACTGATTCACCGGATTGAGAGATGGCATAGCTCTTAGGTCGCTTAGCCTGAACCTTTATGTAGACTCGGACTATATTCATCTGTATAGGAGATATTTCCCTTGCGACTTCTAGCTCATGGCAGCGCGACGACATTATTTCACACTTAAGAGCTTAATTCTTCAAAGTTATTCGTGGTGTTAAAGCGAAAGCCATTCTACGTTTATTGCTGTTCTTACGCGTTTCATGACACAGTTTGCGTTTAAGCAGCCAGAGATAGATTAAATATTGACATTAAAAAATTTATTTTATTACGTAACCATAATGAATGTTAGGAGCGTTGCTGGAGTTTCTTCGACTATTTCTTAACCTAGCTTCCTTTACTTCTCAAAATAGCATTTACAGTTAGTGCAACTTTAGAACGTCCCTTAACCCATCCATGTAAAAACAACAAACCGTCGTTCGACCATTTCGGCACTCTCGGATCAGAATGCTTACATGTAACAAAGTAACCGTCCAAGCCGAGGTTACCCCTCATCGGGGGAACACTTGTCCCTTACAAGTTCCCTTCCAGTTACTATAATAGAGGTTCAGGCTTACTGCCCTAAGAGCTATGTCACTTCTCAATCCGGTCAATCTAAAGTCAGCTTCCCTGACTAATAATCTGTGTGAAATTTTTTTAAATCATTCTGTAATTTTAGTTATTCCTTATTACATTAGCTACCTGTCAGTGAAAGTCCCGGCAAAATCGGTCCAGCCGTTCCAGAGATTAGCCGGTACAAACACATACAGACAGATAAAAATTGTAACAATTGTTATTTTGGTATGTGTTCCGTATATACCCATTTGAATGTTTATGCATGTAGGAAAAAGCGGTTATATAATATAAAATATTACAAACGGACACTATAATTTTTTTTATTTGTGTATATTATTAATCTTGCACTAAAATAAATTATAACTTTCAAGTTACAGCCTTTATATATGTCCCACTGCTGGGCATAAGCCTTCTCTGTAAAGAGAGTAAAAGTTGAAGAAATGTGAGGTCTCCCACGCACACCTAGTGCGGGTTGGGAGACTTCACATGTCTTAGAAAACATTTTCTAGGACATGTAGGTTTCCTCACGATGTTTTCACCGCCGAGCGCGTGGTAAATCAGCTCATAAAATTGCAACAGTAAATTTATTAGTGCTGGCAGCGGGAATCGAACTCGGGTTGGTAAGCGCACTATGCAAACTCAGGCGACCGCCGGGACACTGAGCTACCACGGCAGTACCAAAATAAACACTAGAATTTAATACTAAACAGGGATTCACTTGGAAGTCACTTAGATTTAAATACCAATAACTTTATAATGAACTTTCGAAACCTTTGAGTCGAGCGTAATTTCCGCTTAGATCAAACACAGGGTAAAAGCGTCGGAAGCTTCCGAAAGACGAAGTCCGGGTTGGCCAACTTCCGAGATGTAGTCCGTTATAGCAATAAACATGGTAGTAACTATTTGAAAATTTAATCTCTATTCCAAACAGAGTATAAATACAAGAGACTCGCATTCAATTGATTTATCAAGTGGCAAATTGAATCATAATAGAATTAATTATATGCCAATTGAATGGAATGATTTTCCACCGACTTCAAAAAAGGAGGTTTCATCCGTATGTTTTTTATGTCTGTTACCTTTCAACTTTCGACTGGGTGAATAAATTTTGATAACTATTTTAATTTAAAATTTGGGAGTTCCCATGTGGTCCCTATTGATTATGTATAATTCTGACAATGGAATTAGGTAAATCAAATTAAAATAAAATCAAAAGAAAATCAAATGGTTTTAAATTTGCACACGTATGTGCGTCATGAATATCCGAATAACTCAATAGGACGCCAAACGATTTCGATGATTCATTTTTATCGGAAAGGATTTATGTACTTCAAGAGTATTTTAATGAGAGTTAGGTAAGGTTTTGATTATAATAATAATAATAATAATAATAATAATAATAATAATAATAATAATAATAATAATAATAATAATAATAATAATAATAATAATAATAATAATAATAATAATAATAATAATAATAATAATAATAATAATAATAATAATAATAATAATAATAATAATAACTGACAGATCGGTCAACGCGACAGGCGGTGCTCGTCGACATTACCATCCCGCATGACGAGAACCTTGTGAAAGCCGAAAGGGAAAAAATCACTAAGTACCTCGACTTGGCTCGCGAGGTGACCGCCATGTGGGATGTGGATTCGATGATCATTGTCCCGATAGTCGTTTCTGCAAACGGTCTCATAGCGAAAAGTCTCGAACAACATCTTAAGAGACTTTCGCTAGACGGCTGGATCAAGGGTCAGATACAGAAGGCAGTACTCCTGGACACGGCACGCATCTCACGTTTCTCTCTATGTCGCCCTAACCACCGGTTGCTTGAGCCCTGCTTCGTTGCCGGTGGCACACACTAGGTTAGGTTTTTATAATGTTTTTGTATTTTGTATGATATTTTTGTGTATTTTACTTTTATATAAATATTATAAAACTTAACGTAAGGATTCAAAATAAAATAAATAAATAAATAAATAAATAAATAAATAAATAAATAAATAAATAAATAAAATAAAATAAATCAAAAAATAAAATATAAATTATAATTTGATTTATCCAAAATATAACGATAAGTAGGACAAAATCTGCCATTTGCGAATGCCGATTCTGACTATGGCATTCATGAGAAACCATATTAAATTCTAAGTCTTAAATTTTAATTACAAAATGACAGTACTTGCAGCTAGTCTTGGATTAGACACTAGATATGGGCAGACATTTATTTATTGGCATCACAATACAAAAACACATCACAGACAGGACTATTGTTGCCAATAAGCCTGATGTTAATGCTGACAGATCGGTCAACGCGACAGGCGGTGCTCGTCAACATTACCATCCGCATGACGAGAACTGTAGCCGAAAGGAAAAAATCACTAAATTACCTCCGATTTGGCTCGGTGACCGCCATGTGGGATGTGGATTCGGTGATCATTGTCCCGATAGTCGTTTCTGCAAACGGTCTCATAGCGAAAAGTCTCGAACAACATCTTAAGAGACTTTCGCCAGACGGCTGGATCAAGGGTCAGATACAGAAGGCAGTAATTCTGGACACGGCACGCATCGTCAGGAGGTTTCTCTCTATGTCGCCCTAACCACCGGTTGCTTGAGCCCTGCTTCGTTGCCGGTGGCACACACTAGGTTAGGGTTTTTATAATGTTTTTGTATTTTGTATGATATTTTGTGTATTTTACTTTTATATAAATATTATAAAACTTAACGTAAGGATTCAAAATAAAATAAATAAATAAATAAATAAATAAATAAATAAATAAATAAATAAATAAATAAATAAATAAATAAATAAATAAATAAATAAATAAATAAATAAATAAATAAATAAATAAATAAATAAATAAATAAATAAATAAATAAATAAATAAATAAATAAATAAATAAATAAATAAATAAATAAATAAATAAATAAATAAATAAATAAATAAATAAATAAATAAATAAATAAATAAATAAATAAATAAATAAATAAATAAATAAATAAATAAATAAATAAATAAATAAATAAATAAATAAATAAATAAATAAATAAATAAATAAATAAATAAATAAATAAATAAATAAATAAATAAATAAATAAATAAATAAATAAATAAATAAATAAATAAATAAATAAATAAATAAATAAATAAATAAATAAATAAATAAATAAATAAATAAATAAATAAATAAATAAATAAATAAATAAATAAATAAATAAATAAATAAAATAAAAATAAATCAAAAATAAAATATAAATTATAATTTGATTTATCCAAAATATAACGATAAGTAGGACAAAAATCTGCCATTTGCGAATGCCGATTCTGACTATGGCATTCATGAGAAAACCATATTAAATTCTAAGTTTTAAATTTTAATTAAGTGTATGCGTCACAAATGACCGGTTAACTCAGTATAACGCCAAGTCCCGGGAAGAAGGCGACATCGGCTGGCCCGTGTCGCCTTGCGCTGCGAGGGCACAGGAGGGGAGGGAGTAACCTCCCCCCCCGGGACGTGCTCTCCTCGAGCACAGTGCAGAGGGGCTCCGGTGCGTTCCACTGGAGATCCCGGAGCCCCTCGTCATGCACCGAGGAAAGGGCCACCGGGGAGGTTTTAGTTGGTAAGAACCCCACATAACCGCCGCCTTCCCCCCAGAGGGCGGGGTATCTTTCTGAAGATTTCCTCCCCGTAAACAAAAAAAAAAAAGTATCACGCCAACCGATTTCGATTTTTTTTTATGACGAACTACACAGATTGGCCAGAGAGGCTGGCCTTGACTGCTTCACCGGATTGAGAGGTGGCACAGCTCTCTATTGCTAGTAACTCGACACAAGGGTCCCTCCGGTGAGGGGTAACCTCGGCTTGGACATTTACTATGTTAAACACCGATTTCGATTATTCACTTTTTATTGGTACGGATGAACCTAAAGGGTAGTTTGATGAGAGTTCGGTTAGGTTCTGATTAATGCTATTTTCGAGGATAATTCGTAAATACAAGTTCGCGTTATAGCGTTACGATACGATATTAAGTCGGTTTTTGTTTTTGCTCGTAAATATATATATGTTTTATACTTTCTAAGCAAGTGCTTGACTACGATCCCACCTGGTGTTACGTGGAAATGCAGTCCTGATGGTAAGGCGCACTAGCTTAGTAAATGCCTATTCACTCTACTCTTGAACATACCCACATTGTAATCGGAGGGAAAGACAGACGCGGGCAAACTATTGCTAACCTTTTGCCGTACGAATAATGAAAGACGAAGGAAAACGTTTCGTTCGGGTTTGAGGGATGTTCACAACAAAAGGATGAAATCCTGCAGTGCGTCTAGAAGTCCGATGGTGGAATGGAGATGGGGGAATTAGATCATGTAGTTCCTGAGCACACTCTCCGATCTGTAGAAAATCGAACTATACCAGTCAGTATCAAAGTGTGTTTTATTTATGCCCATAATTATGTACATATTATTTTAGTTTAATTGTATGTACGTATTGCGATATTTCCATAAATATTCAGTCTATATCATGAAGCCGCTCTTTCCATTGAGGTTCATTCATACTCTATGCTATGATGATAAATTGATCCATTAAGATAATCCTGTTTACGTTAACGTTACCAAAGGTAAATCTGAGGGCAGATAAATCAACCTGTAATATTATTTCAGTATATAGCCTATAGGTAAAGTTCCCTAATGAATTTGATCATGATTAGATTACAATGTGTCGTTGTAGTTAGACATCACGACCTTTAAACTCTAGTAGGGTGGACAGATATTTTTATTTTCTTTTACACACAATCGAAAGTCATCCGCGGCTTGATGTACGTGTTTTTTGCTGAAACTAACCTCAGAGGGTAATTATTGTAAATTTTATTTTGATTATGGAGATGAGCTCAACACCGGTCTTAAAATTAAAACCGACTACAAAAGAAATAACTGACTGTGAACGAAACACTACTGTTAGCAACAGTAAGTTCTAATATTAGCTAATTTAGACGGCGATCTGACATTAAAAAAAAACAAACAGAAACTTCACCTTTTTTGAAGTTGGTTAAAATATATCCCGTCACCCATGAACATATATAACATGCGGGGTACCGGTCTTTGAGAAGGCTCGTTTCGTGTAGGTCTCCAAATCGTATGGGTTCGGAAACACCGTTGGTGACAGTTGATTCCATAAGCTGATAGAGTGTGGAAGAAATTAAGAATATAGAAATTGTCGAATATGTATGTAGTAATTAAAAATAAAGAAATCTTCTTCTTCTATATATAACTATTCTATATCCTTTGTGGGCCTTGGCTTGGTCGAGCAACCTCCTCCACCTCGGTCTATCCATGGCCGCAGTTCTCCAGGTTCCTATGTCAATTTCTTTGACGTCTCTATTGACACCGTCTAACCAACGGAGCTTTGGTCTTCCCCGATCTTTTCGACCTTTGGGGTCCCTCGTCATAACCGCCTTGGGTAAAAAATAAAGAAATGACAGTGCTTTTATACTCGTATAATCTAAAAACCGTTGAATAAAATATGTCATAACTAAAAGAAGTATCAACAAAACCAAATAAAATTTGTCGAAGAGATAAAAGGTTGAACGAACGAACCGCGAAAAATACAAAACTTTATTTTCTTGTATTCGCAGAAAGAGGGAACAAAGGTGTTGCGTACAAAAGAGGGAACATTAGGGTGCCAGGGGACAATTTATTTCCTGGCAATTTTGCGCGCGGATCGACGAGGCTTTTGTGAATTTTAAAGTCTTCAATTATTTGTTTTTGTTGCTGCTAAAATAATGAGTGTGCTAAAGACCACAAGACTGAAGTGAAACTTCTTTAGCTTCATTTATATGTTCAAGAGAGAAAGTAAATATGCATGAACACTGCTCTCTCTTGCCCCTAACGTGTCTCGCTTTTTCTAACGTGTGTCGCGTTTTCTATCATTACACACACAATATTTTTATTAATTTATTTATATTTCATTAAAAAACATAAACTTAAACGAAAAAGGATATCTTACGTAAACTTGGATAATACAGTATAGCGGATTTACAAAACAAATTTTTAATAATTTTTTTTTTTATCCTAATTATATACTTTGTGTCGCCACATGGAGGCAATAAAAATATTTTATTTTATTTTATAGATATTTAATTGTCTATCATGCACAATTTATTTCAGTTAGCTAGCGTCTTTATCTTCCGAGATAGTCAAACTTTCTTAACCGACCCTTTATGTTTGATCACGGCTACACTTGTGTTACTTATTCTAGTTGCAAAATATTAACCAACTGTATGTACGTGGTTTTTATTTAACTTAAGTTTCAAAGTAGGAACAACTTCACTTAGTGCAAGTTAGTTCGAGTAGTGTTGTTGCACTATCACTTGAACAGCTGATATTAAAGTGTGTTACTCTATAAAATGTCTTATATTGAAGAAAGTCTTAAAGACATGTATGTTCTTTCAATTTTATTATAGTTATTTATCTGTAATAGCAAATAATCTAGCAGCTAAACGGTCCGACTAACGATTAATAGTAAAAAGTCGGCTTGTATCAATCAATTGCCGTGCTTTCGAAAGCTGCCTACCCCGCTGAGGTTAAAAGGACGTGATAATTAAGAAATATTTTTGTTTGTTTTCGGTAATAAAGCAATTTATATTTGATCATAAAATTTTCCTGGTATATGTAGTGATTTCTAAAATGGTGTACATTTGTTTCAAGATCCTTAATTTAAATCAAGTAGTGATTTCAATATTTGTATTTTTAGGCCTCTATTGAGTTTATAAATACACTAATTGTAAGTGGAGTCAATGGAAATTTGACTTCGTAAGTTTAAAACAAAAACTGATATTAATTCAGATCAAGTGTAGTGAACAAAATATTAAACGATACTACGCGCGGACGCACTATTTTATTTCGTCAGTATCGTAGTTATTTAACGAAGCTTTAACACCTACGTTGTCATTCTTTTTTCAAATTCTTTTTTTCTTTACTTTAGGTGCTTTTGCCATTTTGGGCATGTCAGCCCCATCGTATTCTTCCACATTCGTGCTTGTTGTCGTTATATAGTACTTACCCAGTCTTAGACTGTCATAAACCTTTTTTTTTGTTAACGGGGAGGAAATCTTCAAAAAGATGTCCCGCTTTCTTGGGGGAAAGCGGCGGTTATGCCATGGGCGACAGGAGGCTCCTAATTCTTGTCACTCGGTGAACCCGAGGCCCCTTTAGTCGCCTTCTACGCCTTCTACAGGGGATACCGTAGTCTTATTCTTGAGAGCCCATAACTACAGGGCTGGGATTGCCATAAACCTAGAAATATACGAAGCGTCCAAATGGTGTAGGGTACGGTCTGCGAATCGTAAGGTCGTAGGTTCGAATCCACCATTCGACTACTGACGTGTACCATCTCCTAGCACAAGCATAAGCTTAGGTAGAATAGTTAACAAGAATCTTGAAAATATTTATGAAAAAAAAAGAAATATTGCTAGGTTTTTTTTAAATATCTCAAACAACAATCATTCTTCCGTGAAATATTTTAGAACCCAAGGTTTTATGCGAATGAAATTAATATGGGAAGAATAGAGAACTGCCTGTTTTGAAGTCGGTTCAAAAGAAAACAGCCAAAAACACAACAATTTCAAGCTTGTTGGGTTGTAACGGAAAAGGAGCGTAAATTTTTATATTAAAAGACGCTTTCGTCCAAGAAATTAGTGCCAACCGAAGAAACTCGGTTAAGTACTTTGCTAGGAAAGAGATTATCTCTACGGCGAGTGTTTTCCGTCAGGCTATTTTATTATTTCAATCGCTCATATTTTTAAAATTATCTTTTAAATACGCTCTTCACTCTTATTGTATAAATAATACCTTAATATAATATTTATTTATTTTTAAACCAAATCCGCTGTACTTAATGCAAAATTATATAAAAGTTAGTTAAAGTTACAGTTACTCGTATATATGTCGCACCGCTGGGCACAGCCTCTGTAAAGAGAGTATAAGGGAATTGTCCGCCACGCGGCCATAGGGCGAATTGCCAGACTTCAGATGTGTGAAAATTCTAGGACATGTAGGTTTCCTCACGTTGTTTTCCTTTACCACCGAGCGCGTGGTAAATCAGCATATAAAATTGCAACAACAAATATTTTGGTGCTGGCACCGAGGATCAAACTGCAGGTTGCTAGCGTACTATGCAACTTGAAGCGACCGCCCGGACACTAAGCTACTACAGCTCTGTACATTTGTATTATTGTTATTTAAATAATGCTTATATAATGTATTTAAAATATTTTTTTTCTCAACATCAAAGGTGACATTAGTACTATCGTCTGTATTCTTTTTCGGAAGTAGCCTTCTAAAACCGTATATTATAGCTCATTATTGCACGCGGAAACAATATGAGATTTACTTGCGGATGCAATTATATATCTATATATTTAAAAATGAATTGATGTTCGTTAGTCTCGCTAAAACTCGAGAACGGCTGAACGGATTTATCTTATCTTGATCTTGAAATGTTTGTGGAGGTCTAGGGAAGGTTTAAAAGGTGACAAAAATTAGAATAACTCCCGGGCCCCTATAAAATAGTCCCTTTATTTTAGTGGGTCCAGCAGCCAAAGATCGTGGAAGCGAAGACACTTTGGTTACCCGAGCAGAACCCCACACACTGGCCTATCATCAGGGTGACAGTTCTGTTCAGGAATTTTTTTTGCCCCGACTATAAAATAGGTAGAAAAAAAAAATTGTCATATTCCAAATCTTTTTTGACAGAACAAAGTCTATAGGGTCCGCTAGTTTACTTATATATCCTCTTTCACTTTCATCGTCTAAAATGACAATGTACTTACGTAGTCTTGGATTACCAACCGACTTGCCAATAATTCAATCAACAAGCATTGTTCCGTATAATTTTTATGAGTCTCCTGATATACCTTAGGCGATATAGTTATGCATTGAGCTATGCTAAGATAATTATGATACAAAATACAGAGACGAATTGAGAACCTTATTTGAAAAACTCGATCAACTTCAAGCCTAATTAAAAAATGTTCATAAAAGCGTAATTATATTAAAAAAATGTAAAATTATCTACAGTTTTTCATCTTGTGGCTTAATAAAGCACCAGTAAAGGTAACCTTATAAATTAATGATTTGGAAAGCCAGCCATTGAGCTCAATAAACACGATTACAATGGCGCTGTTGGGACGCTTGCCCCAGAAATTGTGTCTATTATAAACAATTATGATTGCTCATAGATAGATAGATAGATATAACTTTATTGTACACCAAAATCAAACAAAAGGCATTACATAAGTAAGGTACATTTTACAGTTTGTTGTACAATGGCCGACCTTATCGCTGAGAGCGATCTCTTCCAGGCAACCTGTGTATGGACAGATATTTATTTAATCTTGAATATTAATCTTGATTGTGTTAATAGAGGGTAACAGGTGAGCAAGATAGAAGAAAAACTATGAAATTAAAATTGTTAAGTTAACTTTAAGTGTGATGTGTACTAAAATTGCCTTAGACATGTATAAAAGAAGTGTTAGGATTTTTTTTTATTCTATACAGGTTGGCCAGATAACCTCGACTGCTTCACCGGATTGAGAGCTGGCACAGCTCTTAGGTCGCTTAGCCTGAACGTCTATCGATAGTAACTCGACACAAGGGTCCCCTCGGTGAATGGCGAAGGGCTCCGGGATCTCCACGCACCGGAGTGTCTCTGCACTATGCTCTTGGAGAGCACGTCCCAGGGAGGGTAATCCCTCCTGTGCCCTCGGGCAAGCAGATGTTGCCTTCTGCCCGGGTCTACTTATTATTACAATCTTAAAATAATTATAAACCTACCAATTTCACAATCAACAACTATTTTACCATATGATTTATTACGTAGTTGTCTAGTATATCTTCGGAACCATTCAATATCACGCCAACCGATTTCGAGAATTCTTTTTTATTGGAAACTATGTACTTTATAGATAGTTTGATGAGAGTGCGTAATAACGTTTGATACGTTTTGAAGTCGGTTTTTGGGCTCGTAAAATAAATAAATAAATAAAAAAGCCTTGTATTTCTTACTACCAATATACTAATTTCTAATTATTAATAGAACCCCTCGTTCTCGAGGGTCAATGCCTCCTCTAGAGCTTTCCAGGTCTCTTAGTCTTTTGCGGTTAATGGCCACTGTTTGCCAGCCACGCGCATAATGTCGCCTGTCCACCGGGCAGCTGGTTTTTCTCTTCTGGTGCCCGATGGACCTCTCCAGGATGTTACCCTGGTGAGCCCAACGCCACTTAAGCTTTTTGCTATTCATCAGGACATCTGTAACTTTGTTTTTTTTTTCTAATTATAGAATGGGGTATTTTGAATTTTCTTGGGCTCGTAAATATGCTTGTTATCTTTTCTTAGTAATGTAACAAAGGTATAGTTATTTATTATTACAGTCATCATTATTCTTTGTCATGTTTGTTTGTTTATTAGCCTTTTTTTTATTGACAAACTACACAGTTGGCCAGAGAAGCTGGCCTTTACTGCTTGACCGGATTGAGAGGTGGCGTAGCTCTTAGGTCGCTTAGCCTGAACCTCTATTGCTAGTAACTCGACACAAGGGTTCCTCCGGTGACGGGTAGGTATAATGTAATTTTTTGGCCTTTTTATTGTTGTTAGATCGCAACCACAGGCCTGTGTCCGTGCTCTTTTCCAATACTCTTAAATTGTTCACTCTGCATTTATTAAAAGAGTGCCACTTCTACAGTTACTATTTTCCTTTTTTTTTTATATAATGCCTGAATTTGGAGGTGGCCAGAGATTGCTGCGGTTCACGCGTCACAGACGCCCCGCTGCATTGCTATTAGCTTATCCGCGACCGCTGTGTCCCTGGTTCTCATGGCCATTTTTAGGTTGTAGTCCACTATCATGTCCTTTGATGCGGCCATTGCCGCTATATATATAACCTAAGAGTAAAATTAGGTTGTCAGGGCTACCTGGCCCCAGCATGCTTCGAGGTCGTTGGGACTTCTCTGAGTGCCGGAGAAGTCCCCTTTGAGGATGAAGTCCGGTCTTTGCCGGGACCGGCCGGTCGTTGGGGTGTCCTGTTGCTGACAGATCCGGGGCACCCCGCTCATAACGGCTGATGGCATTCGCGGAAGGTTTAGTGGGTAGGGGCTGCCCAGGCCGAGTCCGACACATCCCTCCGGGCCCACCCAGGGTACCGGAGGATGGTCTGTAAAAGATTCCCCGCGTGAACAAAAAAAAAGGTTGTCAGGGCTAACATTATCCATTCTCATTTCAGCTTGATTCGTTCTCTTACCTGACAGCTAATGTTCATTGTATTTTTCTGATCTATTTTATGTAACCCTGATAGACGAAATGATTAACCTAACATAGTCAGCTAGAGCCGTGGTAGCTCAGTGTCCGTGCGGTTGGCTCAAGTTGTGTAGTACGCTAGCAACCCGAGTTCCCGAGATCCCCGGTGCCGGTACCAATAAATTTGTTGTTGCAATTTTATGTGCTGATTTACCACGCGCTCGGCGGTACATGTTTTCGAAAATTTTTCTACGGCATGTGAAGTCTACCAATACGCATTAGGGCCGCGTGGCGGACTATGCCCTTATACTCTCTTTACAGAGAAGGCCTGCGCCCAACAGTGGGACATATATAAAGGCTGTAACTTTAACTTAGTCAGCTTCTATATTTATGACAATCTCTGTCGCACTTTCATATCATAGACGATTACTTACGCCTAGAAATTTGCTTATCTACGTTGAAATAAGGGTAAGTGAATTATCTTGCCGTGCAAAATAGATAGCATTATGTAAATCACGTCTAGCTCCACTACTTTACATGATAAAGCCGAGGAAAGCCTTCCAGTTTGTACGTATTATTTTGCGTTTGCACTTTGTATGTAAATCTTCACCAGAATTCATCAGATTCTAGTCCGTGCTATTTACGGGGCATGGGTGCTTCGGGGACTACCTGTGTCGGACGGTCCATCGGGAGGCCGATGAGCGGTGCCATGATTGTGGTGCTGCGGTGGACTCTGCCCAGCACACCCTCGAGGTGTGCCTGAGATGGGCAGCGCAGCGCCATGACATGGTATCTGCCATCGGTGGTGTAGACCCGTCGCTTCCGAGCCTCGCTCTTGCGATGGTCTCGAGCGACAGGTCTTTGACGGCGGTCGCCTCCTTCTGTGAGACGGTCATGTCCCAGAAGGAGGCTGACGAGCGGGTCAGGAGGGAGCGCAGAGGCTCCCTCCGCAGGCGACGTATCGGGGTGCGCAGGAGGCGTTATGAACGCCTCCTCTGCCGCTCCCCGTAATCCGGAAGCGTGCAGCATGCTTCGAGTCGTCGGGACTTCTCTGAGTGCCGGAGAAGTCCCCTTTGAGGATGAAGTCCGGTCTTTGCCGGGACCGGCCGGTCGTTGGGGTGTCCTGTTGCTGACAGATCCGGGGCACCCCGCTCATAACGGCTGATGGCATTCGCGGAAGGTTTAGTGGGTAGGGGCTGCCCAGGCCGAGTCCCACATCCCTCCGGGCCCACCCAGGGTACCGGAGGATGGTCTGTAAAAGATTCCCCGCGTGAACAAAAAAAAAGGTTATCAGGGCTAACATTATCCACTCTCATTTCTACTTGATTCGTTCTCTTACCTGATAGTCAATGTTCATTGTATTTTTTTTCTGATCTATTTTATGTAACCCTGATAGACGAAATGATTAACCTAACATAGTCAGCTAGAGCCGTGGTAGCTCAGTGTCCGTGCGGTTGGCTCAAGTTGCGTAGTACGCTAGCAACCCGAGTTCGATCCCCGGTGCCGGTACCAATAAATTTGTTGTTGCAATTTTATGTGCTGATTTACCACGCGCTCGGCAATTTTTCTACGGCATGTGAAGTCTGCCAATCCGCATTAGGGCCGCGTGGCGGACTATGCCCTTATACTCTCTTTACAGAGAAGGCCTGCGCCCAACAGTGGGACATATATAAAGGCTGTAACTTTAACTTAGTCAGCTTCTATATTTATGACAATCTCTGTCGCACTTTCATATCATAGACGATTACTTACGCCTAGAAATTTGCTTATCTACGTTGAAATAAGGGTAAGTGAATTATCTTGCCGTGCAAAATAGATAGCATTATGTAAATCACGCCTAGCTCCACTACTTTACATGATAAAGCCGAGGAAAGCCTTCCAGTTTGTACGTTTTATTTTGCGTTTGCACTTTTGTATGTAAATCTTTCACTAGAATTCATCAGATTCTAGTCCGTGCTATTTACGGGGCATGGGTGCTTCGGGGACTACCTGTGTCGGACGGTCCATCGGGAGGCCGATGAGCGGTGCCATGATTGTGGTGCTGCGGTGGACTCTGCCCAGCACACCCTCGAGGTGTGCCCGAGATGGGCAGCGCAGCGCCATGACGTGGTATCTGCCATCGGTGGTGTAGACCTGTCGCTTCCGAGCCTCGCTCTTGCGATGGTCTCGAGCGACAGGTCTTGGACGGCGGTCGCCTCCTTCTGTGAGACGGTCATGTCCCAGAAGGAGGCTGACGAGCGGGTCAGGAGGGGAGCGCAGAGGCTCCCTCCGCAGGCGACGTATCGGGGTGCGCAGGAGGCGTTATGAACGCCTCCTCTGCCGCTCCCCGTAATCCGGAAGCGTGCAGCATGCTTCGAGGTCGTCGGGACTTCTCTGAGTGCCGGAGAAGTCCCCTTTGAGGATGAAGTCCGGTCTTTGCCGGGACCGGCCGGTCGTTGGGGTGTCCTGTTGCTGACAGATCCGGGGCACCCCGCTCATAACGGCTGATCGCATTCGCGGAAGGTTTAGTGGGTAGGGGCTGCCCAGGCCGAGTCCCACACATCCCTCCGGGCCCACCCAGGGTACCGGAGGATGGTCTGTAAAAAGATTCCCCCGCGTGAACAAAAAAAAAAAAAAGGATATGTCACAAAGGTTCAATGTTAGATTTACAATCTATATATATAAGTTGGAGTGTCTGTTTTTAACTCTAAAACAACCAATTACTACAACAATTAATACATGCATAGAATTGTATATATGGTGCATATACCAATATAACATTTTTTACAATTTTTGTTTATCGATTTGTTTCCGGTAATCTCTTGAATGGCTTTATCGATTTTGACGGAACTTTCACTGGCAGATAGCTAATGTAACAAGGAGTAACTTAGGGTACTTTTTATTTAACCGACTTCAAAAAAGAAGGCTAGAGCTGGAAATTGACAGTTGTTATGTATAATTTATTATGGATCGCATCGCACAGAGCACGCGCTATACTCGCTTGTCCGGCGGGTAAGTGAGGGTAGGATTGTATTTTTTGTTGTGTTCTGTGAATATTCATTGCAGAAGTCACATTGGTCGCACGACAGTGCAATTTGGGCTGGACGCGATGCTAGGGTTGTATTAATCTACAAAATTTAATTAATTTCCAAAGAAGTTATTCAGTTTATTTTTGTTAGGAATTGGTGGGATGATTACTAAACTTTCCAACAAATTGATAATTTCGGGTTTTAGAATCTTTATTTTCTCATAAGAATATAAATTCACTTACATGAGAAATTACAATTTATATACACAAACAATTATACATATTTCGGGCATCTATAAACAACATAACAGTATGATAACTGACGTGAACAAAAGGTTTAATCTTATTATAACATATTTAATTATAATTTACAGTATATACCTGATCGATAACCTCCTTTTTGAAGTCGGTTAAATGTAAAGTAACCTAAGTTACTCCTTATTCGATCAAATCTCTCTCTGCCAATGAAAGTCCCGTTAAAATCGGTCCAGCCCAGTGTAAGGCGACGCGGGCCAGCCGATGTCGCCTTCTTCCCGGGTTCACCTTGGCGGACGACAAAGGCCCCCACCCTTTTCGCCCCCTGAACCCGAGGCCCCTTTAGTCACCTTCTACGACAGGTCGAGGATACCGTAGTCTTATTCTTGAGAGCCCAGAACTACAGCGCTGGATCGTGAGGAAACCTGCCAATTCTCAAATTTTCTAAGGCACATATAGTCTGTCAATAGGCGCTAGGGCCGCCTTTTTTTTATTTGAAATTCTTAATTTACACACACTTATTTTCAGTCACACAGTTAAATGTGTACGTAAAGAAAACAGACCGATACACTGTGAAAAGAATTTTCCGACAAAGAATACGAACAAATCGAAGACGTTATCTTATATCTACGAACAGTATAAAAGTCTAATCTCCTATTGCGTCGAAGTTTTCTTCGCTACAATCGTTTTTTCACTTTCCTCGTGCTCATTTAAGACTCCTTTGAACATCGGATTTGGAGGTTTATTCGTAGAGTATTAAAGACAAGCGCCATTTACTTAGACAATTTTAACTATTCAAGATTATTTCAAAATTACAAGGCTCTCTTCCTTGCTATTGGTCCCACATGGTGTCAGTTTTCCGGATTTTGCTTTCCACTTCGCTCTGTACCCGACATCGTCTTTGGTAATCTTACACTCCCTCATGACTCTCGACGCCATACTCTTCCACCTTGTCAGGGTCGTCCTCAAGGGAAAGTTGTTTTGTTAGAGTCGATATATAAACATAAATATAATTAAAAGAAAGCCTGGAGGCGTCTCTTCTGGAGGCCCTGGATGCCCTAAATCCGGCCCTGTCCCGAGTGAAGGTTTAACGCTTAGTGAATACCCATAACTGCTTCTGAAATTAAATGTGTTAAGATATTAGAAGTCCGGTATCACATGCTTTAATCGACTTAACAGCGAAGCGTTGGAGACAAGATTCAATTTCCAAGTTCACTAAGTTTGACCGGGACTGAATGAGATTAAAGCCATACAGACAGAATGCAATCAGTAAGCTATAAAACTGAGCTGATGTAGTTCAGATATTTTTAAAATGTTTCTACGTCTATAAAGATAATTTATAAAGAATTTTTCTCAAATAGTTCACATAATTGTAAAGCATACATACAACAGGCATTTTATAGTATAGATTTTAGTTTATTTTATTTAAATAATAAACTTACAACATAAATAATTAATTAAACTCTAACAATATATTAAATAATTAATTTCTCTCAGTAGTAATTCATCTTCTCGAGCGGGTGAAGATCATCACCTACACCCATGTACATGCAATTTACTCCATTGCACTTCAATATGGTTTATAATGACATAAATATACACAACGCATGTGTCAATACAAATTGGGGTTATAAAACAATAGAATATCATCATAGTAAATAAAAGCTGTATTTGACAGTTCAAATAGAGGAGGGCTCCGATCATTACCAAACTCGGAGAGGAGAAGTGCAGGATTACTCGCCAGGTCTGAAGATGCCGTGAAAGTTTTATTGAAATCGGTCCAGCCGTTTCGGAGCCTATATGGAATATACCCACACACTTTCTCTTTTATATATATAGATAGTTTAGGATATCGGTTTTTGTTATTTTCTGTATTTTTATGTATCTGGTTGTTTTCTTTTATGATTGAAAGCGTCAATAGCCTAATGGTTTAGGGTACGGTCTGGTCTGGTACGTGAACCATGTCCTAGCACAAGCTTAAGCTTAGTTAGAATGATTAACAGGATTGTTAGTAATATTTCAAAAACAAAATTTTGCTAGCTTTCTTTATAAAAAAAATTAAGGCTTCAGTTTACACCTGTAACTAAGGATATTTTTCTTGTATCTTTTTTTTTACTGTAATGGTGTTTAATTTGTTGGCGTGACTTATAAATAAATAAATAAAGGAACAAACTCAACTCAGTAAATCAGTAAGAATGTAAAATTAATTAGGAATATATCATCATAATCAGGATTATGCATGTGTGACTATCCACTGCTGGAAATTGGCCTCCCACCGTATATGGTGCTCCGCATTCCACATCTATTTATTTATTTATTTATTATATATTTAATAAGATACACCAACAGCATTACACAAGCATACATTGTAGTAATAATCAAGTTTACAAACTAAGTCCTGTTGTGTATGCCAATGACAGGTGTACACAACATTCGCTGTAAAGAAACGTAACGATTTTATTATTAATACTTACAAAAATATTTTAATAAATGATAAAGTAATAGAAATATCACTACTAAATTATTGAATTAGCCAAAATTACTTCACAATTTTTAACACTAAGGTGCGGAAGCCCTTGCGTGAATTAGAAAAAATGTCAACCGACGTGGACTTAGTGTTAAGGAGGTTATATGTGGCGGAAATCCTTGGCAAGGGCGAGTGTGACAGAAGGTTGGTTTTAGAACGCGGTACATCAAAAATCCTACAACGACTCCTTGGATATTTGAATGGCACTCTAATGTAGTCTATCTAGTATCTAGTTAAAGTTACAGTGTATATATATAATATATATGTCCCACTGTTGGGCGTCTTCTCTGTAAAGAACATAGTCCGCCACGCTGTCCTAATGCGGATTAGCAGACTTCAAATGCCTTAGAAAAATGTTCTTAGATATGTAGGTTTCCTCACGATGTTTTTCTTCACCGCCGAGCGCGTTTTAAATCAACACATAAAATTTATTGGTGCGTGACCGGGATCGATCTCGAGTTGCTAGCGTACTATGCAATTTGAGCCAACCGCCTGAATACTGAGTTACCACGGCTGTAATAAGAGTGGCCTAGTGTGGATTGGCAGTCGTCACATGACTCGGAATTTTTTCTGACATGCAGATTTCCTTATAATGTTTTCCATCTACGTCAAGCGCGTGGTAAATCAGCACATAAAATTGCAACAACAAATTTATTGGTGCCGGGAATCGAACTCGGGTTGCTAGCGTACTATGCAAAATGAGCTACCACGGCTCAGTCAATCACAGTAATTGGCACTTAATGCACAGTTTCCAAATTAAATCAGTGAAACATTGGCACTTTCATTGCTTCGCCAAACTCGGAAATTGGATAACTTCTAAAGCTAGGGCTAAAGGGTTAGTACTACGGTGTATTACGTCATATTGTTCTATTGTTCGCTTTGTGTCACTGTTTATTTTACGTAATAAACCTTTGGAAAAACTTCGTAGATCATTAACACAAGCTTAAGCTTATTTGGAATGGCTAATAATATTTGTGAAAAAAAAATTATAGGATACTTTAAAATACACTGACTGGGCCTTGTTTTAACATACTTGAAAAAAATGTAGAAACTCTTCTCTCTTGCTCTCTTGCTCTCTTCTCTTTTGCTCGTACAGTATGATACAAACAATAGGCTCGCATTGCGTCTTGGACACGAAACATAACTCTCTTTCTATCTTTACTAACTTATGTCTCCCATTCAACTACCTTTCGCTTCGCCCGATCACACTTTCCGTAACACATTCACCAGCTTACTCCTCAAGTCAAGCGTGCGTAAAGAAGTTTTACCTCAAAAAAATATTTTAGCAAAATGAGTAATTCTTTAATAGAACATTTTTTATGTGTACAAACTAGTGCTTGACCACGATCCCACTTGATGTTAAGAGATATAGACGAAAGATGGTACGCGCTAGTTTAGTAAGTGCCTATTCACTATAACCTTGAAGGCTATAACGTCGTACTTGGACGCAAAGACTGACGCCGGCAACTTGTTCCGCTCCTTTGGTGTACGCGCGGAACATCGACTATGAAGGGGAATATTTTTTTTTAAACGAACTAACACAGTTGGCCAGAGAAGCTGGCCTTTACTGCTTCACCGGATTGAGAGGTGGCATAGCTCTTAGGTCGCTTAGCCTGAACCTCTATCAGGTAGTAACTCGACACAAGGCTCCCCGGTGAGGGGTAACCTCGGCTTGGACGGTTACTATTTTACGCCTTAGAAGTCCGATCCGAGGGCGCCCGAGAGGGCCGAACTCGGTTGGTGGCTATTTTAATGGCAAAAGACTATTGAGACAATCTAAGCTAAACTAACTTATATGCTACGTCGGGAAACGTCAGCTCTGGGAGAAGAAGTGGCCGAAGAAACTCCAGCAACGCTCCTAATCCTATCGAGGAGGTGCGATTTTCCCATAAAATACTTGTAAAGCGCAAGGATTTTTAGTATGAAAGGGTGGAGACCTGCCGAATGTCTAAACTTCCGAAGGTAGAATGGGAATGGGGGAATTAACTCGTGTTATTCTTGTGCACACTTTCCAAAATGTAATCTGTAATACACTGAAAGGCTGGCCACTTTGCGCCGGTGCTCAAGCCTATCAAGAATCAACATCAAAGTTCTCTTCGAATTGTTCAAAGAGAGTGATTATGGTTTCAATCACCCGTCATAAATAAACAAGATTCACGCTTAATGCTGCCGACTGGGATGTGAATAAACGTAATTTATAACATTTTCGAGGAAGCGCTTATTCAGTCCTCGGCAAATTGTATACTCCACTGATTTCGCGCTAAGGAGATTACAACATTAAGATATTAAATTATAACGATGACTTAATGTTTCCTCTGAATACAATTTAATAGGAATTTAGTAGGTCTGGAGGAATGGGACTAAACGAATTCACAGTTCACTCGACGTTAAGAGATCAACGCCGCCCACGAATAGAAACCATTTCGCAGGAGTGCAAATTAGTTTTTAAGTTTTCAAAAGGCTTCTCTATAGTAGATATCCTCAATCTGTCGCAGCCGCGATATAAAAGATATTATTATCTTATATGTAAAGCGTCCATTCGCGACCGTCGAATGTTGCGAATAACCCGCGATACCGCTATTTTATAGGCAGGCCCCACCCTTTAGATGTTAGGAGCGTTGCTGTAGTTTCTTCAGCCACTTCTTCTACCAGCGCCAACGCTTGTGGAAGTGGCATTCAAAGTTAGTTTAGCTTTTGAATATCCCTTAGATTATTCGTGAAATAGCAACCTACCGAGTCGTGGTTCGACCCTTTCGAGCGCCCTTACATCAGAATTCTTACGCATAACATAAAACCGTCCAAACCGAGGTTGAATTCTAACACAATGACACTTGACACGCGAATATTTAAATCATAGACAATTATATTTTTTACATAAATACAAACATAGAAGTCACTATTAGAAAATATATACAATATTCATACTATTTTTTTAAACCTACGTTAAAATAAGCCAGCTCCCGTTACTGTGTCAAGTAGTAATGCAGTCTGGCGCGGAAACGTACTCGACTGCATGCGACGGTTAACATGAACTTTTACAATATTTGTTATATTAATAGTTAATATAAATTTAAACCGCACGACATCTCCAACCACTGAACCATGGATATAATTGTTTGAATGTTGTTTTATTTATTTATTTAAATCATTCAAAAATTATAACACCCTTACAGATAATACCAATATGATGTTATAAAAACTTAGTTAAATATATATTATTAAAATTAAAACTAATAAAAAGCTGCTTTATGTATTGACAATAATATATAAATACAATAGAGTCAAACACCTTCTACGCATTTGTAGGCAGCTTCGATAAACACAGACTCTGTGCAACAAAATATATCAATGTGCAGTGAGATGGTATTAACAAGACCAACCGCGCGCGACAGTGGAGAGTTCCTGCACAAGTTAGTCTTGGAGACAGGCAGTAGGAACAATGGTGGATGGTTCTTAAATTAAAAATAATGATGTGTGTGTAGTTCAATATACATATTGTTGATATTATTATTATGTAGATAACGGTTATTACGGTTTTTACTTTATGTATTATTTTCTTTACATTAAGTGTCGTTATGTATTCGTTCAACAATGGTAGCTCAGTGTCCGGGCGGTTGGCTCAAGACCGACCATAAAGAACGAGAGCGGTCAAACTTTCTGTTGAATTCAAAAGTCAAAACTATGTTGTCATAAAAAAGTCTAAAGTGCCACAATGAATTCCATTAAGTTGAATCATTAAACTGCGATTATAAAGTATTTAAAGTGGATTATGCGTCTATTTATTTACCAACGTGAAGGTACGTTTGATTTATTAACCGACTAAAAATGTTTCATTCATTTGCATTTATTTTTATAATTGTTTTGGTTTAAAGCGTTGTGGTAGCAGTTAGCTCACGTTGCATAGTACGCTAGCAACCCGATTTCGATCCCCGGTGCCCGGCATCAATAAATTTGTTGTTGCAATTTTATGTGCTGATTTAATACGCGCTCGCCGGTGAAGGAAAACATCGCGAGGAAACCTACATGTCTTTGAACATACTTCTAAGACATGTGTCCATTTGTATGTTTCTAAGTCTCCCAATCCACCCTAGGGCCGCGTGGTGGACTATGCCCTTATACTCTCTTTACAGAGAAGGCCTGCGCCCAACAGTAGGGCATAAAGGCTAACAACTTTTAACTTTTACTATATGTATTCATTTATCATTCCAAATAAAATAAAAAAAATATATACGAAGGTCGATTCTCAATTCGTCGGAAGTTTTGTGCACTTCTTAGTGGCATCGGAACGGTGTACCGATTTTCATTTAATTTCAATTTTATTTGAAAGAATTTGGTTTTAATTAAGGCCCCCTATAAATTTTGGGACCTTTGGTTTCGAAGAATCGTATGGAAGAATATTTGACGATATGTTATTGATTTCGACTTTCAATTTAACACTAGGTGAGATCGTGGTCTAGCACTTTTCGGAATGTATACAAAAATGTGTATGTTGGAAAGGTCGGCATTTTTGTATTGTTAGTACAATATTCTTTCATTAACCAAACAATGTGGGCGTTAATTGTAGTTATAACGAGGTCAACACTTCACACTACGTATTTATTCAATACCACCTGCTTTTGATGTGAATGAGGTATTGTGTGAGTGGTGTAATTTATGTTTTATTAGTGTGTTATGACTGCTGGCAATGTGTTGGTTAATTCACCTTCAAACAAATAACAAATATAACTAACATTCTTGTTAACTTTTTTTTGCTATCGGGGTGAAATCTTTAACAAGATATGGAGGCCTTCTGCGGGAAGGCGACGGTTATGTGGGGTTTTTAGCGGCGCCCCTTCCTCGGTGCTTAGTGAGGGGCTCCGGGATCTCTAGAGGAACTCACCGGAGCCCTCTGCACTGTGCTCTTAGGAGAGCACGTCCCGGGGAGGTTACTCCCTCCCCCTGTGCCCTCACAGTGCAAAGCGAGACGGGCCTGCCGATGTCGCCTTCTTCCCGAGTCCATCTTGGCGGACGACAAAGGCCCCCACCCTTGTCCGCCAGAGGACCCGAGGCTCCTTTTAGTCGCCTATTACGGCAGGCAGGGGATACCGTAGTCTTATTCTTGAGAGCCCAGAACTACAGGGCTGTTAACTATTCCAACCAAGCTAAGGCTCGTGCCAGGAGATGGTTCACTACAATAGTCGAATGCTGTATTGGAAACTTACGATTCGAAGACCTTATCCTATTAGAGTTGTAGCAATGCGCGCGCATCTTAAAATTTTATTCACATCATTTTTTCATAACACGTCTAAAGAGAAGTTGCTAGAACTCCAAAAAGAAAATTCATAAATGACAGCCCTAGCATTGCACAAGAATACGAATTGAGAATCTATTCCCTTTTTGAAGCGGGGCTAAAAATGTCATTGACCTTTATGTGATTCACCAGATTTGGAGGCGAAAAACTCCGTTTACCGTGTGACTAACCCATTAATATTTAGTGGAATTTACACGCAGAGATCTCAATCCCTCATAAAACACGAACCGACACAATCGCGTACATAAACTCGGCCAGAAAATAAATTATTAATGCGGGGCAAGCTCTCGCGCACGCTACAGAACATTTCTAGCCGTGCAAAGGAAGGGAAAAATGATTCCATTCATTTTTATTGCATAGCTTTGAATTTATGCATTGTTTACTAAACAAATATCGTAACGTAGGTAAAGTTACAGCAATCCTTCTATTGAGCACAGTAACAGCTTAGATGCTAAATGGTTCCAACTAAGCTTAAGCTTGTGCTTGAAGATGGTACAGCAACCTCGTAGTACTGGGCTCATAGAATAAGGCTAATAGAATATCATCTACCTGTCGTAGAAGGCGACTAAAAGGCGCCTCGGGACTACGGGTGACAAGAAAAAAGACACCAGTGGCTCCGTGTTGCCTTAGCTTAAGGTGCTGGGGTAGGGATTAACCTCCCGGGAGCCACAGGGCTCCGGTGCATTCCACTAGAGATCAGGAGAAAAGGCCCACGCCATCCTCCAGAATGCGGATTGAAGATTTCACCCACGTCCTAGAACATTACGATTCGCAAGCCGTGTTTTACCATTAGGCTATCGACGCGTAACGATATGATCACGCTTAATTTTAAATACCTTACTTTAATTTAAAACTGTAATAGCCTAGAGGCTAAACGGATTACGATATTATGGTCGCGGGTTCAAATCCCACCCGGATTGCACCATTTCATTGCCACTTTTCGATTAAGCTAGTTTTTAAGTTTAACAAGTCTATTTAAGAGTAACATCTGAACCTAACCAAACTTTCATCAAGCTGTGAAGTACATCCTATCCAATAAATGAATCAATGAAATCGGTTGGCGTGATTTTGAGTTATTCGTCCAATTGGTGTGCACATACTTAGAGCATATTTAAGACTTATATGGTGTTCTCATGAATACCATTATCAGAATTGGACCAAAATGGACGAAACAATCAGCTTTCAAATAAAAAGTTCTTCTTGGTCGCTTCACTCTTGTCAGAGTGGTCGTGGTCATCATGATTCGGTGGGTTGGGCAGCAGACAGCACCCGCCGCACGACGTCTCGCTACCTCCGCCTAAAACCTCCCCGGTGGCCCTTTCCTCGGTGCATGACGAGGGGCTCTGGGATCTCCAGATCCCCTCTGCACTGTGCTCAAGGAGAGCACGCCCCGGGGGGGGGGGGGAGGTTACTCCCTCCCCCCCTGTGCCCTCGCAGTGCAAGGCTACACGGGCCAGCCGATGTCGCCTTCTTCCCGGGTCCACCTTAGCGGACGACAAAGGCCCCCACTATAGGCACCTGATCCAACCATTGCATAAATAAAAACAAAATCATCGAAATCGGTTAATTCAGTCGAAAGTTATGTGCGTTTAATATGTTACTTCGTAGCTTTGACAAACTCGGATGGCTTTGTTTTACTCTTAAATATACTATTTGTACTTAGGAAGTTGAAGAAACGAAACTCATTGATAGAAGCCTTTTTAAATCGAACCTCCAATTGTCAGATCATAAGATGAACACTTTTTTTTTGACGAACTACACAGATTGGCCAGAGAAGCTGGCCTTGACTGCTACACCGGAGCTCTAAGGTCACTTAACCTGAACGTCTATCGCTAGTATCTCGACAAGAGACTGTCAGCCTTCTCTTCGTGTAGTGAAAAGGTGGCGCAAGATTGGGACGATTAAGCGGAGGCATCTCCTAATTAGGGTCGCGTTTAAGCGATTTTGGTATGTTCCAAAAAGCCAGTTGTGATGGGGTGTAAAAGATGAACGCTTATAATATTGCAAGGAAAATACCCCACGGAGAGAAGTTTCCAACAAACTCAATCCAGTGAAATGGCTGAAGGGAAACCTTGTATTGAATTCCCAGCAGTGGGATAAAATCTCTTTATTAAAATACTGAACAGCAATACAAAATTAACCTTTTTATTGCAAAATACAACGTAGATTTTAATTAAGTTTTCTTAACATCACGAGAACGCTTGCAATTTTGTTCGGAATGCTTTCCATTGGAGTTTCGAGAGAAATTAAACAAATAGAAAATAAAGAGAGATAATGTTTAACGTCGATATATTAAACATAATTAGTTGAATATGTCGACCTATACCTAAACCTAAGACCTAAAGTCTTGACATATGGCACAGAAACGTGGTCTCTCACTATGGGCCTCATAAGCAAGCTTAAAGTCGCATAACGAGCTTTGGAGAGGGCTAAGAGTATCTCTACAAGATCATATCAGAACTGAGGAGATCTGTAGTAAGATAACCGACATAGTACGCCGGATAAGCAAGTTGAAGTGGCAATGGGCAGGGCACATAGCGCGTAGAACAGATGCAGCTACTGCCCCAGAAAATTGAATGAGAATAAACTATTATAGCCTAATGACTTCTTCTTCTTCTTAGTCGTCCTTCATTGCTGAAGGTCGTGTCTAGCACGAAGTGTTGATCGTCTCCCTGTCCTCGGCAGTCTTCATGGCTTTGGCAGGCCTGTGAGCGTCTTACCATCGTGCTCTTATTCCGTCCACCTGTCCAACAACCATTAGCTCGATTCCGAGTCCAATTTCGAGGCTATCAGGAATTCTGCGAGCAATGTGTCCAAAATGTTAGAGTATGCACTGGAAGCAAAAAGTTGACGGCCTTGTCATTTGTTAGCTAGCTATACATGACACCCTGCTATTGTTATGCATAATACCTACTTGTAATGATATCTTAGTGATTTACCTGAACCTTATTGTATCTTTTATTCATAATCACCGGAATCTAAAACCAACCTACTGTCACACTGGCCCTTGCCAAGGATTTCCGCTACATATAACCTCCTTAACACTAAGTCCACGTCGGTTGACATTTTTTTAATTCACGCAAGGTCTTCCACACCTTAGTGTTAAAAATTGTGCAGTAATTTTGGCTAATTTAATTAATTTAGTAGTGATATTTCTATTACTTTATCATTTTTTTAAATATTTTTGTAAGTATTAATAATAAAATCGTTACGTTTCTTTATAGGGAATGTTGTGTACACCTGTAATTGGCATACACAGCAGGACTTATTATGTAAACTTGATTATTACAACAATGTATGCTTGTGTAATGCTGTTGGTGTATCTTATTAAATAAATAAATAAATAAATAATCAATAATTTAGTTGATCGTCACATGAACTTGGCATTGTAAACAATCATTTAACTTTATTAGTTTGTAATCTGACTTATAATTAATTTTGTATAAAGATTGTGAGGACGCGCAGTTGTGACGGTATTGGTTAAAATAATTCCTTGTACAACGTTGCGCTGTATAAAGCGAGTGTATTAGTTATTGGACTATTTCATTCTACAAAACCCACACAAATTATTACACGTTATACAGAGTGGCGTAAGAATGGATATGTTGGTTCGGCGAGCGGTCCATAGGAATACGCAACATCCGCCTAATTACTAAAGTGTCTATAATTCGAATCCTCACCTGCTAGTACCAATGAATAGCTGTTTTATAGTTTTTCAAGTAAAATCATAGGGCTTACCACCTATCACAAATGTGGCCTAATTTGAAAGGCGAAGAGCGAAAGTCTCTGTCTACACCGTAAGGGTTATAGAGACGAGAGAACGTAGTATTACGCCTATTACAATTGAATTTAAAATAGTTAGTACGCTGTGTTTCCAGGTCATTCTTTTAAGCACCTTGCGATATGAGCTATGTACCTGACTGAAATAATAAATGACCCTTTCGAAGGCCGAGCGGGCAAAGCCGTAGCATAACTCAACCAGGAACGTACCGTACTGGAATCGGTAACTGCCTGGAATAAATCAAACGGGTGCGCTTGTGAGCAACATACCTTCGAATCTTTCTTTTTACGATTTCATACCTAACATTTCTATTTCATAACATATCATACAAACATCACACAAACCATCAAGATTGTTCAAAAGTGTTCTTTTACCTTCTTCAACTTATTTTGATAGGAAAAGACGCTATCAAAAGAAGAGTTGGTCGTCGCAACGGAACATACGAGAGCGGACCGCAATTGCGAGCATCGCCCATCTGTTTCGACTCGCAAGAGACAGAGAGAGATATGGTGAACTGACTGCCAATCTTCGCTAGTCGGAAAGGCACTTTCAGAAGAAAACAGTATAGTAATAGCCTGCATATGTCCCACTGTTGGGCACAGGTCTTCTCTGTAAAGAGAGTATAAGGGCATAGTCCGTCAATATCAAGTCAATTTCGATTATTCATTTTTTATTGGAAAGGATGTACTTCTATTTCATAATATTCGTACGATAATTCGGAAATACAAAGAGGGCGTCTGCGCGTAATACCGTTTAACGTTTGATTGGAATTGAAGTCGGTTTTTATTCGTAAATATACGTGTAATGTTTGAAATATGTGCAATCAAGAGTATATCTCTCTATCTATGTACTTAAAACTATGTCTATCAGATTACAATGGACGTACAAAGTCCAATGTTGAACTGTCAATATACGAGTATATATCGACGCTGGAAAAGAAAAACGTAGTAAACACAAAAATGAAATTGTTCACCAGAGCCAAAAAAAAATTATAAACTTTAAAAAAAAAATTATTACTTTCGTGTTTGTGGACCTAGAGCTGTCGTTTTTGGACACAATATTTATTATTTTTGCTAAATAAGTATTGTACCACGGCATTAACCTAGAGTTTTCCTAGAAGAAAATCGTTTTACGGTACAAAAAATAGAAGAATAGTGTCAATTTTTAAAATCCTATTTTCGCTATTTTTATCTGTTGCAAGTCATATATCATTCGACGCTTTGATTTGATTTGATTTGATTTGATTTGATTTGATTTGATTCTTCATTGATTTTGATTGATTCATTCTGTTTTAACGATGTAAAAAAGTGAAAATGGCCATATGTGTCACTTACTACGTTTTTTCTTTCCAGCGTAGATATATTAACTGAGGGCCGATACGAAAATCAATTCAAACATGAATCCTATTTGAATCAAACGTTCCGATATCTTGATCAAACGATAAAAGTAATAAGTTGAATCCATTTTATTTGTCCTCGATGTGGGTAAATACTCGGGACATGGAAATATTACCAGCTTTTAATATGTAATTGTTTCTAGCTAACTTCTAGCTAGTTTCTTTTAATATGTACTAGCGTACCCAGCCCGCTTCGAAACGACCGCTCTCTCTTGGTCTCCAGAATATCTTCGTGAGCGGACGCGAACCTTCTTCGTAATTATAACGTTCCCCGAACGTCACACGAATTTTATGGCAATTCTTTCACCTGTACAGCTATAAAACTATGGAATAGTTTGCCGATTGAGATTAGGGAGGCTTCGTCAACTAATGTCTTTAAATCGCTTGTATCTGAATACTTTCTACTCAAACAATGCAAAATACAATATTACATGTATATGTATATTATTATATTACTATTGAAGTATCTATGCATTTATATACAAATAAATGTATATGTATTTATCTATATAATATTTTATAACGCTATCTTGCTCGAATTCGTGGTTAGAATACTGCTGTCACATTTGGGCAGGCGCAGCTAAATGCCATCTCGCAGCTTTGGACTCGGTGGAGAGGCGGGCTAAGAGGCTATTTGGTGACGCAGCTGAAACCAATCTGCTCAGTCTTGAACACAGGCGTAAGGTAGCTAGCACAACATCTAGTAGTAACATCTAGACGCACTGCGGGATTTCATCCTTTTGTTGTGAACATCCTCAAACCCGAACGAAGCGATTTGCTTCGTCATTCATTCTTCGTACAGCAAAGGACTGGAATAGTTTGCCCGCGTCTGTCTTTCCCTCCGATTACAATGTGGGTATTTTCAAGAGTAGAGTGAATAGGCATTTACTAAGCTAGTGCGCCTTACCATCCAGGACTGCATTTCCACTTAACATCAGGTGGGATCGTAGTCAAGCACTTGCTTAGAAATTATTTTAAAAAATTGTCCGTATTTAGATTCCATACAAAAGGATACGGGAAAGTTAATGCTGTAACAAACCGAGCTTTTGCTCTATAGCTTATTCCTCCTTACAATATATCTATATATTCTACAATATATCTACAAGTTTTATTACATGTTGGTAATACTTTTTGATCTAAGTTGCGTAACCCCAATTCGCTTTGTTCAAAATACATAACGATCTCATTATGCTCCGTTACCATTCTAAGCATGCTCCTATCTTGCTACGAATTGCCTTTGTTTAGCTGAATCGGTAACAGACTATAAATAAAATGATTCCAAAATATGTTCTTGTGTTATTTATTATTGAGATTAGAACTCTGTGTCCAGGCGGTTGTCTCAAGTTGCATAGTATACGCTAGCAACCCGAGTTCGGTCCCCGGTAATTACCACGCACTCTGCGGTGAATGAAAGCATCGTGAGGAAACCTACATGTCCTAGATTTTTTTTCTAAGACAAGTGAAGTCGGCCAATGGACTATGCCTTTATACTCTCTTTACAGAGAAGGCCTGTTCCCAACAGTGGTATATATATATATATATATATATATATGTATATATATATATATACATATATAAAAGCTTAAACTTTAACTATTATCTTTACTCTAATGAAATAACAAATTTGTGTTAGTTTTGCAATAAACAAATTAATTCATCCAATCAATCAATCATCGTCCATCAATTTATCCTACACCTACCAATATATATTTTTTGTTGACGGGGAGGAAATCTTCAGAAAGATACCCCGCCTTCTGGGGGGAAGGCGGCGGTTATTTGGGGTTCTTACCCACTAAAACCTCCCCGGTGGCCCTTTCCTCGGTGCATGACGAGGGACTCCGGGATCTCAACGTGGAACGCACCGGAGCCCCTCTGCACTGTGCTCAAGGAGAGCACGTCCCGGGGGGGAGGTTACTCCCTCCCCCCCTGTGCCCTCGCAGCGCAAGGCGACACGGGCCAGCCGATGTCGACTTCTTCCCGGGTCCACTTTGCCTACCAATATCTCAATTAACATGCATTTCATAAAAAAATTTAAAACCAGTATCGGTTAATATGACGGCACTATGAGTGTATTAAAATTAAAAAAAAAATTACAGACAAATTGACTTTTTTTTTAAGTCGGTTCAACTGTGGATTCGACGTAGCCTTACCTAGACTTAGATCACTGATAGGACAAGTCAATGACCTAAGTTGTAAAGGTATCAGTCAACACTCCTCTCTATTTAGAGTTAGGTATCTCGATTTACAAAGCTAGACTAGACTTAATTTTGAACTTTAGCCATAATTGACAATGATTTAATTAAAAAAGTTAATTATAAATGATAGCATCGTTATTAAAAGCACAATCAAAAACTTTGAAGCTATATAAGTAATTAATAAAGTTATATTGTTTTGATTCACGACTGCTGTGAATGTTTCTCAAACGGGTTTATAACCTTTTTGAAAGTTAAATTCTCTTTATTAACTGATTTCTAAAAAGGAGAAGGTTATCAATGCGCCAGCTCATAGGTTCCATCATTCGACTACTCTGAAATTACAAATTAAACCAAAACTCGATCACCGTAATTACTTAAATCTTCGTATCAATTAAATATACGTCATGATTGCGGTGAGTAATTTAGTAAAAAAAAAATACAACAAGCCCTCGTAAATACGAGCCTCAAAATGTAATGAACGTTTATAAATTGAAGTTCCCTTGTCATAATTAATTTGACCTCTAAAGGACCTGACATCTTAGCTTAATAATTTATTGTCTTTCTCTGCTTTTACTAATAAAATTGCGAATTTCTTGGAAGATAACGAAATTTGTGGAACGCAGTAATATATATTTTAATAGGAGAAGATGATCTAACAGCTCTTAAGTGATCACCGTCGCCCATGAACATCAATAGCACCGGAGGAGCTTGCGGCCTCTGAGAGAGATACTTAGAGAAGTTAATAGCAGTTTATTTAGTAAGCGCCTACCATTTCGCATTAGCAACAATTTGCTAACTGCAATTAATGCAAATGTAATTTTTAATTCTGTCAGTACACGTTTATCAGCCTAAGCAGTTCGTTATATTTTCACACTGATATGCGCAATGATATCTGAAGATCATTAACATTGGTCCTTTGAACTTCGTTGTACACAAAATTATGAAAAAAGAAGCTAATTTAAAGAACAATTAGGTTTTATTTTACGATGGAAATAAACAAGAAAGTCAACGCCTAGTTGTGTTGTTTTCATTTTGTCGTTCATTATATTTTAAGACGTTTATGTTTTTATTCGTAAATATACATGATAAAAATATCTTCTTTTATATTTCGCTATTAATTATAATAGCCTTTTTGTTTACCATCTGTGAATCGTAAGGTCGTAGGTTGGAATCCACAATTCGACTATTGACGTGGACTATCTCCTTTTTTTTGTTGACGGGGGAACTCTCCAACATACCTTGATTGACCCGAGAGTATGTGAGGTTCTTTCTTACTAAACCGCCTACCGCTGTGGCCATCTAAGATGCATGGGTAGGGGCTCCAGGATCTCCAGTTGAATCCCCCAATACCCTCGCAGTGCTATGGCGATACCGTTCCACCCGTGTCCTCCTTCCCTGGTCCACTGTAGCGTACGACAAAAGGCCCACCTTTGTCACACAATGTTAACAATATCTGTAATCAATCAAATTTGTACCCAAAAGTCCGTTACTCTGTGTTGTTTTTGATATGAGCAACAAAGTAAGGGAAGCATATATTAAATCTTTCACAGTATCAGATTTCCGCTTTTATTGTCAAAATTGTCACGTGCACGCCAAAGCCGTATATTTGTATTAAGTTAAATTTTACCGCTCTGTGTACACTACACAGGAAATTGGCCAGAATTTTACCTAAAAAATCATTCTCCAGCAAAACGACAAAATGGCTTTAATAATATTACACATGGTCGGATAAACTAGAAAATCACCACTTAACATCAAGTGGGAACGTGGTCAAGCACTAGTTTACACCCCATAAAATGCTGATATGAATGGATTGGAACTATTCAGGTGTATTCATTATAAGCTTGCATTAAATAAATAAGCACTAAAACTTGCCGCACCAAATTACCACGATGTCGACACTAGGGAGCGAACTTCAATTACTAGAGTACTTTGAAATTTAAGGCGGCCGTCCGGGCTTTGAGATACTTCAAATTCATAGCTATTGAAAATTAAATTAACCCTTAGTTCTAAACATCCCTATATACATAGTTTACATTGCTGTTTAATTTTATCTCAGGTGACAATATATTCTCTATGCTAGCACCCGTTACTTTGTCAGCCACAATCTTTTTTTTTTGTTAACGGGGAGGAAATCTTCAAAAAGATACTCCGCCTACTGGGGAAGGTGGCGGTAATGTGGGTTTTACCCACTAAAACCTCCCCGGTGGCACTTCCTCGGTGCATGGTTTCGGGATCTCCAGACGAACGCACCGGAGCGCCTCTGCACTGTGCTCAAGGAAAGCAATCTGCCACAATAAATTTGATTGTACAGAGCTAATCAATAATATCTACTTTCGTGTTCCTAGCAGTTCTCAGCGCATTCGAGATACATACACTCACAAAATGTTTTCACCCATTATTACGAGAACCAACGCCGGTGAACGCGCTCCATTGACTAGGATTATGAAGCAGTATAATGACCATTTCGCCAACATTGATGTGTTATTTCTTGCCTTTTCCTCTTATAAAAAAACTTTAAAAAAGAAACTGGATATTTTAAATATGTGAATATAGATATAAATGCAGATCTAAAGTGTGTGTAGTGCTATAGACATTTTGTGGACATTATTATTATTATGTGGATAACGGTGTTGTTTACATATTTATAACTCTTTATACTTAATGTATTTATTATCTTAAGCTTTTAATATGTATTCGTTTGTTGTTCCAATAAAAAAAAAAAAAAAGCACTTTCCGGAGTGCAAGGCGACACGGGCCAGCCGATGTCGCCTTCTTCCCGGTCCTTGGCGGACGAAAAACTCACTTAAAATTGCAACAATTGGTGCCGGCACCGGGGATCGAACTCGGTTTGCTAACGTACTATGCAACTTGAGGTGACCGTCCGTACACTGAAATACCACGGCTCTCAAATGAAAATATATTTGTATATTGTTAGTATCGTATATCAAAGTACGTAAAGAATGTTTGTTAATAATGTCGTTAAGTTATATAAATAAAAATATAGAACAATGCAGATATCTGACGACCTGTCGCGACATCGTAACTGACAAACGTTCCACTTGGTTACCAACAGCAAAGGACTGGAATAGCCTACGAACGTCTTTGTTCCTTTCTTGTTATGATATAGCATGATTCTAAGGGAATAAATAATATTTTTTACCTACTAGATTTTATCTAGATGCTCTGAAAAGAACTTTGAAGTAAATCTATACGAATAAACAGCGAAACGTTTTCTTTGTTGCCTTTTACTCTAAAATCTACAGAAAGGAACAGACAAGATACTTATATCATAAAATGCAGCGTGTTTTGCTGAAGGTATAAGTATATACTAGTTGAGCCGCGCGGTGTTACCCCTGATTATAAACTATTTATTTTAATATTCTAAATAGTTACCTAAGTTGCTCCTTATTACATCAGCTACCTGTCAGTGAAAGTCCCGTCGAATAGAATAGCCGGAACAAACAGACAAAAATTGAAAAATGTTATTTTGGTAATGTACCGTAAATACAATGATATACATATACTAAAAAGCGGTATTTTAATATAACAAACAGACTCTCGGAGCTCCTCTTCTTGAACTGTCAAATACTGCTTTTATTTACTAGATATTTTTTTAAAGAAAGCAATATTTCTTTTTTTTTTTAGAAAATATTACTAACATTCTTGTTAACCATTCCAACTAAAACATTGTTTTTTTTTTGTTGACGGGGAGGAAATTTTCACAAACATACCCCGCCTTCTGGGAAAGGAAAGAAGGCGGCGGTTATGTGGGGATCTTATCCAATAAAACCTCCCCGGTGGCCCTTTCCTCGGTGCATTATGAGGGGCTCCGGGATGTAACGTGGAACGCACCGGAGCCCCTCTGCACTGTGCTTAAGGAGAGCACGTCCCGGGGGGAGGTTACTCCCTCCCCTGTGCCCTCGCAGCGCATGGCGACACGGGCCAGCCGATGTCTCCTTCTTCCCGGGTCCACTTTGGTGGACGACGCAGACCCCCACCCTTGTCGCCCAGTGAACCCGAGGCCCCTTTTAGTCGCCTTGTACGACAGGCAGGGGATACCGTAGTCTTATTCTAGAGAGCCCAGAACTACAGGGCTGTTCCAACTAAACCAATTCCAACATAGTCGAATGGTTGATTCGAACCTACGACCTTACGATTCCCAGACCGTAACCTAAACCAATAGGCTATCGACGCTTAAATAAATTGTTTTTTTAACCCAAATTTGTATTGACACATGTGTATATTTATGTCATTATGAATCATATTGAATTACAATGGAGTGTAATGAAGTATACTGAAGTATACTCGTATTAAAGATTTTGAAGGTAAGTTATAGCGCTACGTACCGTTTACTGATGCTGCTGATTTGTACATGGGGTTAGGTTATGCTCTTCCCCCGCTCGAGTAGAGAATGAATACGGAGAGAAATGAATAATTTAATATATTGTGAGAGTTAAATTAAATATTTAATGATGTAAGTTTATTGTTTAAGTAAAATAAATCATAATCTAGCCCGGCGAAGCGAGCTGGGTACGCTAGTTACTAATAAATTGTGTAATAAAACGTAATTTCGTATTGAATTTTTTGATTAATTTATTGAAATATATCTGCATATTTGAAAGACGTCGTTATGTACAAATACAAGATTAAAAAATAGCAACAATTGAAACAATATTGGAGTGTCAGTAATTGAAAACTATAATGACACAATTGAACTGGCAGATTACTACAAGTTTATTTACGAATAAAAACAAAAACCGAAATCAGGTGGAATGGGAAAATTGCGAAAAAAAACTTAATAAGAACCTAACAGAACCTGTCATCAAACTACTTTGAAAGTAATTCTTTCCAATATAATATGAATTATCTGAATCGGTCGCCGTGATATTGAGTTATTCGTCCATTTATCGCACACATACTTAATGCAAATTGAAAGCTTTCGTATGGATGCCATTGTCCGAATTGGACCAAATTTTAAAAAGATTTTTTTTTGACGAACTAACACAGTTGGCCAGAGAGGCTGAACTTTACTGCTTCACCGGATTGAGAGGTGGCATAGTTCTTAGGTCGCTTGGCATGAAACTCTATTAGCTAGTAACTCGACAAAAGGGTCCCCCGGTGAGGGGTAACCACGGATTGGCAGTTACGCGTTAGCAGTCCGATCCGAGGGCGCCCGAGAGGGCCGAACCACGACTCGGGCGGTAGCTATTTTATTTGCAAAATACTATTGGGACAATGTAAGATAAACTAACTTAAATGCCACTTCGGGGAAGCGTTGGCGCTGGGAGAAGGTCCTCCGACGGTCGCGAATGGACGTTTTGAACAATTAGCGATAGATAGCGATCTAGCCTGTGCAATGGTGATCACGTCGTCCGAATCGTCGAAAACGTGTCTCTAGCCTCCGAGCGACGTTTCGGAATTTAGAAGTTTGAACCGCACAGGAAGAACCAGCTTTCAAATAGAAAAGAATCATCAAAATCGGTTTACCCATTTAAAAGTTAGGAGTTGACAAACATAAAACCATACAGACGAACTGAGAAACACCTCCTTTTTTGAAGCTGGTTGAAAACTAGTAAAGATCAGTAATTGTCTCAGACTTGTATCTATTTTAAAAAACCAAAACAGCAAGTCGGCCGGGATTCGAACCAGCGGCTATCAGATCGTAAGTCGATACACCTAGCCACTAGGCTATAACTGTTACTATTACGCCCGTAAATAAGTGTTATAAAATCTAAAATGGTTAATATATTTCATGGTTATTGGCGATTTTAGTTGCGCTAAAAGCGGTATTCGAATTTTGACGCGTAGTTTATGATCATTATATAACATTGGTTGAATTTTTGCACCGTGAAAATTAACGCTATTTTTTAACCGACTTCAAAAAACGTAGTCCACGTTTTTATATTTTGTTACCTTAGCACTTTAAAAAAAAAAAGGCTTGATGACTCTTTATTTATTTAAATCTGGTGCTTCCCTTTTGGCCCCAATTTAATTTTATTCGATTTCAAGTTGATTCTTGTTTACAACCGACTTCAAAATAGTAGGAGGTCTCTCAAATCTAGGTGTATTTTTTGTTATCTCATAACTTTTATAATATACATATAATAAACCTGCTTGTCTTAAATTTTTTTAAGACATGTGAAGTCTGCCAATGCGCACTAGGGCGGCGTGGTGGACTATACCCTTATACTCTATTTACAGAGAAGGCCTGTGCCCAACGGTGGGACAAATATAAAGGCTGTATTTTTTTTTCATCTTTAAAAAGAAAGCTAGCAATATTTCCTTTTTTTTTCAGAAATATTTCTAACAATTTTGTTAACCATTCCAACTAAGCTTAAGCTTGTGATAGGATATGGTTCACGGCAATAGTCCAATGGTGGATTCGAACCCACGAACTTACGATTCGCAGGCCGTAACCTAAACCATTAGGCTATTGACGCTTTTTTTTGATTTGGAAACAAAAAGCCAATCACGGGGATGATTTCTCTTTATAATTTTAACATCAGTTGTCAAGAGTATTTTGATTAGAGTTGGTTAGGTTCTGATTAATTCTATTTCGTAATATCCCTACGATACTTCGGAAGTACAAAGAGGGCGACTCAACAAATGTATTTATTTGTATAGATTAATATCCGATAAACGGACACCGATTGGTATTAGAATTCATATAATCATTAGAGATATCGTAAGTTGAAAGTATAACCGCTTACAAACTAGGTTAGACGTGTAAGTGTCTACCAGCCCCAACAGGAAATAAAACTTACTTTACGATCACAAAACTTTTTTTTTTTGCTGACGGGGAGGAAATCTTCACAAAGATACCCCGCCTTCTGGGGGGAAGGCGGCGGTTATGTGGGGTTCTTACCCACTAAAACCTCCCCGGTGGCCCTGACCCCGGTGGAGAGGTTACTCTCTCCCCCGTGCCCTCGCAGCGCAAGGCGACACGGGCCAGCCGATGTCCACTTTGGTGGACGACGGACGGTGCCTTGTACGACAGGCAGGGGATACCGTAGTCTTATTCCTGAGAGCTCAGAACTACAGGGCCGACGATCACAAAACCTATAACAGCTTGCTGCAGGTGCGCGAGTACCGAAGGGGTAGGCTGAAAACCAGCACCGTGTGACATTATGTCACGCAGTACACGCTGAGCCTATTGCATTTTGCCATTCCTTATTTTTTATTTTATTCTTTGTTTTTTTTCTTTCTATAAATTTTTTGTGTCTTATTATTTTATGTTATGTTTTTTGCAAAGCATGGTAATAAATGAGCTTTATTATTTATTATTATTATGAGTGAAAGTTTATAACTTTAGTACTTATCTGGCCAGTATTAAATTGCTGCCTGGAGTTTTCCCAGACGGGATTATCCACTGACTCAGTTATATGTTCAGGATCGATACAACGGCAAAGGTGGTGTAAAACGGTTCACGTTCTTTTAAATAATTAATACAGTCTATTAAACCGTGCACCGCCTAGTCAATATAGATTCTGTTTATATATTACGACAAGTATATTTACGACCAAAAACAAAAACCGATTTCAAATCGAAAAAAACGTTAAACGCTATTACGCGGAAGCCATCTTTGTCCGAATTATCGTAGGAATATTACGAATTAGAATGAATCAAAACCTAAGCAAGCTCTCAAACTACTTTTGAGGTACATCCTTTCCAATAAAAAAATAATCATCGAATTCTGTTGGCGTGATATTGAGTTATTCGTCCATTTATTGCGCACATAGTTAATGCAAATTGAAGACTTATATAGTTTTCTCATGAATGACATGGGAAGCATCAGCTTTCAAGTAAATAATGAATCGGCTCACCTAGTCGAAAGTTGCCGTACTATAAATACGCCACGCCGGCGCCAGTTCTCGAAAATGGTCATGCAACGCTCTATCGGGATCGATCTGTCATCACAGACAGGACTATTGTTGCCAATAAGCCTGATATTGTGCTGACAGATCAGTCAACGCGACAGGCGGTGCTCTTCGATATTACCATCCCGTACGACGAGAACCTTGTGACGGTCGAAAGAGAAAAAATCACTAAGTACCTTGACTTGGATCATGAGGTGACCGCCATGTGAGATGTGGATTCGACGATCATTGTCCCGGTAGTCGTTTCTGCAAACGGTCTCATAGCGAAAAGTCTCGATTAACATCTTAAGAGACTTTCGCTAGATGGCTGGGTCAAAGGTCAGATACAGAAGGCAGTACTCCTGGACACGGCACGCATCGACAGGAGATTTCCCTCTATGTCGCCCTAACCACCGGTTGCTTGGGCGCTGCTTCATTGTCGGTGGCACACAATAGTTTAGAGTTTTATAATGTTTTTATATTTTGTGTATTTTAAGGTCTAAAAATAAATAAAAAAATAATAATAATAATATTTATTGCTTAGAAGTTACAGTGATAATGGATATTGTATGTAAAAACCGGGAACGTTAAAGTATTGTAAACCTGCCGCCGTTGTCTAGTCTTATAGTTCGTCAGTCTTCGGACATGGGCCTCCTCTAAATGTTCCCACTCGGATCTACTGTGAGCTTTCCTGGCCCATAAGAGCCCTGCAATCTTTTTCGTTTCATCCTCCCATCTTTTAGTTGTTTGCCTTGAAATATTTTTCCTTGGCGCGGATACCATTCTGTGGTCAGTTTAGTCCATTTGTCCGTTTTGTCTCTTATCAGTCGAAAGTTTATTGATAACCTCCCTCATTTTTGAAGTCGGTTGAAAATACGGGGACCTGAGTAGTACCGGTGAATGGCGTGAAGTCTACATTTGTATTTACCCGTAAATATACTTGTCACGGAAAGAATGGATTTAGAAATTGTGACAGGTATTAAGTTAACGAAAGAAAATTTACCAATATTTGTTAGCAACAATAATTTCTGTAGCAGTTTTTTGCAATACTTTAAAAAGATAGCGCAGATAACAATAAATAGAAATAAGAAGAAAATAAGGAGCTCCCAACAGGTACGCAATACCTGCAGCGAGCCCAAAAGTATAGCAAAATAAAAAATTAAGCGTCAATAGCCTAATGGTTTAGGGTACGGCCTGCGAATCGTAAGTTCGTGGGTTCGAATCCAACATTCGAATATTGCCGTGAACCATGTCCTAGCACAAGCTTAAGCTTAGTTGGAATGGTTACCAAAATTGTTAGTAATAATTCTGAAAAAAAATAAAAGAAATATCGCTAGCTTTCTTTATTTAAAAAAAAATTAACGAGCGGAAATAGATAGTAACAGATTGTATAGAAAAAGAGACTGTAGAAAGAAATTTATTAAAATAAAATAATTAAAGATGAGAGAGAGAAGAGTAGAAGTGGATTAGAATGAAAACTGAAAGTCCCTGACCCTAACCAGGGGAATTAGACATGGCAGACTGTTTTCAGAGCAGAAATGACAAGGGGCAAGAAAACTCTGTATTAATATATAAATCAGCAGTCAAAAAAAATATATACTTGTTAAACGCTTTGTAACGTTCGGTTCACATTTGGAGCAAAACTTTTCACACGCATTATCAGTAACCGCGGACAGTGATTGATGTTTCCTTTTGTCGCTCAACCCGTACTAATGGCAAGAAAGGTAAATGATAAATGACATTGATGCTTTTAAGTAAACCCTTAAAATGGCATTGGATAAATCAGCGACGGTTCAACACGCGTTTATATGCTGTTTAGCAGAGTTTTCATTAAATATTTTCTTTTAAATTAAGCCTGTTTGAAATGAACAAACGACTTGACTTTGTACGCACGAACACACTGTTTGCATAAAAAGTATATTACGGTTTGAGAGAATTTTATTTTCTTAATAAGAATTACAAAAATTCACTTACTTAAGGAAAATACACAAATATACAATTTTAGGCTAATCGTTACAGTTCTAGTAATATGTTTATAAAATAATAATACGTTTAAAACATCCAGGAATAATATCAACGTTTTGTTTTGAATTGTGGGTTATTGGACATTGCAAGGTGATTAAGGCTAACTACATTTTGTATATAAATATTATAAAAAACGGTGTTCCTGTTTATGACCAAAGATTTAGAGAATAGGTGCGCTGCGGCCATACTAGATGTGTCATACTATGAGCTTTTTAATTATTATTTATGACATGCTTTTTTAATATTTTCTTAAAAGTATATATAGACTTAATATTTTTTATGTCGTTAGGAAGTTTATTATAGATATTTACACCTTCACATCTATATATTTATGATTAAAAACAAAAACCGACTTCAAATCGTTACAAACGTTAAACACTTTAAAGCGCGAAAGCCGTATTCCGAATTATCGTACAAATATTACGAAATAGAATTAATCGGAACTAGAAGAACGTCCTTTCCAATTAAAAATGATTAATCGAAAGCAGTTGGCTAGTTATTCGTCCATTTGTCGCCCACATATTTCATCTATGCCACTGTCACAAATGGATAAATTGACATGGGACCACAAGGGTAGCTCCAGCTTTTAAATACGGTAGACTACGGTATCCCCTGCCTGTCTTAGAAGGCGACTAAAAGGGGCCTCAGGTTCACTGGGCGACAAGGGGGCCTTTGTCGTCCGCCAAGGTGGACCCGGGAAGAAGGCGACATCGGCTCGCCCGTGTCGCCTTGCACTGCGAGGGCACAGGGGGGGGGGAGGGAGTAACCTCCCCCCCCTGGGAAGTGCTCTCCTTGAGCACAGTGCAGAGGGGCTCCGGTGCGTTCCGGTAGAGATCCCGAAGCCCCTCACTATGCACCGAGGAAGGGCCACCGCGGAGGTTTTAGTGGGTAAAAACCGCCACCTTCCCCCCAGAAGGCGGGGTATCTTTTTGAAGATTTCCTCCTCGTCAACAAAAAGAATGAGATAAGTATTATAGTAAGAGTAAGTGTATAAGGGAAAAGAACGTAAACGTTAAGCACTACTACGGGCTGATGCTCTCTTTCATAGTTTAATGTTCTGGGGCCTATATTTGCTTTCTTTTTAGATTTATTGATTTATAAACGCGATAAATCACTTCAATCCAATATTGTCGAATCATTTAACATCGATATTTAAATCGATACATGATAACCAAATATAAATAGTAATATTTTATGTTACTACACTCTTACTCTCCCCAATGGCAGTACTAATTGTATAAATTTTATAATCTGTGCCGCGGTTTTTTTGGACTACTTAAATATAAATTAAGATTTAAGAAAACTATCGATATATTTATACAATGGTACGCAAAGTATGGATACAACAATTCATATTATATCGATATATTTTTCCATGAACATCCCTAGTCGTGCACTAGCAGTCTATCAATGATTTGATTCTGCTAGCAGTACAGACTACATGTATAGATTATAAAATTTATAAAACGAGTCCTGCCATCGTGAAGAGTAGCAGCCTTACAAATGAACGTGGTATAAAGATAAACTTAGGAATAAATTAAGAATAAGCAAAATTTGTACTAATAAACCAAGAATACGTTATACCTGGTATAACGTTGACGTTTTTGTTCATACAATCGTTATTCCGAAGTTATAACGACGTACACCCTTGTTTAAGTCCAGTGTAACATTTAAAATACCACGATTTGTGTTTGTGTTCGCTCATTTAAATTAACTTATTATGGAATTAAGGGCAATGGAGGAAGTAAAACAGTAAATGACAATAAATAATATTCAGAAAAAAAAATAAAAAATTGGGAAAACCCTTTGATTTATATGTCGATGATTAGTTACGATTAAAATATCGGTTTTCTAAAAGTGGTATAATATTTCTAGACCATTTATTTGTAAGGTCTCTTACTATGGACAAGCGTGGAAGTGGATTATCTTCTATCTATATCTATATAACCGCCACACATTGACAGATACATTACTACACTACTACATAGACTGCAATTATTTTTTAGTATGGTTTCTCTTTGATTGCGCTGTTGCCAACTCGTGCATTTTGACGTAAAGGAAGAATAGATAAACCATAGTTATTCCGGATTTATTTGTGGTAAACTAATCTTAGCTTATTCTTAATTTATTCCTGGTTTAACTAAACTTAGTTTAAGGGTGGAATAAATATGTTATAACTCATTTTTATTTGTAAGACTGTAGGAGTGTAGTAACATTCTACACTACACTCTTCGTAATAGCAGCGCAGGAAAGGGTTTTATTTTATTCAAGTTGTCAACCACAAATAAAAGATATAATGGAATGCTTTTTTATTTAATTTCTAACGATATTTCGTGTATTGGATGAAATATATCGATTTTAGATGATTCGATAATATCGAATTGAAGCGTTATATAGCGTCGATATTTCGATATTTTATGTAATATCTCTCCTAGTATATGTTTATATGAGGTCGAAGTACATACATATAGTATATAAACAACATTAAAACAAACGAATGATTTAATCGTTAAATATAATAGTATATATTACATTGAAAAACCGTGTTTCATATCAAAAAGATTGCAAAATCATTCCGTCATGTACAACCATTTATTTCTCGTTCTCGTTCGTTCGAGGGAGCGCAATGCATTCCGTACGAAATTGCTAGTATTAGAAATGTGGTGGAAATAGAATTTGAGATTAAAGCTCGAATGCGAGTGAAACGGAGAAATGTTTAGTTTTTTTATTTTGAGAAGGGGAGTAAACGCGCAAGCAATTTCTTTGTCCTAGGTAATGCTCAGTTTACGTAACTTATCATTATATTTTAGGTAACAATATTATTCGTTGAGAAACATTAGGTTTATACTGGCAATACTGACACTTTGTCTCTAGCCTCAGCCAGCCGTGCCTCTGTTCTATTGATCTATTGCCGAGTTCGGAGCATCGACACAGAAATAAAAATGCGGAAGGCAGTTGCCTTTAAGCAGTTAAACCGTTATTCTTCTCAAGTGAGTAGTGCCGCCGTGACACTGAAGCGGAGGAAAAGTGCGCGAGTCATTTTGTCTCTCTCTATATCTATAAATTAATTAATATTTGTGTTCTAAAAACTTGTCGTTTGCCGTGCGTGATAATATGTGCAAGTAGAATAACTTACGGAAGATTTTTTTTTTAATAATTTCTAAGCAAGTGCTTGACTACGATCCCACCTGGTGTTAAGTGGAAATGCAGTCCTGGATGGTAAGGCGCACTAGCTTAGTAAATGCCTATTCACTCTACTCTTGAAAATACCCACATTGTAATCGGAAGGAAAGACAGACGCGGGCAAACTATTCCAATACTTTGTTGTACGAATAATGAAAGACGAAGCAAATCGCTTCGTTCGGGTTTGAGGGATGTTCACAACAAAAGGATGAAATCCCGCAGTGCGTCTGGAAGTCCGATGGTCGAAAGGGGATAGGGTAATTAGATCATGTAGTTCCTGAGCACACTCTTCGAAATGCAATCTGTAGAAAACCGGAAGGCTAGCTACCTTACGCCTGTGCTCAAGACTGAGCAGATTGGTTTCAGCTGCGTCACCAAATAGCCTCTTAGCCCGCCTCTCCACCGAGTCCAAAGCTGCGAGATGGCATTTAGCTGCGCCTGCCCAAATGTGACAGCAGTATTCTACAAGATATCTACCTTATACCTTTCCTTTTTTTATATTTGAAACGTGACAAACGAGCATACGCCTCACCTGATCTTAAGTGATCGCCGTCGCCGATGAACATCCACAGCACCAGAGGAGCTGCAGATGCGTTGCCGACCTTTGAGATAGGAGTAAGCTCGTCTCTTGAAGGTCGCCAAATCGTAAACGTCGGAAACACCGCTGGTGACAGTTGATTACACGAGCTGACAGTGATCCTATCGCGGTTACGGCGGATCGATCATAATTTTACATGGTTAGTAAAAGCTGAAAAAACACATAAATCTTCCAAAATAATCACGTCAAAGAAGCTCAATAACTCAGACATAACACCGCGCTGTGAGATATTTGTTTGTAATAATACAAGACAGCTCGGTTTACGGGTTAATCCGGAGTACATAACTGTACTTACATGCGTACTTATAATACGTACGAAGTAAAAAATATTCTTATACTTAATTCCAAAAACTACAAACTTATCCTTTTTGTTTTTTGTTGACGGGGAGGGAAATCTTCAACAAGATACGCGGCGGTTATGTGGGATTTTTACCCACTTAAACTCCCTCAGTGGCCCTTCCTCGGTGCATGGCTCCGGGATCCTTACTTGCCTTAATTACTTTGCAATTTCCAATAACCCACAATTCAAAATAAAATTTTGAAATTGTTCCTGGATGTTTTAAACCTATTTTTATTTTCTAAACATATTCCTAAAATGTAACGCTTAGCTTAAAATTGTAAATTTGTGTATATTCCTTAAGTAAATTTTTTGTTATTCTTATTAAGGAAATAAATTTCTTAAACCCTAACCACACCGGAGCCCCTCTGCACTGTGCTCTATGGAGACCACGTCCCGGATGGACGTTAATCCCTCCCACCCTGTGCCCTCGCAGTGCAAGGCGACACGGGCCAGCCGATGTCGCCTGCTTCTCGGGTCCACTTTGGCAGACGACAAACACCCCCATCCTTGTCGCTCAGTGAAGCCGACGCCCGTTTTAGTCGCCTTCTACGACAGGCAGGGGATACTGTAGTCTTATTCTACGAGCCCAGAACTACAGGGCTGAAAACAAACCTATCCTGCTTTAAGCTCTTTACTTATGTATTCTAATTTTTTATATTACATAAAGCGGAAAGATTTATTTTTTATGTATGTAAAGAAAATATATTTATTAAGTCGCCTCGAGTTGCATATTATATATATATACATAGATTTTAATACACAAGACATAATAAAATAAAACGAGCCTAAAGACGTATAACGTCAAAAATACACGCAAGGGTTTTAACTGCTTGAAGTCAACTTCTTCAATAGGAGCGCCATTCCCCACTCGTGACGACCCCACTCCCGACCCGACCATAGATCAGGTCATAGACAAAAGCAAGGCTGACAGATAGACAAAGCAGCAGTACTGCCACTAAACTATATATTGTCCTATGAATTAAATTGTTTATCTACCACATGTAGCCATTTAAATTGAGTATTGTGAAGGTCGAATCTTGAAGTAGCGCATATCAGAAAGCAATTATAATTCGAAGTCGTTCATTAAGAGCGGTCCAACTAGCACAGCTACATTCATTAATGATCGGTAAGCCATCTCATTAGCGACGTTAGATTTAGAGGGCTGCATCTGACAGTAACGAATTGATTCCAATTTCGTCTATACACTCCAATATACTTCCCCAACATAGACGTTGAGATAATGTGCTTAAATTGTGAAATGGTTTTAAATATTTTAAATGTTTAAAGGTTAAGTAAAAAAACGACAGTGGTTTAAACCACACGACTGAAAAAAAACGTTTTAACGCCAGATATATTTATATGAGCAATCGGGTATATTTGGGTTCAAGAGAGAAAGAAAAGGTGTGCGTTACTCTTGTTCCTACAATATGATACAGACAATAGGCCTATACTGTGTCTTAGATATACGAAACGTAACTCTCTTTCTATCTTCCCTAAGTTATATCTTCCTTTCAACTCTCAATCGCCTCGCCCGATCATATTTTAACGCGTTGACGTCACACATTCACCAGCTTACTCCCCAAGTCAAACATACGTAAAGATTTTGACTTCAATAATAAATTTACTGAAATAAATTTTTGCTTAACACTTTTAAATTTTTTAATGACGAACTACACAGATTGGTCAGAGGCCTTGACTGCTTCACCGGATTGAGAGGTGGCATAGCTCTAAGAGCTCTCTCGCTTAGCCTCAACGTCTATCGCTAGTCACTCGACACAAGGGTCCTCCCGGTGAGGGTAAACTTGGACGGTTACTATACGCCTACGCATTCGGATCCGAGCGCGCCCGAGAGGCTCGAACCATAGGGACATTCAAAAGCTAAACTAACTTTGAGTGCCACTTCTGGAAGCGTTGGGGGAAGCGTTCCGTTGGGAGAAGAAGTGGCCGAAGTCCAGCAACGCTCCTAAAATCAAAGGTGTGGGGCATTTCAAATGACTACAAAAAAAATCACTTCAAAATTCTTACAATGATAGATTGTAAATAATAATCCAATGTCTTCCCTCGGTGGAGCCGAATACGTTTCATGTGTACTAACTAGTATGAACAATACAAATTTTATATCATTTGTTAATAAAATAATTCATCTCGTGAACAATGGAACGGTTAGCAATTGAAGCACTCGGCACCCGGAGTAGTTGTCTGGGGAAGCTTAACGAGTAAACTTTGAACAGTCACTTCTGCTCGTGAAGCAGTTTGGAATTGTTTAGGGATATTAATGGAAGGAGTGTTTTATCTGAGCCTAAAATAAAATTGCTTTTATATATTATACAACAAGTATTTTTTTTATGCGTGTAAACTAGCGCTTGACCATGATCCCACCTGGTGTTAAGTGGTGATATAGTCGAAAGATAGTACGCGCTAGTTTAGTAAGTGCCTATTCACTCTACTCTTGAAGGCTCCCACGTCGTACTTGGATGGAAAGACTGACGCCGGCAACTTATTCCACTCCTTTGCTGTACGCACGATGAACGATGACTGAAATCGCTTCGTTCGGACGCGCGGAACATCGACTATAAAAGGGTGGAGACCCGCCGAGTGTCTAAACGTCCGAAGGTAGAATGGGGATGGGTAAAACACCGAAAGGCTGGCCACCTTGCGCCTGTGCTCAAGACTATCTAGGTGTATATTTACGAGCAAAAAAATAACCGACTTCAAATCAAATGATAAACGCTATTACGCGGAGGCCACGTCTTTGTACTTCCGAATTATCGTAAGGATATTACGAAATAGAATAATCAGAACTTTTTTTTTGTTAATGGGGATGAAATCTTCAAAAAGATACCCCGCCTTCTTGGAGGAAGGTGGTAGTTATGTGGGGTTTTTACCCACTAAAATCTCCTCGGTGCATGGTGAGGGGCTCCGGGTTTTCCAGAGGAACGCACCGGATCTGCACTGTGCCCTCGCCTTCTTCCCGGGTCCACCTTGGCGGACGACTGGGTGACCTTTGTCGCCCAGTGAACCCGATGCCCCTTTTAGTCGCCTTCTACGACTGGCACGGGATACCGTAGTCTTATTCTTGAGAGCCCAGAACTACAGGACTGACTAACCGAATAATAAGAAGTTAACCAAACTCTCCACAAACTACTCTTGAAGTACATAATTTCCAATAAAAAATATTAATAGTGTTAGAAAATCTCTAAGCCATGCAGGTTTTCTCACGATGTTTTCCTTCACTGCCGAACACGTGATAAATCAGCATTTGAAATTGTAAAAATCAATTTCATTGGTGCCGGGTTACTTACGCACGATACAACTTGACGCCACCGACTGGATACTGAACTACTACGGCTCTAAGATACTGCTATAAGCTCTGGACTTAATCGTGAACCCAAAAATACAGACAACTGTTTTTTGAAGTCGGTTAAAAAAAGTCCAGGAAAATCACGATAAAGTTTCCTAGGCGACTAACCTCTCTTTAATTTCATAAAATGTTTTCATGAGAATTTAACAAAAAAAAACTGCCAGCTGAAAAATAAACAAGCGCTCCTTTTCAAAGCAGACACTTTGAAGATAAGCTTCTCGTTACTTGAATTCAACGAGATTTCAAAGTACCGCGTGAGCTTTGGAAAGAGACGTGGATATTTCCGTTTGTTTCGTGTATATTATCTTTAGTAAAGTTGTTTTGTTTTTAAATCCTCTACGTGTTTTAATTTTTTTTACGTTTATCTATGTTTTACTGTATGTGAACTATTAACGTCGATATAATATTGAATAAAATATAATTAAACTTTATCATTGAATTCCCAACGTTACGATCTGAATGTAAGAAAGTTAACCGCTGTAAAGTATTCGAAACAGAAATTTGAAATTGTTAAAATTTAAAAAAAAATATATATTAACACGCGTAAAAACAAAAATCTATTCAGTCAGTCAGTCAGTCACGAGTCATCTACAAGGTTCACGAGAAACTCGCAGGTACGGGCCTCGGGGTGTTACGCCATAACCCGGGTTATCAGCGAAGGGGGCGACTGCTCCCCTGGTCGTGGGTACCATTTTAGAATGGATTTTTAGAATGGATTTTTAGGAATAACTATTTTTACGTCGAGGCTAATCCCTCAAGCGTTAGCCGCGACGAATCTATCTGCTACGCTTTCCCGACCTCTCGGTCTCGATTGAGACGGAGGTCGAGAGGGGGGCGAATACATCGGCCTAGGTGTTCAAAAGCTCCCTAGAATAGGGGAATTTGAACCTATGAAAATCTATTCGAAAAACGTAAATTGTTCTCGACAAAACGTAACTTGGTACTTACAGATTTATGGTATCATTAATGCAAGAATTAATTGAGAACAACCAATCCAACATTTGGCACGGCATCTGTCTCACTAACAATGATGAATCATGCGTTCTGTCATTAATTAAGCAGATTAGATTGGCCAGATTAGAATATATACCAATGCAATTTCAATTATACAATTCCACGAAGGTATCGGAAACGTCTTAATACCAATATAACGGTCTTAATGGAATAATTTATCGTGTTTTGTTTTTCTTCGCGTCTTTTGTTTTATTGGTTTTTCTAATAAACAGTATAGCTTAATGTCTAAGCGGTCGACTTTACAGACTTTGTACTAATGACAGTCCTATAGTTACTCCATCTAGCGCCCTAGTAGCCTAGAGCTTCTAGTATTAGGAGTTGGTATCTGATAGACAGGGTCCTATCTGAAAGTCGACTAACCCGTTGGGATCACGGACGACAAGAATGGGGGCTTTTGTTGTCGTAATAGAGCGAGCGTTCCACTGAAGATCTAGAAGCTCTTCACAATACGCAGGATGGTCATTGCGGGGGATTTTAATGATTAGAAATCTTACATAACTCCCTTCCTTGCACCCCAGACGGCGGGGTATCTTTTAAAAATTTCCCCCTTAATAACAAAATAACAATTTGCTAAATATTTATATGTTATTTAAAGAAATATAAAATTTAAACCGAACTAATACCTTATTGTTATGAATACTTTTTAACTTAATGTAACTTAAAAGCGTTGAAAAACACTTAATATACCCTGCGAGTTTTTTTGTAAGACTGCAAACAATTTTAGTGTTACTAACGTTCTTGTTAATCTTTCCAAATACGCTTAAACTTGTGATGGTTCACGTCAATAGTCGATTTGTGAGTTTAAATCTATCACCATATGTTTCGAAGATCGTATCGAACATCTGAGGCTATTGATAATTTTATTATCCTTTTTTTTATTTATTTTGAATCCTTAGGTTAAGTTTTTATAATATTTATATAAAAAGTAAAATACACAAAAATATCATACAAAATACAAAAACATTATAAAAACCTAACCTAGTGTGTGCCACCGGCAACGAAGCAGGACTCAAGCAACCGGTGGTTAGGGCGACATAGAGAGAAACCTCCTGACGATGCGTGCCGTGTCCAGGAGTACTGCCTTCTGTATCTGACCCTTGATCCAGGCATCTAGTGAAAGTCTCTTAAGATGTTGTTCGAGATTATCTTTATTATTATATCAGCAAGTCATTCATTAAAAAAAAAAACAATTAAAAGAGAAATGGTACAACCCTGAATTCCATGGCAACCCTACGAGTGGTACGAACGAGATCCAAGTCCATGATCTCTGCCTTCCCTATATGCAATGGGCGTGAGTGTTCATACATCATTCGACTATTGATGTGAACCAACAAGAATGTTAGTAGATTTCTTTTAAAAATGTAGTGAATTTTATGATAATGTTTTTAAAAGATAACATTGCAAAAATATATACGGCAGCTTATAAAAATTTGGGAATGTGAGAATTTTTAAAATTTAACTTCCAGGAGAATTTTCGTAATGAGTAAAGTGCGCTAACACGGAACATTTAGAGCGTGTCGGATTACGCTGCATCCCGGAGATGCTCTCATGTCACGAGAAGGCGTGTCCTGCTCGAGCACACGTTAAAAAAAACATGTAAACACCGTGTTAGATTTGACTGTACATAATCGTAAGTACTTTTGGCGTAAGGCGTTTGAATGTATACGTATAAATAAAATTGGAGTTTGTGGAAGGAAATACTTGGAAACCTGGTTTCCTCACAATGTTTTCCTTCACCGTCGAGCGCGTGGCAAAATTGTAACAATAAATTTATTGGTGCCGGCACCGGGGATCGAACTCGGGTTTGTAGCGTTCTGTGCAACTTAAGCCAACCGCCTGGATACAGAGCTACCACAGCTAGTGGATGAGAAATATGCGACCGAAGACTCGGCGGTGCGTCAACAAGCCTCTGAGGGAGACAAAGCGACATAAAAGGACGATCCTTGCGCCCCGAACATGAAAAACCAAGGGCCAGAAGTTTGAAAAGTCATCTACCAGCCCTCCACAGGGCCATGGATCGGAATGCCTGGGGACAGGAGCGCCGAAAAGAGTCACGATCCTCAGCAATGGAGGATCGATTGAAGAGATGGAAGAGTAACCAATCTACTAATGCATCGAACCTAAACCAATAACAAATTAAGACTTGTTTGCCTGACATGCTATATTGATATCTATCGTGCACTCCTAAAACTGATCGTAGTTGGGAACACTGCAGGTAAAAGATCTCGCGGCCGTTCACCAACAAGGTCGTCCGATCAGATAAAAGACTCGTCGTCCTCCAAAATTTACTCTGTTGTAAGAGGCGGGCTGGACAGAAGCCGGTGGAGACAGATAATCCGCTCCAGATGTAACCCTGATGGTAACCACGATCCTCGAGAAAACCAATCTACTATAACTGACATAATTATATTTTTATTGTAGATTCATTAAATCGTTGCCGTCATTCACTATTGTTACATAAAATAATGTAATATGGGAGAATGCAATCATGAGAAGTGTCTTCAATATAACAACGGCTGCGTTCATCAAACTAGAAGTATTGCGAGCTACTGGAACAAAAGACCGGGACGACTTTATTTGACACTTCAGTACTTAATCCTTTCGAGTTATTCCCGGTATTAAGTCCTCGTCGCCTTGGTTTTATTCTCCCCGTGTGTTTTATGATATCATTTTCGTTTTAAACGCAATCCCCCTTAAAATTCTTTCTATATTAAATTTTTATTACATTTTTCATACGATCCTTAGACCTAGAACCTTGATTTTGAACTCCTTTTGTGTACATATAACATATTAGAAGAATGAATAGTCCAATGGAGTAGGGTACGGTCTGCGAAACGTAAAGTGGTAGGTTCGAATCCACTATTCGACTATTGTCACGACCCACACAAGCTTAAGCTTAGTTGGAATGGTTAACAAGATGTTAGTAATATTTGTAAAAAAAAATGTACTGTTAGCATTACTTAAAAACAAGTATATTTATGAGTAAAAACCAAAAACCGACTTTAAATGGAATCATACATTAAAAGCTATTGCGCCGACGCCCTCTTTGTATTTACGAATTATCGTAGCAATATTACGCAATATAATTAATCAGAACCTAACCAAACTCTCGTGGACCGAATTCCGAACAAATGCCTCCATCCTTGAAGAGCTGGGTATCAACGAACGTCTATCTACTCATTACGTCGGCGAATACTCAAGTTCTTTGGGCATGTAAGCCGTCGTGGAAACGATTGTTTAGAGCGTCTTGTCGAGCAGGGCAAAGTAGAGGGAAGTAGACCACAAGGTAGATCGCCAATGCGATGGTTGGATCAGGTGCAGAGTATGGTGGGTGCTCCCTTCCACGAATGTGCCCGATTGACGACCAGTAGGCGGAGGTGGCGAGACGTCGTGCGACGGGTGCTGTGTGCTGCCCAACCCGTGATCACCACGACCATTCTTACAAGAGTGAAGCGACCAAGAAGAAGAACCAAACTCTCATCAAACTACTTTTGAAGTACATCCTTTCCAATATTGAGTTATTCGTACATTTGTAGCGCACATACTTTATGCATACTTAAGACTCATAGGGTTTTCTCATGGATACCAGTGTCGTAATTGGACGAAATGGGAGCACACGGAAAACAACAACTTTCAAATCAAAAGAATCATCAAAATCCTGTCAAAAGTTATGTTTGTAAACATAAAAAGACATTTTTTTTTATTTTTTTATTATTTCTAAGCAAGTGCTTGACTACGATCCCACCTGATGTTAAGTGGAAATACAGTCCTGGATGGTAAGGCGCACTAGCTTAGTAAATGCCTATTCACTCTACTCTTGAAAATACCCACATTGTAATCGGAAGGAAAGACAGACGCGGGCAAACCATTCCAGTCCTTTGCTGTACGAAGAATGAAAGATGAAGCAAATCGCTTCGTTCGGGTTTGAGGGATGTTCACAGCAAAAGGATGAAATCCCGCAGTGCGTCTAGAAGTCCGATGGTCGAAAGGGGATGAGGGAATTAGATCATGTAATTCCTGAGCACACTGCTAGCTACCTTACGCCTGTGTAGAGACGAATTGAGAAGCGCCGCCTTTTTTGAAGTCGGTTGAAAAGAATACACATACATTACCACCTTGACTTAGAACCAACAAGCTTTAGTAATTGTGAAACTATTTACTCTCACTTAATAAACTTAACGCCAGCTAGGAAAGACGTTAAGATCGTTAGCAATTACTTAAAAGTTACTAGTGAGTGAGATCGTTACACTTGTCGAAGTTAATTCAATTAACACTACAACTTATTAAGTGTAGTTTTCAGAATGTAAAATGTAACTCACGCAGGATGTTCAATAACTTATTCATTCATACTATGTATAAGTATACTACTATATTTTTATTTAAGTATCTTTGTAAGTATCAATGTATATATTTTTTTTTATTTTTTTTTAAAGAAAGCTAGCAATATTTCTTTTATTTTTTTTCAGAAATATTACTAACAATCTTATTAACCATTCCAACTAAGCTTAAGCTTATGCTAGGACATGGTTCACGGCAATAGTCGAATGGTGGATTCGAACCCACGACCTTACGATTCGCAGGCCGTACCCTAAACCATTAGGCTATTGACGCTTCGAAATTTATTTTATTATTAATCTATATAAGATTATAAAATTATTATATCCAACTAGCGTACCCAACTCGCTTCGCCGGGCTAGATTTTGCTTTATTTTATTTAAACAATAAACTTACATCATTAAATATTTAATTTAACTCTCACAATATATTACATTATTCATTTGGAAAGATGATTATCAACCCTTGTACATATCAGCAGCATCAGTAAACGGATACATTCGCGGCGCTATACCTTGAATACTTAAAAAAAAAACTTAATTATTATCTTTTATATACTTAACTATACTTTGTATTGACACAACGCATGTGTCAATACAAATTTGTCAGTTCAAAAAGAGGAGTGCTCCGATCGTCACCAAATTTTACAGGATTAATCGCCAGGTCAAACCCAAACTTTCAGGGAATCTTCAGTAATCTGTTTCATTTTCAGCTAAGTTTCATTGAAATTGGTCGAGCCGTTTCGGAGCCTATAAGAAACAAATCCACACACTTTCTCTTTTATGTATATAAATAGATTGCAAATGTCAGCGGACGATATTAATAACAATAATAAATCATTTATTCCTCACCATAATCCACAGCAGTTACTTATGATAATTATATAATTAAAAACATATACACATTTGGAACAAGAGACACAATAACAGAAAGATTATGGTGGATTGACACTTGAACTAGCACGGATCCTGTGTCTCAAGTAATCAACCCTCCACCCCTTTACATTATCAAAGGTAGTTCACAGCTAATTAAAACACAATTTTAAGCTAATTCGTTTTGGTGAAGTATGAGTTTAGATGTGTATATAAACATGTAACAGGAATATATGATAGTTTTGTAGTGTGCGTATGTGACTTTGTGTGTATGTGTGCGTATGGTATGTAGATGTGTAGAATATTGCTAATCATTTAATTTTTAATATATTTTCAGTTTCAGAGTAACCAAGTTTCATCAAACCTTTTCTGATTACTATTATTAGTATTTAGAGTATAGCAATTAGAAAATCTATTTTAAGTGTATACTTTGGTAAACTAATCGCGTTTGCGTCTTATTGAAGCTTCATTTCCCATTATCCGTCCTTTTTTCCAACGGAGGGTCGATTTTAACACGCTCCACCGGAATTCGGTTTTCCCGGAATTCCATCCGCGTTCACGAAATACATGTTCGTTTTTAATAAAATAAATTATGCGTATATGATCGCTTATTTCTTCCATTTCATGTTGACAGATGACAGTTGAATCCCTTTTTGTTATATTCCTTTCAATTCCGGTATATTTCTAAAAATGACGTAAATGTGATGATGTTTTTTTTTATTTCTCATCGCATAAGGTTTCCCAACAGTGTGTTTAATTGTACTACGCTAATTTAATATAAACATTATAATTAACAATGTACCTTTTTTTTTTTGTTAACGAGGAGGGAGTAACCTCCTCCCCGGGACATGCTCTCCTTGAGCACAGTGCAGAGGGGCTCCGGTGCGTTCCATGTTGAGATCCCGGAGCCCCTCGTCATGCACCGAGGAAAGGGCCACCGGGGAGGTTTTAGTGGGTATAAAGTAGTATAAAGTAGTAGTATAAAAAGACATTGAGACGAATTGAGAAGCACCGCCTTTTTTGAAGTCAGTTGAAAATGCCTATTTGCGAACTGGGTTGGTAGCTGTAAATGCCAAAAGACTATTGGGACAATCTAAGCTAAACTAACTTATATGCCACTTCGGGAAGCGTTAGCGCAGGGAAAATGGAAACCGATTTTGATGGTTTTTTTTATTAGAAATTTCGTATCCAGACATTTGAGGTGTGAGTAAGGATGTTACGAAGTTGCGCTCACGTGACTAAACGAAACATTTTTGATGGATTTTGTATGTTGAAATTTTGTGTAAATTATGTTATATTTTATGCAATTATGTTGACGTAATATTGTCACAATATTTTGTTACTGTGGTAAGTGTTAAATGGAATTTAATATATGCTGTTAGTTAATTTATTAGTAAGATATTTGAAGGGATGATAAAATAATCAACAGGGTCCAACTTCGTGTTAGCTTAGGACTTATGATGTTTTCATTTGAGTTCGACCTTCGTGCGCACTGAGCTTCAATTAAACTTGTACATAATTGTTTTTCATACTGTATAATGTTTATATTTTTTTTTCAAAATGTAAGGTATCAATGTAACGCTTAAAGTATAATAAAGGAAAAATAATTACTCTCTTTTTGTTCGTACATTGAAATCGTTTTTTCGGATTTTATGTTGAAATATGTAACGCACAGAAATACTATGATAATTGGTTTAATGGCCAAGAATTAGTGCTATACACTTTCCTAATTTAGGATTTAAACTTGTGGTAGATATAGAAAAATATATCAACATCATGCTGGGAAATTTGTTGAGTATTGTATGAGTCAAGAATTCGGGGCAGGGAATGTCTATATGTGCGACAAGATGGAACGTAGAATGTTAATCCCTTAAATAGTATGAAATTTGGACTCGGTGGAGAGGCGGGCTAAGAGGCTATTTGGTGACGCAGCTGAAACCTATCTGCTCAGTCTTGAGCACAGGCGTAAGGTAGCTAGCCTTTTGGTTTTCTACAGATTGCATTTTGGAGAGTGTACTCAGGGACTACATGATCTAATTCCCCCATCCCCTTTCCACCATCGGACATCTAGACGCACTGCGGGATTTCATCCTTTTGTTGTGAACCTCAAACCCGAACGAAGCGATTTGCTTCGTCTTTCATTCTTCGTACAGCAAAGGATTGGAATAGTTTGCCCGCGTCTGTCTTTCCTTCCAATTACAATGTGGGTATTTTCAAGAGTACAGTGAATAGGCATTTACTAAGCTAGTGCGCCTTACCATCCAGGACTGCATTTCCACTTAACATCAGGTGGGATCGTAGTCAAGCACTTGCTTAGAAATTATATAAAAAAAAAATTGATTATTCATAAATGATATCACATATTTGGACCCCGCCATTGTTCACGTACTGCGCGTATACATAAGGTTAAACAATAATGCGGCACAATCGGGTTCCTAATTAAATTACCCTTGTCTTTCTTTGTTACAGTGAAAGACAAAAGCACATTTGCGCTGCGGAAAACATCGGCCGTCCTCACTTAATTAACGTATACAAATATATATTAGTTTGTTATTTTCTATTGGAATTGTAATAATTGTTCTCTTTTTTTAATGAATTTAAATTTCAGCTTTTCTATTCTTTGAGAAGAAATGTCGTTTTATGAGATAGGAATTAAATAAATAAATGAACTAAATAAACACACTGATGAGTTTCTCTTACAAAAGAAACGATATTTAATGTTATTTATTTACAATATTTATTCATATTCTACATGAATCTATATATATATAAAAGAGAATGTGTGTGTGTTTGGTTCGTATAAGCTACGAAACAGCAGTCCAGTAGTTCTGGGCTCTCAAGAATAAGACTACCGTCCCCTGCCTTTCGTACAAGGCGACTAAAAGGGGCCTCGGGTTCACTGGGAGACAAGGGTAGGGGCCTGCGTCGTCCGTCGTGGACCCGGGAAGAAGGCGACATCGGCTGGCCCGTGTCGCCTTGCGCTGCGAGGGCACAGGGGAGGAGGGAGTAACGTCCCCCCGGGACGTGCTCTCCTTGAGCACAGTGCAGAGAGGCTCCGGTGCGTTCCATGTGAGATTCCGGAGCCCCTCGTCATGCACCGAAAAAGGGCCACCGGGGAGGTTTTAGTGGGTAAGATCCCCACATAACCGCCGCTTTCCCCCCAGAAGGCGGGGTATCTTTGTGAAGATTTCCTCCCCGTCAACAAAAAAAAAAAGGCTACGAAACAGATTTCAATGAAACTTTCAGGGAATCTTGACCTAACGTGTAATCGAGTAAAGTTTGATGACGATCAAAGCTCTTCTCTTTTTGAACAACTTTTACTAACTATGATGATATTCTATTGTTTTATAACCCATATTTGTATTGACACATGCGTTGTGTATATTTATGTCATTGTGAACCATATTGAAGTAAACATTTTGGAAAGTATTAGAACTACTTGATGATGTTGAGATAAGCCTGAATTGTTCATTTTAAAATTTCATGAACATCAGGTATAGTCATTATAATTATTCCTTATTTGTGATTATTTTCGAGATGTGGTGCTGGAGGCGAATGCTACGAATACCGTGGACTGCCAAGCGCACAAATGTATCTATTCTCTCCCAGCTCGCCATAAAGACCAGATTGTCCACTACGTGTCTACAGCGCGTACTGTCATATTTCGGGCATATAATACGTAGAGGGGATGGCAACCTTGAAAAGCTGGTCACCGTTGGCAATACAGAAGGCAAGAGAACAAGAGGCTGGTCGCCAACACGATGGTCTGACCAAGTAAAAGGCCATCTCCTCTCCTAATCTCTACCAGCTTGTGAGGGCAGCCTCGGACCGAAACCGATGGAGGCAGATTGTTCATTTGAGGGGCTCTAGTGACCACGATCCTCAGAAATGAGGGAACGACAAAGAAGGAAGGATTTGTGATTAACATTAACAGTTTGAAAATACCTATTGCTTCATAAGTATTTATTAGTACCCTTAATTCACAGATAATTCACATTTACCGCGCCCAAGTCAAACGTCGTACTTTTATTTCTGACATTAACTTGATCCCGACATGTTTCTGTATAATATTTACTGATATGTACATAGGTAATTATCTTCACCCGCTCGAAAAGAGAATAGGAGAGAATGAATACGAAGAGAAATGAATAATTTAATATACTGTGAGAGTTAAATTAAATATTTAATGATGTAAGTTCATTGTTTACATAAAAAAAAGGAAAATCTAGCCCAGCAAAGCTGGGTACTCTAGTTATTTTATTAGTTTTAAAAAGTTATTTATATTTTTCTTGACAAACATATTTGATGTTTGTCTTACTCTCATAAATACATAGTTATAGATATTTAAAGTTTTTTTTATAGTCAAGTGACGTGTTTACATGGGGCACAGTTTTTGAAATTGATTTATGTGTGTGTGTACTTTTATGATATAAAAAAATATAAAAATTGGTCTTGAATATTTTTCCCATTCAAGCGGGTTTAATTTCTACACAGGCAATACAGTGCTTCAATTTATTTCGGGAATATAGGAGCTGCACTGAATGAATATTCGAGTCGCATCTTTGTTATAGAACCTATACCTTTTTTGAAGTAACGAAAAATATAGATTTTAACATTTTACGAAGTTGACAATTCTGTATAGAGCTACGGTATCTCAATTTCCGTAAAAAATAACTAACTGAATATTAAAAGTACAGCTTATATTTTTAAATAAACTCGTGAGCAAAAATAAAGGGTCAGTTAAGAAAGTTTGTATATCTAGTGTTGCCATGGAGGCAACATTAAGTACTACAATTTAAATAAAAATAAAATTAAATAAAAAATACTGTATTATCAAAGTTTACGTAAGATATCCTTTTTCGTTTAAGTTTATGTTTTTTAATGAAATATAAATAAATTAATAAAAATATTTTATTTTATTTTAAGGATATTTAATTGTCTATCATGCACAATTTATTTCAGTTAGCTGGCGTGTTTATCTTCCGAGATATTCAAACTTTCTTAACCGACCCTTTATTTTTTCTCACGGCTATACTTATTACGAGTATTAATATTAAATTAAAACAAATTTACACTAGATAACATATATTTTGACATCCGATTATCAACCTTATTTCAGCTTTATTCTGAAGTATTCTTCATTATCTCGGCATCATTATCCCGGCGGAAGACCCCTTGTAATAGGCATCGCTAATTACCATAAATGTATTTTTAAAGGAATAAAAATATAATTAAGAAGTTTTGTCGTACAATTTGTACGATACATTTGTACAGGATTGTACAAAAAACAATTCCTAATTGTGTCAAAAACGTGTAATACAATTATCAAAAAAAAATTACGTAAGATATCCTTTTTCGCTTAAGTTTATGTTTTTTAGTGAAATATAAATAAATTAATAAAAATATTTTACTTTAAGGATATTTAATTGTTTATTATGCAAAATTTATTTCACTTAGCTAGCGTCTTTATCTTACGACTTATTCAAACTTTCTTAACGGGTATATTATAGTAGTATTTTGAATTTCAACTTAAATAACAGTGATAAGCTTTTATTCCCGTCAGTCTTTGGTAAAAGCTCTGTTAAATATTGGTTCTTGAAACAGCTATGAACCACTTTGTCACCAGAAGTGACATGTCAAAGTTTACTCGTTAGCCTACTTCGGACAACCACCAAACACAAAGCATTTAGAACAACTTAACGTATTGTGTCATAAAACCAAAAAAGACTACAATAATATAGAATATATATATATAGATTAAATCAGGATGGTGTTTGCCTTTTATGTGTGTGGGCGTTTAAGAATTAGGATATTGTATCAGTATCATCGTAATAAAGAGTCTCTAACCAAATGAATCCTCCACGCTCACAAGTGTCCCAGGAAATAAAGCTGCAGAACACAAATTCACTTAAATTAATCGAAAGTACATTAGTTTTGCTTTAAACTTTGATTAAAAGCAAACTACCAACGTTTATTACGTTTGAGCGGACTGGACTCGGCGAGGGTCCATTAGTTTATACTAGTTATTACAACCGGTAAATTTGTTTCAGTATAAACTATTTTACCAGGCTACTGCACTAAATGAAATTAAAACCGTTAAATACTCCTTTTTTTTGTTAACGGGGAGGAAATCTTCTGGGGGGAAGGCGGCGGTTATGTGGGGATTTTACCCACTAAATCCCCTCATGACGTAGGGCTCCGGGATCTCCAGCGGAACGCACAAGAGCCCCTCTGCACTGTGCTCAAGCAGACCACATCCCGGGGGGGGTACCCCCTGTGCCCTCGCAGTGCAAGACGACACGGGCCATCCGATGTGCCTTCTTCCCGGTTCCATAGCGGACGACAAAGGTCCTCACCGTTGTCGCCCAGTGAACCCGAGGCCCCTTTTAGTCGCCTTCTACGACAGGCAGGGGATACCGTAATCTTATTATATTATAATATATTATTCTTGACAGCCCAGAACTACAGGCCGAAAAATACTCCTACGTTAGCTTAACAGGCCGAGGGATATTTAATTGTTTATTATGCAAAATTTATTTCAGTTAGCTAGCGTCTTTATCTTACGACTTATTCAAACTTTCTTAACGGGTATATTATAGTAGTATTATGAATTTCAACTTAAATAACAGTGATAAGCTTTTATTCCTGTCAGTCTTTGGTAAAAGCTCTGTTAAATATTGGTTCTTGAAACAGCTTTGAACCACTTTGTCACCAGAAGTGACACTTCAAAGTTTACTCGTTAGCCTACTTCGGACAACCACCAAACACTAACTGTTGCATTGCATTTAGAACAACTTATTGTGTTATAAAACCAAAAAAGACTACAATAATATAGAATATATATATAGATTAAATCAGGATGGTGTTTGCCTTTTATGTGTGTGGGCGTTTAAGAATTAGGTTATTATATCAGTATCATCGTAATTAAGAGTCTCTAACCGCTCACAAGTGTCCCAGGAAACAAAGCTGCAGTACACAAATTCACTTAAATTAATCGAAAGTACATTAGTTTAGCTTTAAACTTTGATTAAAAGCAAACTACCAACGTTTATTACGTTTGAGCGGACTGGACGCGGCGAGGGTCCATTAGTTTATACTAGTTATTACAACCGGTAAATTTGTTTCAGTATAAACTATTTTACCAGGCTACTGCACTAAATGAAATTAAAACCGTTAAATACTCCTTTTTTTTGTTAACGGGGAGGAAATATTCTGGGGCGGTTATGTGGGGGTTTAGTGGGTAGTAAGTCCCCTCATGACGTGGGGCTCCGGGATCTCCAGCGGAACGTATAAGAGCCCCTCTGCACTGTGCTCAAGCAGACAACGTCCCGGGGTACTACCCCCCCTGTGCCCTCGCAGTGCAAGGCGACACGGGCCAGCCGATGTGCCTTCTTCCCGGTTCCATAGCGGACGACAAATGTCCTCACCGTTGTCGCCCAGTGAACCCGAGGCCCCTTTTAGTCGCCTTCTACGACAGGCAGGGGATACCGTAATCTTATTCTTGACAGCCCAGAACTACAGGCCGAAAAATCTCTTATGTTAGCTTAACAGGCCGAGGGATATTTAATTAAGTGGTTTGCCTTTTTTGTTTACCCCGCAAGGGTTAAAAGGGCTTGATAGATTAAACCAGCTCACTACTTCCTAAACTACTTGTTGACTTGTTTCTTTACCCTTTGACTACGTATTTGCACTCAAGTAAGGTAAAGTTTTGTTTAACCGACTTCAAAAATGAGGAGGTTCTCAATTCGTCTGTGCGTTTCTTATGTTTGTTACCGCATAACTTTCGACTGGGTAAATCGATTTTGATGATTTTTTTCTTATTTAAAAGCTGATGCTTTTCATGTGGTTCATTGGTCCAATTCTGATAAATGGCATCATGAGAAAACCATATAAACCTTAAATTTTCATCAAGTACGTGCGCCACAAGTGGACGATTAATTCAATATCACGCCAACCGATTTCAATGATTTATTTTTTATTGGAAAAAATGTATTTACAACCATGTTTACATGTTTATGTAAATATACAAGTGTATTTTTTTTTCATATCAAAACACCAAAATAATTGATGACACTTAACGCCACAATATAAAGAACGTTTGTAAATTAAATTTGCCTTGTCAAAATTAAATTGATCCTTGAAGGGCTCGACGTTTTCGCCATTTAATTTATTATCTTTCTCTGCTCGTCTTATTAAAATTGTGAATTTGTTATGAGATATTAACGAAATTAACTTTCAGAACCGCCACCGTTATTTCGTGAACAAACACAGTTGTCTCAAAATGATAAAATTAAACGACAATTATTGAAGTGAAACTTCTATACGTACGCTTGACTTGGGGAGTAAGCTGGTGATTGCGTGAAGAGAGTGTTACAAAAAGTGTAATCAGGCGAGGCGAATAATTTTTTATGACGAAACTACACAGATTGGCCAGAGAAGCTGGCCTTGACTGCTTCACCGGTTTTTTTTTTTAAAAAGAAAGCTAGCAATATTTCTTTTTTTTCTGAAATATTACTAACAATCTTGTTAACCTCCTTCTTTTTTGAAGTCGTTTGAAAATCTCTTTTGTATTAAATAATTTATTAAGTTCTCATTTTAACTTGTTCATTCTGTTGTTGTACATAAACATTGTTTTACCATTAGTTCTCATTAATTAAAGTACACCATAATTGTTTCTGCTTGAACTTTGAAATTCAATACCTAACTCACCTAAATTTGATACAGTTAAATTTGTTCATCTTCTGTTAAAAGGAGTGATTTTAATTACTTGACATCGTTTTTCACGCATAATAACTAAATTTTGGTGTTTTGTTAAAATAAAATTTACCCAAATACGATGGTCAAAGGAAAAAGAAATTTAAGTCGCGTGAATATCATTATATATCACGCCGTTTTAACACTAACGGGGTAAACAAAAACTAAAGAACGATTTCTGTTTTCGAGGTTCTGGCTCCAGATCTGTACAGGGTTGTTGGTATTTTTTTTTTGTTAACGAGGAAAGATACACCGCCTTCTGGGGGGAAGGCGGCGGTTATGTGGGGTTTTTACAAACTAAAACCTCCCCGGTGGCCCTTCCTCGGTGCATGGTGAAGGGCTCCGGGATCTCCAGTGGAACGCACTGAGCCCCTCTGCACTGCGCTCAAGGAGAGCACTTCCCGGGGAGAGGTTACTCCCTCCCCCTGTGCCCTCGCAGTGAAAGACGACACGGGCCAGCCGATGTCGCTGGCCCGTGTCGCCTTACTGGTACTTTTTCAATATTTAAATGCGAGACGAAAAACTATACAATTATAAAAAAAAAATTAATGAATCTTTATTATAGAGTGCCTTCCAGCAAAATGTTGAAAATGGTCGGTGAGAAAAGTCTGGGATCCTCTATAGCTTAGTGAATAGCAGACATCGAGCTGTCTCTCTCTACTATATAGCAATGTTTATAAAGGATGTGAGAGCTTATTATTATTATTAAAACCCCGATAGACGATTTCAGTTCAGAAATATCTTTCGCAATAATTTTATTATATGAGGTATAGAGTATTTGTTAATTTGTACCTGAGAGAATCTTGTCATTTAATATAACACATGAAATAATACTAACTAAAAACAGAAATATTTACAATATAACAGCTATTTTACAATTTACAATTCACAAAAAAATATAACTGTGCCAAACCGTCGCTTGGCAGCATGCCCAGAAGGCTGGTAGCATTGCTTACCCTCTGTGCAAGGTATAAGCCAGCCCTCTGTTCACCAAATGTGTCGACCAACCTCTTTGCTATTACAATAAAAAGGTGGTGTGCACTAGGATCTCACGGATCCAAATCTATGTTATTAAACGAACTTTAAATTACCTCACATGTAGTAGTTTTGGGGTGCATTATGTTTGCTGAGTATACACTCGCTTGTAACAAAACTTGACACTTGATGAATTACTAAACTTGGTCGTCGAAATGGTTAAAGTTTTAAACATTGAATGCATGTTTACCTTAGCACTGAATTTCAAAACATATTACGTACGTTGACCTCTAATCGAATGTATACTTTCACAAGTATAAAAGTTTATATTATGTTTGGCCCGTAGTGTTGTACGGTAGCGAATCCTGGACTCTGAAGGGCAATACGCAGAAGTTTCTCGAAGCCTTCGAGATGTGGTGTTACCGTAAGATGTTACGCATTTTTTGGACCCAGAAGATATGCGACGAGCGAGTACTCCAGCGGGTCGGAAAGAACCGCGAATTGTTGCAGACCGTCGAACGGAGAAAAGTCGCCTACCTAGGACATGTCTTGCGACACGAAAGATATCTTCTCCAACTAATTTTAATGGGCAAAATAGCAGGGAAGAGACGCGCTGGACGTAGGAAAAAGTGGTTGCGAAACATCAGAGAGTGGACTGGCATTGCCAGCATCAAACAACTGTTTCGCTTGCCACACGAAAGGAATAAGTTCGCCGAGCTGACGGCCAACCTCCAGTAATAGAGAGGCATTTGAAGAAGAGACAAGTATAAAAACTTCGTTCTCGTCCCTAGAGAGATACAGAGAGACGTTCGTTGTCCGCTTTTTACCAAGCTTAGTCGTGCTTATTATCGTTAAGATGATTTAGTCACAGATTGTCATAAATCTTCCAATATCTCAGTTGGTAAGTCCCATACCAGTTTCCAACCTTAGGTCCATGCAAAATTAATATGGGACCCAATTGAATCCTTTTCGAGCGAAAGAAAATCGGTTCCTTAATATATGTCAATCATCAACATTTGCTTCAAGTGGATTAAAACAGATTTGTCACTAACACCGTGGCCTGCAGCCACAGTCACAAACTCGGACGTGGTTTGCGATGGATCCGCCTTCAGTTCTTCATTATCAACCTTGGAATCCGGCCGCCCAAGAGGCTTGTTTTGCAGGTCAACATTTCCAGAACGAAAAAGTTGGAACAAAAACGCACTGTGTTTTCTTTTGCGATACCACCGCTATATACATAATTAATCCTTCGAGCCGTTACGATAACGAATAACGCGATATTTTAAAACTTTGTAAACTGAGTGACGCTAAGAAAAATCCAAAGATGGAAAAAGCAAATGGATTACGGTTTTCGAAAAACGAATAGCTGTAAACATTTGATATTGGAATTCTTAACCAAAGTGGCCAGTATGACAAAACGCCAATTTCATATCTTAGGACCTAATATTAAATATTTTTTTTTCATTCTTGTTAACCATTCCAACTAAGCTCAAGCTTGTGCTAGGAGATAGTTTACGTCTATAGTCAAATAGTGGATTCGACCATCTATATTAGTATTGGCAGACCGTACCCTACATTATTAGGCTATTGACGTTTTAATGATAATATATATATAATGATTACCTCCTCTTTTTTTGAAATCGGTTTGAAGACGTCAATAGCCTATTGGTTTAGGGTACGGTCTACAAATTGTAACGAACTATCTCCTAGCACAAGCCCCAGCTTAGTGAAATGGTTAACAAGAATGTTAGTAATATTTTGTAAAAAAAAAGATATATTGCTAACTTTCTTTTAACAACAAAAATCGATTCAAGCATTTATTCAATTAAGTAAATTTTAATATCACGGCATAGGGACCGCGGGTCGTTTTCATTTCTCCCTCTCGGGAGATAAATTCTTAGAAAATGAAACAATTGCCACGTTTATATGTCACTTTCATAATTAGCTTTTTCTCACCTTTTATAATCGAGTGATCAGAGAACGATTGCCAGAGAAGAGATTATCCACTTAAGAAATAATATTTTCAATTCATGAATTAGAATAAAATATATTCCATGTTTCGTTTTTTTACATTATAAGCGTAATGGGTTAGGGCTTCCCATTGCGTTTCAACTTGAACCTCAGGATCTGTGAAGATTTGTCGGGGTGCATTGCATTCTCTACATTACCATGTGGAGTGTCCTGAGGAATTGTTCAGATCCATCCCAGCTGTCCACATGCATTGCTGCACGTCTCGGCAGAATTTTTTTCCATCGAAACCATCTTGTTTGTTGGCGTTCCAAGGCTGTGCCATTCTTGCGTAACATTCATCCACACACTGTCAACCTGTGGAATGAATTGTCACCAACAACGACAAAGAACCTGTACGATTTGGACCCTCAAAGTAGGCTCGCTACTCAATTCTCAAAGGCGGTAATGGACCTTCGAACGCCTATATACGAGTGCAAGGATTGTTGTGCGTTTTACTTATAGATATCGGCATAGACATATTCTTTATTGGCATCACTTGAACTCATTACAAACACATAAAAAAGACGAAAAAAATATAGTTAAAGAAAAAAAAAACGGACAAATAGGACATTAGATATGTTGCCAATATTGGACACCGTCTCAGAATATGGCCGTCGCAAGGATGCGACAGCGCTGATTTTCAGCGGTGTCCAGGACTGCCCGAAGTGCGCGCGTAATACTAAGAGGTTCAGGCTAAGCGACCTAAGAGTTATGCCACCTCTCAATCCGATGAAGCAGTCAAGGCTAGCTTCTCTGGCCAATCTGTGTAGTTCGCCATAAAAAAAGCGCATACTATTTTTTTTTTTTACGACACGACGAACTATCACAGTTGGCACAGAGAAGCTGGCCTTTACTGCTTCACCGGATTTGAGAGGTGGCATAGCTCTTAGGTCGCTTAGCCTGAACCTCTATTAGGTGGTAACTCGACACAAGGGTCCCCCGGTGAGGGGTAACCACGGCTTGACGGTTACCATTATTACGCGTTAGCAGTCCGATCCGAGGGCGCCCGAGAGGACCGAACCACGACTCGGTCGGTAGCTATGTTTATTAACGAGCGCATACTACGTTTACATGGCTTTTATATACATACATATATTACAATAATTTATTTGAACACATTATATGTGAAGTGAAAAACACACCTCCAAAATTCGTTTCAAAAGAAATTTAATAGATATATTATGAAAAAATAAAACGCCAAAATAATAATGGCAAAAAGCGATGCTTCTGAATGGCCTACTCGTGAACATCTCCTATTGTGTCTTTTTCCCGACACGAATTAAATGAGAATACCGCCTTGTTTTTTAGACGTAACGCAAACATTGTCGACCTAGATTTTTAGGAGATGAAACACGAAAACGTGCTTGGGTATTTAAAATTAAACGATAGCAATTACTTTAATGGGCTGAATATAAGTATTGGAAAAATTCTCTTTTTTTTTAAAAAAAACGTATCACATATACGTATGAAACTTGGTGAAAGCAGCTAGGCGACTCTGTATCTGGCAGTAAATAGGGTTAAAAAGAGCGTGAGCTCTTTACAGCAAACTGTAGGAAATACTCCATTTTATTTTGAATAAGTACACGGCCACGTGAAAATGTGACGTCAATTGAGAATTCAAATACAGTGCTTTCCACGCTACGTGTGGGCGGGAAGTGCGTCAGGTTTCTCGGCTTCGTTTCATACAATCAATATTCCTAGTTCGTTCGCTATTCGCACCAGTAAATAACCTTTCAGATCGTCACTATCAAACGCGACACGAGAGAAACCGTTTCACACCAAGTCGTATCGTGATCCGCTATTATATAAAACAAAAAAGGTTTCAAAAGTTGATTGAAAGTATTTACTATGCTAATGCCCTTTATTATCCAAAACTGCACTTTAACTTAACGTCACGTGGTCAAGCACTTGCTTAGAAACAAATAAGTTATTACTTTAATTGTAGTTCTAGTAGGCGTACGAGTGTAAGCGAAATATGATTGTCAGACACCTGCCAAAATAACAATCAACAAACAACCTTCTATACAATTTATAGGATCCTAGATTACATTGGGAATCAAAGATCCAATGACAACAAAATTAACATGGGATATAATTGGCAGCTTCGATAGCAGAGATCGTCCAAGTCGAGCTCCCTGGTTTGGGCGGTTCACTAATCACGTTACGTTCCGATCTTAGGGTGCCTGAGAGAGCTGAGAGACGTGATGGGCTCCGATGCGTTCCTATGAAGATCTCGGAGCCCCTCACCATGCACCGAGGAAGGGCCACCGGTCTTAGTAAAAACCCCAAAAGGCGGGGTATCTTGTTGAAGATTTCCTCCCCGACAAAAAAAAGAAAAGGGTGCCTAAGAAAGCTCTATCACGATTCGTTTGATATCTTTTATAGAAAAACTATTGTAATTAATACTAGCTTTAAATGCGTTGAAACTAGGCACAGAAGAGGCCGATAAAACTCTAGCAATGCTTGTTCAAACTTTGATTATGAGAAATCTCAAAAATAGTGCTCCTGATTGACTTGAAATGCAGAATCGTTACTCAATTGGCGATTAACGTAAATTTGAATCTTTGAATGATATTAATTTTATCACATTTAAGAAACCTAGATTGCTTTATCGGAGTCTCACATGTTTGATATAAATGAGCATTTTATTATTGGATTTACTCAATTATATGAGAATCTTGACCCTTTGGACCTTTTCGTTGATTTAGGGCCTTGAAAGGTCCAACCTAAATCAAACATAGACGCATTATACAAGTACAATCTATGGGTAAACTATGAGCGACTTTATCATTTGCTGAAAATCTATTTTATTAATTTTCTCATAAAAGGACTAATATACAATACTAACTAGTGAAATCACTGAAGGTACCAAAACAATCTTATGTTTCAAAAACAAAAAGATGTGTGAAGTTTCATAAATTTCTTTTATTCCTAACAGGGAAAGATAGCCATTGTTTTAGGCTTTTAACGAAACATAAATATACATTATGTATACGTACATAATATTCATAATAATAGTAAATAGTACATTATAAAATAAAATTCGCAAATACCTCAATACCTAATATGGTGGTAGCTCAGGTAATCTTCAACCAATATTTAAGTACTTCTGATATTGCCATGAATTCCATTGACATAATAAAAACTTTTGTTTTCACATTAAACATTTTGTTTTTTTCTCTTTAAGATTTTTAAGAAGGTTTTTAAGATGTTCCTTATTGTGTATTGTATAACGTTTATATATATAGTATATATGTCCCACTGCTGGGCACACGGCCTTCTCCGTAAAGAGAATATAAGGGCATAGTCCGCCACACGGCCCTAGTGCGGATTGGCAAATTTTAGAAAAATGATCAAAGACATGTAGGTTTCCTCATTATGTTTTCCTTCACCGTCGAGCGCGTGGTAAATCAGCACATAAAATTTCAACAACAAAATGCAACTTTTTTTTTTGTTGACGGGGAGGAAATCTTCCGAAAAATACCCCGCCTTCTGGGGAGAAGGTCGCGGAGCCCCTCTGCACTGTGCTGAAGGAGATCACGTCCCGTGAGGATGGTTACTACCTCCCCCCGTGCCCCTGCAGCGCAAGGCGACACGGGCCAGCCGATGCCGGTCTTCCCGGGTCCACTTTGGTGGACGACGCAGGCCCCCACCCTTGTCGCCCAGTGAACCCGAGGCCCCTTTTAGTCGCCTTGTACGACAGGCAGGGGATACGGTAGTCTTATTTTTGAAAGCCCAGAACTACAGGGCTGAAGCGTACTATGCAACTTGAGCCAACCGCCCGGACACTGAGCTACCACGGCTCTAGTCTTATATGTAATATGTATTAATAAATACATAAATTGATTAGAATCGATTAAAAGTTTTGCAAAATTAGAATTTTGGGAATCGTTTAGCCAAGTGAAAATAATAGAGAAGGTAATAAAAAACGTTCACCATGAAACATTGTATTTCACTCGCAGTCAGTTGTAGACGAAAAACACAAACCAATTTAAATTGAACTGTCCAAGTTGAGTTTCTAAAATAAATTGTAGTGTGTGCTGCATATTTTCTATTATTTACGCCTGTCACTTTAAAGCCAGAATGCCTTTAGAAGCAATTTATGCCTGGTACAAAGCAGTGGTAGCTCAGTGTCCGTGCGGTCGTCTCAAGATGCTTGATACGCATGATTGATGCTAACCCGAGTTCGATCCCAGGCAATAATAAATTTTCTGTTGCAACTTTATGTGCTGATTTACTACGCGCTCGGCGGTGAAGAGAAACATTATGAGGAAACCTACATGTCGTAGAACCCTTAGTCACCCTTTCATAGTCGATGTTCCGCGCGTCCGAACTAAGTGATTTGAGTCATCGTTCATAGTGCGTTCAGCAAAGGAGTGGAAAAGGTTGCCGGCGTCAGTCTTTCCGTCCAAGAACGACGTGGGAGCAAGAGTAGACTGAATAGGCACTTACTAAACTAGCGCGTACCATCTTTCGACTTTCTCCACCTAACATCAGTGGGATCGTGTTCAAGCACTAGTTTATACCCCATTAAAACCATTTTTAAGTATTGTGATCTTAATAGCTTAATATATAATTTTAGCTCGAAATTTTCTCCCATCGCGATTAATATTTCTGTGGCTTTTTAAGCATTTCTTCTTCTTCTTTGTCGTTCCCTCATTTCTGAGGATCGTGGTCACTAGGGCCCCTCAAATGAACAATCTGCCTCCATCCGTTTCGGTCCGAGGCAGCCCTCACCAGCTGGTAGAGATTAGGAGAGGAGATGGTACCTTGGTCAGACCATCGTGTTGGCGACCGGCCTCTTTTTCTCTTGCCTTCTGTGTTGCCAACGATGACCAGCTTTTCAAGGTTGCCATCCCCTCTAAGCATTATATGCCCGAAATATGATAGTACGCGCTGTAGACACGTAGTGGACAATCTGGTCTTTATGGCGAGCTGGGAGAGAATATATACATTTGTGTGCTTGGCAGTCCACGGTATTCGTAGCATTCGCCTCCAGCACCACATCTCGAATGCATCTATTCTCTGTCTTTCTCTTGCTCGAATTGTCCACGTCTCGACTCCATACAGAAAGATCGGGAATATTAATGATCTTACTAATCGAGCCTTTGTTTTATAGCTTATTCCTCGAATCGAGGAATAATTTAAGCGTTTATGTTGTGGATAAATCAGATAGTATTTTAGACGAAATTGTACGGCTGCTTCGGGAATATTAAGCGATATATGAGTGTGAAATAATACTGGATTTTACGACGTCCCTGCCGGGAATATAGACGAGCCCGTTGAGCTGGGATACTTTTCGCGTAATAGACAACGATCGTAATAAAGCACGCACGTATTCATTATTTTGATCTAAGTTATTAGCTCGCTTAGATCATAATAAACAAACACTTGATATTGCGAAAATTTTGCTTTTATTATTTACTGAACTTTGCCAGGGCGTTAGTTGAATATAAAACATACTAACGTTCTTTTTACTCAGCGGCGTCAACAAAGTACCAACACAGTCGACATTTCAATAAGCTTATTAGGTCCCATAGACATAGACATTTTCTTTATTGGCATCGTTGGAGTTTCTTCGGCCACTTCTTCTCCCAGCACCAACGCTTCCCGAAGTGGCACTCAAAGTTAGTTTAGCTTTTTCAATGTCCTTTTGATTATCCGTGGAATAGCTACCGACCGAGTCGTGGTCCGGCCCTCTCGGGCGCCCTCGGATCGGAATGCTTTTAACACAGTAACCGTCCAAGCCGAGGTTACCTCTCACCTTGTGTCGAGTTACTAGCGATAGAGGTTCAGGCTAAGCGACCTAAGAGCTATGCTACCTTTCAATCCGTTGAAGCAGTCAAGGCCAGCTTCTCTGGCTGATCTGTGTAGTTCGTCATTAAAAAAAAAATGATTGGCATCATATAAAAACAAAATATAAAACATGAAAAAGTACGAAAGAAAACAATCCAATTGAGGAATGAAACAGACAAACAGTATATGATACCAACATTGGACGCAGTCTCGGCATATTAAATCAGTCTGCTAAACCAATTGTGTACAATTTTTTTTTATACTTTCAAAGCAAGTGCTTGACTGCGATCCCACTAGATGTTATGTGGAAATGCAGTCCTGGATGGTAAGGCGCACTAGCTTAGTAAATGCCTATTCACTTTTCTCTTGAAAATACCCACATTGTAATCGGAGGGCAAGATAGACGCGGACAAACTATTTCAGTCCCTTGCTGTACGAACAATGAAAGACGGATCAAAGCGCTTCGTTCGGGTTTGAGGGATGTTCACAACAAAAGGATGAAATCCTGCAGTGCGTCTTGAAGTCCGATAGTCGAACGAGGATGAGGATATTAGATCATGTAGTTCCTGAGCACACTCTTCAAAATGCAATCTGTAGAAAACCGAAAGGCTAGCTACCTTACGCCTGTGCTCAAGACTGAGAAGATTGGTTTCACCTGCGTCACCAAATAGCCTCTTAACCTGCCTTTCTACCGAGTCCAAAGACCATGATGCGAATGAATCTTCATTGGCATCATAGTGGTCGGTATTTGTTGGTATTATTAGTCTTTCAGTTCATTGACACTAATTGTGTTCGTGAGACCGTGATTTAATAATGTACAATTGAGATGCCGATCGTGTGTGTTAGTATGTTATGTATTTGGTAACGATGGAATGATAATTGCTATGACTGTAATAGTTCAAAGCGTCAATAACATAATGATTCAGAGTATGGACTGCGAATCATAAGGTTGTAGGTTCGAATCCACCACTCGACTATTGATGTGAACCATCTCCTAGCACAAGCTTAAGCTTATTGGAAATAACAACAAGAGTGTTCATTAATATTTTTTTGAACTTTATTGGCAAATAATCCCCAATACCAACTTCTTCCGTTTGACCGTGTACAACGTAGAGCTGCTCGAATAGTCAACGATCAGGGTCTTTCCGATCGACTCGACCCTCTGAGTCTGCGAAGAGATGTCGGTTCTCTTTGCATCCTGTATCGCATTTACCATGGGGAGTGTTCTGAGGAATTGTTCGGAATCATCCCAGCTACCGATTTCCATTACCGCACATCTCGGCAGAATTCCAAATTCCACCGCCACCATCTTGATGCTTGGCGTTCAACGACTGTACGTTTTTCGCGTAACTTTCTCCCACGCACTGTCAACTTGTGGAATCAACTGTCGCCAGCGGTGTTTCCGAACGTTTACGATTTAGGGACCTTCAAGAAACGAGCCTATTCCTATCTCAAAGGTCGGCAACGCACCTACAGCTCCTCTGGTGCTGTGGATGTTCATGGGCGACGGTGATCACTTAAGATCAGGTGAGCCGTATGCTCGTTTGCCACTTTCATATAAAAAAAAATAGCAAATTCCGGAGCCCAGGACTATCCAATGTCGTGCGAGCGCGATACTTTTTTTTGTTGTACTTGGGAACCCATCACTATACACTAAGACCACCACCACCATTTCACGATGGTATTCATTAAAGTATATTCTCAATTATGGCATATCTGAGTCACTTCACCTACACAAAACAAAATACGCACTATTTGTAAGAACCACACATTAGTGAGTAATTTCGTGTGCGTCTTTGTGGTATAAAAATCATAGAACTGGCAAGAAATTACCATTTAAATTAATGATTCGGAAAGGCAGTAGGCAGTTCAATAAACAGTGTTTACGATGCCGTTGTTGGGATGGTTGCGTCAAACAAATTAGCCTTTGTTAACAAATTCTTTGTGGTACCACATTACTTAAGCGTATATATTTATTTATTTTAATTGTATTTTTACACAATAAAAAAGTACAAAAAGACGGACGTAATGCTCAAAGGCATTCTCTGTCAGTCTACCTTAGGCTTGTATAAAGGGGTTCACTGGGCGACAAGGGTGGAGGCCTGTGTCGCCCGCCAAGGTGGACCCGGGAAGAAGGCGACATCGGCTGGCCCGTGTCGCTTTGCACCACGAGGGCACAGGTTATTCCCTCCCCCCCGGAATGTGCTCTACTAGAGCACGGTACTAGAGCTCCCGAAGCCCGGAGTGGGTCAAACCGCACATAACCGCCGCTTTCCCCAAAAAATGTTTATTCTATTTTGTTCTTTTTATGTTGTTTTTGTCTTGTTTTACCTGTTGTTTCTGTGTTCTTGTGTCGAAAAAATATTTATAAATAGAAACAAATCGATTTTTATGGGGTATTCACTAATGCTAGACCACGATCCCACCTGTTGTTAAGTGGTGATATAGTCGAAATATGTTACGCGCTAGTTTAGAAAGTGCCTATTCACTCTACTACGAGTACAATGCTCCCTTGTCGTACTTGGACGGAAAGACTGACGCCGGCATCTTGTTCCACCTTTGCTGTACGCACGATGAACGATAACTCAAATCACTTCGTTCGGACGTGCGGAACATCGACTATGAAATGATGGAGACCCGCCGAATGTCAAAAAATGCCTAATTTTCTAAGACGTCTAATTTCATAAACATGTTGTAGGTTTTATCACGATGTTCTATTTCACCGCCGAGCGCGTGGTAAAGCGCGTGGTAAATCAACAACAATTTTATTGGTGCCGGCACGGGGATCAAAGTCGAGTTGCTAGCGTACTATGCAACTTTTTGTTGACGGGGAGGAAATTCAGAAAGATACCCCGCCTCTGGGGAAGGCGGCGGTTATGGGTTCTACCCACTAAAACCTCCCGGTGGCCCTACTCGGTGCATGACGAGGGCCCGATCTCAACGTGAACGCACCGAGCCCCCTCTGCACTGTGCTGAAGGAGAGCACGTCGCGGGGAAGTTACACCTCCCCTTGTGCTCCTCGCAGCGCAAGGCGACACGGATCAGCCGATGTCACCTTCTTTCCGGGTCCATTTGGTGGACGACTCAGGCCCCACCCTTGTCGCCCAGTGAACCCGAGGACCCTTTTAGTCGCCTTCTACGACAGGCAGGGGATACCGTAGTCTTATTCTTGAGAGCCCAGAACTACAGGGATGTGCGTACTATGCAACTTGAGCCCGGTCACTGAGCTACCACGGCACAAAAAAAAGTATGATAGGGAGAAAAATATAGTTTTATGCATGCTTTCGTTGCCACGTTGTATATGTATATCGATACTAACCTTAGGTTAAACTTTAATCTCATAACGGATGGAGTTTTGAGTCACCACTTGAAAAACATGGCGAGAATATTGCACTCAAAGACTTTAATTACAGTTTGTAGCGGCTCGAAACTTTGCCTCTGTACGCTCGTAGATGAAAGGGCAGAACGTTATAATACTTAACATGCACTTCTCATGACGAATCCTTTTTTTTTGCTAACGTGGGGGAAATATTCAAAAAGATGGAGGGAAAGCTGGGTTATGTCAGATTTTTACTGCCCAGCCCTGTTGTTCTGGGCTCTCAAGAATAAGACTACGGTATCCCCTGCCCGTCGTACAAGGCGACTAAAAGGGGCCTCGGTTTCACTGGGCGACAAGGGTGGGGCCTGCGTCGTCCACCAAAGTGGACCCGGGAAGAAGGCGACATCGGCTGGCCCGTGTCGCCTTGCGCCTGCGAGGGCACAGGGAGGGAGGGAGTAACCTCCCCGGGACGTGCTCTCCTTGAGCACAGTGCAGAGGGGCTCCGGTGCGTTCCACGTGAGATCCCGGAGCCCCTGCATGGCGATGCACCGAGGAAAGGGCCACCAGGGAGGTTTTAGTGGGTAAAAACTATATGTCCACTAAATATTAAAAATAAATTTAGTGGGTGAAGTAGATCATTTTATGCGAAATGGACGGCAAACGTGCTCAGACAAGAGCGCCTATTAAATGGTCGCACTCAATCACAAAGACAGTGGGAGGCAGCATGCAGCGTGCGGTCCACTCCCCCTATGATCGCATTCAATAGAGGCCGCTTACACGTCACGATCCTCAGTAGTGAGGGGACGATAAAGAAGAAGAACAAATAAAGACATTCCAAAATTAAACACAAAAGAACGATTCAAATATATTATATATAGAATATATATGTGGTAATCGACGCGATACTAGCGCTACCAATGCCACACTAGCGACATTGGCGGCATTTGGAAGACGGAACGCCGTCTTACCACCCGGTCGAGCGGAGTGACACACTTCTACGGTGGCGGTCGGATAGGGCGGTTGTACCATCGCGCGTAATCTGTCATCTGAAAATCATCATGGACGCCAGTGACATCGGTGGCATTTCATCACAATTATGGCGACGTGCCGACATATATATAAAATGCCTACGCGCGAACATTTCTAAAGATATTTACATTACAGGAAATGACTAGTGGGGTTAATTCCTTAAAGCCACTTGCACAAATCTGACGTCACTAATTAGACGGTTAACCGATTGCTAATGGCTTCGCTCGGGTGTACTGTTCACGATAAATTATTTTCTGTTCGGCCAACAATTAACTTGATCGCTTCGTTTATTACGTACAAATGTTTCGATTTCGACTGTTAATTTTACGGTATTCTAGACAATAACTGACCTGACCGTCTGGGGTCCTAATTTAGATGTAAGCAAAAAGCAAATAATAAGAAATGGACACAAACTTAGACACAAGAGAAGTAATTTTTCGTCCGACGTCAAAAAACGAGGAGTTTCTCAATTTGTCTATACGTTTTTTTATGTTCGTAACGAACATACCTTCATACCTTCTGCTTGGGTGAACCAATTTTGATTTTTTTTTAATTTGAAAGCTGGAGCTTTCCTTGTGGTCCCATTTGATCCAATTCTGACTACGGCATTACTAAGAAAACCCAGAAATTAGGTCTTAAATTTACATTAAGTATGCACGAAATATGGGCGAAACCGACTTTAACGTTATTACGCGTTGACAACCCCTTTGTATTCTCGAATTAACGTAGGAATATTATGAAAAACAATTAATCTAAATCTATCCAAACTCTTTTTATTTTTTTTATTGGAACAACAAAGGAATACATATTAAAAGCTTAAGATAATAAATACATTAAGTATAAAGAGTTATAAATATGTAAACAACACCGTTATCCACATAGTAATAATAATGTCCACAAAATGTCTATAGCACTACACACACTTTAGATCTGCATTTATATCTATATTCACATATTTAAAATATCCAGTTTCTTTTTTAAAGTTTTTTTATAAGAGGAAAAGGCAAGAAATAACACATCAATGTTGGCGAAATGGTCATTATACTGCTTCATAATCCTAGTCAATGGAGCGCGTTCACCGGCGTTGGTTCTCGTAATAATGGGAGAAAACATTTTGTGAGTGTATGTATCTCTTATCAAACTACCCTTAAAGCACACCTTTTCCAATAAAAAATAATCATCGAAATATATTAGCGTGATATTAAGTTATTTTATTTGTCGCGGACATAATACAGACCGTAGCAATATAGTTAGTCGGAGAAGAGATGCTGGAATTCCTACTCACAAAGTAAACACAAGCTTTGCCAGTTTCCAATATAGAAAGCTTTCAAGTTATGTTTATAAACAAATAAACAAGAACTTACAAATTAATGCTTTAAACTGGCACGACTGTAAAGCATCTTTACTAAAGTGGCTGGAAAGTTTGGACTATGAGGACACGGAGGCAATATTACGATACCAGTTCCAATAATATCTTTTTGTAAATTTTTATTGTAATCGCACATAAATACACACATTCACATACACTGACACACACACACACACACACATAAATAGATATAATTACTTTAAACTAATTAACTATAAAACAAAAATAAAATAAAATAGATGATATGGTTAAGAAAGAGCTGGATCTTCTGGCGCAAGTATATTTTATACTTAAAAGAAGATCCAAACATTGTATACTTGCTTTATATGTTTTGTTTTTGAAAATAAAGATTTTATTTATTATTTTATTTATTTATTTATTTATTTATAATGCGAATTTAATCCTTATTGTGGCAATATTGTTTTTGAAGAAAAGTAAAAAATATATATATCCAGAAAATATTATAAAATAAATTCAAGAATCGTGAAATGGATCGTACAACACGTACGAGTACATTGATTATCGCATTTTTAGGAATGTATGCATAATGTAATTATGAAGTCCAGATAGTCTTCCATGTATATGTATGTAAAGTAAACCTCTTTACATATATTTATTTATTTATTTTTGTATTATAATTTGAAAAGCGTATCCTTAACAACCGTTTAATTCATTTGATCAATATCAGAGAACCAATTTGGCTTCACAGCAGGAAGATGCACGACAGATGCATTACAAGCTATAAGAATCCTAATGGAAAACATCGAAGCAGCAAAGAGGATCTTCACATGATCTTTATTGATCTCGAAAAGGCATTCGACAGAATACCCTGAAGACTGGTCTGGCAAGCCATGAGGGCGCAGCAATTACCGTTAATACGATAAAGTTCGAAATGAATACATCAGAGGCTCATTCAAAGTTGCACCCATTGTGGAGAAAATGGTGGAAAGTCGTTTGCGGTGGTATGGGCATGTGATGAGGCGTGATCAGGAGCACGTTGTGCATAGGGCCCTTGCTATACCAGATACCAAGAAAGGCAGAGGACGACCACAGGGCACGTGGTGGACGACCGTTGCCAAAGATATGCAACGAGCCCAAATAGAGGTACGGACAACCCAAGACCGTCTGTCTTGGCGCCGCGATACGATGAGGGCCGTCCCCAAATAAAAGGAAAAGGCATAGAAGAAGAAGAAGATTATAATTTGAAATGTAAAATGTCACTATAATATAATGTGTCATTTATTTATAAGATAGAATTGGAATACGGACATTAAATGTTGTGTCTCTAAATATTATAAAGAAACGCAGTTTTGTCTTTTATTTCAAACAAATATATAGACATTATTATATATATATATATGAAATTAAAGACTGCGTTTCTGTAGAATATTTAGAAAAGCAACATTTAATGTCCTTATTCCAATTCTATCTTATATATAAATGTCACGACACTGACAATTGTGACATTAAAAATCTGAACAATTATTATAAAATACAATTAAAAAATAAATTTAAGTAAAGAGATTTTATATATTTACTTTACATGCATATTATGCTATACATTGCTATGTTTAGGGTTAAGACTTACTCGTATATGGTTCTCTCATATCTACCATTGTGAGAATTGGACCAAATTGAAATAGGGCCAAATAGGAAGCACCAGCTTTACAAATAAAAAAGAATCATCAATATCAGTTCACCCAGTCCAAAGTTATAACAAAAAAAAACGAATTGAGAACCTCCTAATTTTTTGAAGTCAGTTGAAAATAACTTCGCACGCCTTTTATGGTTATTACGATAACCCATAAACGACACAATATTTAAGAGATTTTTTTGTGACGAACCTATACACGACGAGTCAATGATAAGAGCAAACTATTTCAGACCATTAAGATAAGAAAATTGTCGTATATCGGTCACGTGTTCAGGCACGAGAGATATGACCTTCTTCAACTTATTTTGATGGGCAAAGTCGCTGGCAAAAGAAGTGTTTTTCGTAGAAAGAAGTCAAGGCTGCGGACCATAAGAGACTGGACCGAATTGCGAGAGCCGCCCAACAGTTTCGCCTCGTAAGAGACAGAAAGAGATATGGTGAACTGACCAACCTTCGCTAATCGGGGAGGAACTTTAAGAAGAAAAACCTATACAGAGTAATCAGACTGACTGTTTCACCGGATTGAGAGGTGTTACACCTCTTAGGCCGCTTAGCCTGAAACTCTATTCATAGTTACCCCGTCGAGGGTAACTTCGGCTTCACTCAGTCCAAAGTTATGGCGTAACAATAGTAAAAAAATTGAATTTTGACTCCTTATTTAAAGTCGGTTGAAAAGGACGTGAGTACTTTTTTTATATTATATCCGTTATCTGCTACGGTTAGTTTAGAGATTTAATAAAAAGGCACACGAATAACGGCGGGTTTCTATATTCGATCTTCAATCTAAGATTATTTCCGATCCAGATTTTATTTGATCCATCCATCGATCCGCAATCCGCATTTCAATATCCGATCTTGGCTTTGGAAGTGATTGAAAAAGAACGGATTGGTCGTTAATCACAGTCCTCTCTCATAATCCGTTTTACGTTACAATAATATGTACAAACAATCCACCGAAAATGAAGGATCGAAAATAAAGATCGATTACACGCAAAAACGGATTTGTCAAAACAAGAGATTGGATATAGAAACAGCTCGGATTGCTTATTGAAACACAGAATGCAGAAAATGGATTGAAATATCAATCTCGGATAACGATGTACGGATCGAGATTGAATATAGAAACCCGCCGTATATGTATCGAGGAGTACGGTCGTAATTCCTTCATTATCTCACTCGTGGAAACAGGTTTGCTATAATTCAAGGGATGCCTTCCGTGCACTCGCTCACATGCGGTACACTTGAGTGAACTCGCAAATTGAATCCTCCAGGGACGCTTCCTCGCTTAATTGCGCTTAATTTAATTCTTGGGGATTCTAAAATCGACAACCCTATTTTGGTTACTTAAATGTTTCGAACCACATATCGTTAGGTATTTTAAGTGTGACCACTTTTGTATGGTGCTTACAAATCTACACAAATAAATCAAATTGCCATTTATTTTTGTAATATTTAAATAAACCCTTTTTACTGCATTTGAATGTATATACGGAATTTATAACAACATAATATTAAAAAAAATCCATTTGTCTGTCTGTTTCTGCCATCTTATCTCTGGGACGGCTGGGCCAATTTTAATAAGTGCAAATAGCTGATGTAATAAGAAGTTACGTAGCTTTTATTTTTAAAAAAGTCAAATAAATAGTTTTAAACAGCGAGTAACACCGTGGGACGCAGCTTATATATAGTGAGACTTGTTTGTTGTGTGTTCGGAATAATAAGAATACAAAGGTATGAATGAATTTTAGGACAGCCCGACAAGAACAGGGTAGGAATTCAACCCACAAGGTAGTCTGACGTCCTCATAAAGGCCGCAGGACGCAAGCCGCTTACAAACGGTCCTTTTGGAAATCGTTTGGGGATGTATTTGTCGAACATTGGATGTCCTACGCCTGAAATAATGGTAAATGTTTTTATAAATAAAGTTAGATTTATATCCTATATATTATACTAACGGACCCAGCCCTCTTCGCCAGGCTAGATTTTGCTTTATTTTATTTAAACTATAAACTTACCTCATTAAATATTTAATTTAACTCTCACAAAATATAAAATTATTCATTCTCTTCTCGAGTGAAGATCATTACCTACACCCATGTACATATCAGTAAATACATTATCATTCTTATCACTTATACAAAAACATATTGCGCTCAAGTTATGTCAGAAATAAAAGTACGATGTATGGCTTGTTTGACAGTTCAAAAAGAGGAGTGCTCCGATCGTCACCAAACTTACTACAGGATTACTCGTACTTACAGATCAATCTGAATATTCCCTGAAAGTTTCACTGATATCGGTCCTGCCGTTTCCGAGCATGAGCATATAAGGAAGAAACCCACACACTTTCTCTTTTATATATATATATATATGTATATATATATATATATAGATAACGTAAAGACTGTAAAAGGACATAGTCTATCATGCGGCCCTAGTGCAGATTGGCAGACTTCACATGCATTTAATTTAATTCATGCAAGCTCTTCCGCACCTTAGTGTTAAAAATTGTGCAGTAATTTTGGCTAATTTCATTAATTTATTACTGATTTTTCTTTTTCTTTATAAATTATTAAAATAATTTTGTAACTGTTAATTATTAAATCGTTACGTTTCTTTATAGCGAATGTTGTGTACACCTGTAATTGGCATACACAACAGGACTTAGTTTGTAAACTTGATTATTACAACAATGTAGCATACATGTGTAATGCTGTTGATGTATCTTATTAAATAAATAAATAAATGCCTTAGTAAATTTTAAAACATTACTAATATTCCATTGGAGGTATTGCCCATAATCGCCACGCTGGGCATGCGGGTTGGCGATCGCAGGGCGTAGCTAATTGCATCGACGACGCTGCTGCCCGCCATCGGCCTGTTCATTTTTTTAGCTACGCTTTATTCGTGATGGTTATACCGCCATCAATCGGTGTCGTGGGTAGATCGAGGGCCCACTTTTATTACCTCTGACGCCTCATACGACACCTCGGTAGGAAAGAGGTAGGGACTATTCTATGCCGGTCACCTCACGGCCAACGCGGAGTGGGACGCCCTAAGACCAGGTGGAGCGACGATCTTCACAGGACGGCTGGCAGAAACTGGATGAGAGTGGCCGAGGATCGTGGACGGTGGCATGCCTTTGGAGAGGCCTATGTCCAGCAGTGGACTATGACAGGCTGATGATGATGATGATGATGACTAATATTCCTAAAAGCAACTACAAATAAGATAACGTTTTAAAATACAAATAAGTAAATTGTCGCGCCTCATAAAATAGGCAACAGTATGTAAATAGCCACTAGCTCGTGTACTTTACATAATAAAGCCAACGAATAATACTTCTGTGCTGCCATTTTTATTTCTCCTTTGCACGTTTGTGTGTAAATGTACTCACAGAAAATTCATTACAATCCAACCGTCGTATTTAATAGATTTAAAGATCCTTTATATCATTTTTAAGTACAGCAGTACACTTGGTTTATTCTTTCTAAGCAAGTGCTTGAACATAATAACAACAGAAAACTCGGTATCCTCTCCAGGGTGAGGCGGTACTTCACGTCGAAGCCTTGCCCAGGAAAAAGCGGGGTGGGAAGAAGAAAGAAGTCATGGCTAAGGAACATCAGGGAATGGACTGGAATAAACAGACAACAACTGAACTAAAAAACTGGAATAAATAAAAAAGTCGAAGCACTATTCCGCTTAGCCATGAATAAAGAGAAGTTTAGAAGACTGACTGCCGTCCTTATGTGATGGAGAGGCACATGAAGAAGAAGAAAAACAATCTATATGGGTATGGATGGATAGTTGTAGTTAGTTTAGTTCTTACAGATCGAAAACTCTAACCGACGTTGATTGCTTTCAAAGAAATCTATTGTTTACGTTAGGATTGTATCTATAAAAATTCATGCCTGAAAACACACAACAGAACTGCAGCACTGGTTCCAGCAAAGCAACAAAGCAAAGTAAAAACACTACACTCTTGCCACATAAAAGAAATATTTCAATACCGAATACGGATAGATCGAGGGACAGATTTTGAAAGCACGTACGATACGATTCGTCTCCGTGAGGTTCTACACTTAGTAATTAATTTATTGAGTACGTAATTTTTTACATGTCTTTTTTACAATGGTGTGTAATAACTAGTAGGTCTTGTGGAATAAAATAGTCCAATAGTACACTTGCTTTATTCAGACGGCGTAACATTGTACAAATAATTATTTTAACAAATACCGACTTAACTGCGCGTCTTCACAATCTTTATACAAAATTAATTATAAATCAGAATCACTAATAAAGTTAAATTATTGTTTCTAATGCCAAGTTAATGTGATGATCAACTGAATTATTAATTAATAATTAAAGATACAATCCTCCTCCTCGCGTCGGTTTCCTCAATGCTGAGGGTCGTGAACATCTCGTGGGAACAGTTTGGTTTTAGTGATCCGTCGCCATTTTCCTCTATCTGCAGCCGTGCGCAGAGCATCGCTAACCGACGTGCCTAGAGTGGTGCGGATCTGGTCAGTCCAACGTGTCGGGCTTCGACCTCGCGGTCTTGTCCCGTCAATTTTACCAGTCACCAGCTAGTTTAGGTTATTGCTGTTTTTCTGGCAATGTGACCAAAGTATTCCAGCAACCTGCGTAGGCATATGGTGGACAGCCTAGCTTCGATTTTAAGTTCCCTCAGGATGGACACGTTGGTACGATGTGCTGTCCATTGGATCCGTAACATCCTTCGCCAGCACCACATCTCGAAGGCATCAATGCGATCACGATCGGCTTTCTTCAGGGTCCATGTCTCAGATACAATAATAACAACAACAAAGATACAATAAGATTCAGGTAAATCACTAAGATATCATTGGAAGTAGTTATTATGCGTAATTATCGCTGGTTATGTGTTGCTAACATTTGATTTTATTAAGACAGTAACAAAATAACATTTACTATGATTCAATCAAAATTAATAATCAACAGGCATTTTGTTTTGGTTAAAGGATATCAAAGCTTGTAAAGTCACGAAATACTTGAATTCTAGCTTCGGTACTTGTAGGTAGGTATGTGCGGAAGTTGTTCGACCTCGAGCGCGTCTTTTTGGTTCCACCCGAGCTTTACATAGTGTTTGATGTAAACGGAAATGGTGTACGCTTCAAAGCTTTCGAATGTTCATTATAAGACTAAATGCGGTGGAGCGAAGCGACTGACAATATGCCCCTATTTTAATATCCCGTTAGTACAGAAGTAGGAAAGTAGTGAATAAAAGTACGGATTTTATGGCAATTTAATCATTGGTTTGAATTTTAAAACGTGTCAAATTTTACAGCGGTCATTTTACGGTCGCAATTGTAGGTATTATAAAGATGGTGTTCAAAACTGTTGAAAGACAATGTAAATACTGTTGAACAATGATGATGGTGTCCAGGCCGATGTCGGCCATGGCGACTTTGTCACTGGAACGGCATTTTAATTAGGACACTTTGTGGGGATTGGCATTCGCGAATTTCCAAAATTATATTAATATAGACGATAAAATAATTTATTTTATATTTGGAATAAGAAAATTTATGATAGAAGACACATGTCAATGTTTTTCTCTAGAGCTCCATTTTGCACATCTTTATATGTCTATTCAGAACGTCCTTATATCTTAGGTGCTCTTTCAAAGAGCACAAGAGAGGGCAGAATTCCTAAGCCCTACCTAATTACTACCTGAATGAAGCGTCCTAATTAAAATGCCTTTCCAGTGACAGTCACAGTCGCCATGGCCGACATCGGCCTGGACATCATCATCATCATATCTTAGGTACTGGCCACCGCGTTTCCGCTTGCCGTACTTGTTGAACAACTTAGTTACTATGATAGCTTTTGTTTCTGGTAACCTCTCTTTTGTCTATGGTTGACTGGCAAATGAAGTGCTGCGTCACTGTGCCTTTTACCAACTTAATATATACCATTTGATAAGATAATTTTTGTTTTACTTATATCATCACAAAAAAATGCTATAAAATCCATAAATTAATACTCAATTTGCGGAATATCTAGGATTTCTTTTTAAAAAGCTACACAGATTAGTTAGAGAAGCTGACTTTTACTGCTTCTTCGGATTGAGTGGTGGCATAGATCTTATGTCGAGCCTGAACCTCTATTGTAGTGAAATCGACACAAGAGACCTCCCGGTTAGCAGTAAGTGGAAAGGTGACCAAGATCTGTATTAAGATAGTCTTGGTCACCTGTCAAGATAAACCATCGATGCTAGCCTTCCGGTGTTTTACAGATTGCATTTTGGAGAGTGTGCACAGGAGTTACATGAGACGTTTAGACATTAGGCACTTTCATATTCGATATTCCGCGCGTCCGAATGAAGCGATTTGAATCATCGTTCATGATGCGTACAGCAAAGGCGTGGAACAAGTTGCCGGCGTCAATCTTTCCGTCCAAGTACGACGTGGAAGCCTTCAAGAGTAGAGTGAATAGGCACTTACTAAATTAGCGCGTACCATCTTTCGACTATATCACTACTTAACATCAGGTTAGATCGTAGTCAAGCACTAGTTTATACCCCATAAAAAATGGGTAACTTCGGCTTCGACAGTTACTATGATACGCGAGCATTCCGATAAGACGGCCGAACTACGGCTCGGTCGGTTGCTATTTCACGGATAACGGATAACGGCTAAGAAGTGTTGGCGCTGGGAGAAGAAGTGGCCGAAGAAACTCCAGCAACGCTCCTAAAATCTAACAGATTAACCAATTTCTAGGTTCAATTTATCATCCTATATACTCTGCAGTATATATAACAGGATATCAAATTTCAAGTAATAATAAAGTTCGAATTCCGACCGACCGCTCGTTTTCAAATCGTCCATTAGGCCTCCGACATTGTTTAATGACCGCCGCGGCACAGAGGGTCGAGGTCGACTACTTAACATGCCTTTTGAAGAGCACAGCGTTTGAGAGAATAATGTAACAGAAGCGGCCATTTAGCGCACCCAAAGTTGTTGATATTAAGACGAACATTTAAATGATAAATGGTAATAAATTTTCATTACAAGTATAGAAACAACAAGACTGTTGTTGTTTTACTTGTTGATTTGGGAACTTATAGTTTAGTGAACAGCAGGCTGACCCTGTCTACCCCTCTAAAACAACGCTTGTAAGAGTAATATGAAACCACTGACGTTTTGTTAACCTCGGAAAGCAACCGACCAAGCCGTGGTCCGGCACGTACAAGTATATTTACGAGCAAAAACAAAATCCGATCAGATCGAATCAAACGCTAGCGCGGACGCCCTCTTTGTATTTACAAATGATCGTAGAACTATTACGAGATAGAATTAAACAGAATCTAACCAAATTTTCTTCATAGTTTGATCTTTTTTTTTTTTTTTATATGAAAAGCGGCAAACGAGCATACGGCTCACCTGATCTTATGATCACCGTCGCCCATGAACATCCACAGCACCAGAGGAGCTGTAGGTGCGTTGCCGACCTTTGAGATAGGAATAGGCTCGTTTCTTGAAGGTCCTAAATCGTAAACGTTCGGAAACACCGCTGGCGACAGTTGATTCCACAAGTTGACAGTGCGTGGGAGAAAGTTACGCGAAAAAATGTACAGTCGTGGAACGCCAACCATCAAAGTGGCGGTGGAATTTGGAATTCTGCCGAGATGTGCGGTAATAGAAATCGATAGCTGATTCCGAACAATTCCTCAGAACACTCCCCATGGTAAATGCGATACAGGATGCAAAGAGAACTGACATCTCTTCGCAGACTCAGAGGGTCGAGTCGATCGGAAAGACCCTGATCGTCGACTATTCGAGCAGCTCTACGTTGTACACGGTCAAACGGAAGAAGTTGGTATTAGGCAGCCGCGGTCCAGAGATGCGAACAGTATTCCATGTGAGGTCGTACTTGTGCCTTGTAAAGTTGCAGACGGCAGGTGTGAAATACCGTCTCGCTCTACTGAGTATGCCAAGTTTTGGAGGCCAATTTGGCTTTGCCTTCAAGTGACCACGAAACTGAACGACACTCGATATATCGACGCCAAGGATTCCAATGCTGGAGGATGCGACCAAGGAGTGCCTCGAACTGAGGAGACGATAAAGGAGTTTTTAGCGGTAAACACGCATACTTGTGTCTTTGTGGGGTTAAATTGGACTAGATTTAGTCTTCCCCAATCTGAGACCCTATCGAGAAGAGTTTCGACTTCGACACAAGTTTGTTCCGGCACTCTTCGATGCTTTCCCGAGAAGTATTGGCACGGCCTGTGTACATTGCATCACCTTTGCGAAACGCGGAGGAATAAAATCCTCCACTTTACGCCAGTATTCTGTGAGGTCGTGGTACTTCCCCGATTGTGCCGACCGATTCGTACAGCAGCAAAGCTGCTGCGGTGGCCTACCACTGTTTTGGGAATTAGGAAACGAAATTTGGAACAGAAAGGACCTGAGGGATGGGATTGTCACCATTCGGAGAGGATGATGGGAATAAATGGTGACAGCTGTGGAGTCCAGGGCCGCTAATCCCCGTAATCATCGGACAGATGAACCCACTGAACAGAAAGGACCTGAGGGATGGGATTGTCACCATTCGGAGAGGATGATGGGAATAAATGGTGACAGCTGTGGAGTCCAGGGCCGCTAATCCCCGTAATCATCGGACAGATGAACCCACTGAACAGAAAGGACCTGAGGGATGGGATTGTCACCATTCGGAGAGGATGATGGGAATAAATGGTGACAGCTGTGGAGTCCAGGGCCGCTAATCCCCGTAATCATCGGACAGATGAACCCACTGAACAGAAAGGACCTGAGGGATGGGATTGTCACCATTCGGAGAGGATGATGGGAATAAATGGTGACAGCTGTGGAGTCCAGGGCCGCTAATCCCCGTAATCATCGGACAGATGAACCCACTGAACAGAAAGGACCTGAGGGATGGGATTGTCACCATTCGGAGAGGATGATGGGAATAAATGGTGACAGCTGTGGAGTCCAGGGCCGCTAATCCCCGTAATCATCGGACAGATGAACCCACTGAACAGAAAGGACCTGAGGGATGGGATTGTCACCATTCGGAGAGGATGATGGGAATAAATGGTGACAGCTGTGGAGTCCAGGGCCGCTAATCCCCGCATTCATCGGACAGATGAACCCACTGAACAGAAAGGACCTGAGGGATGGGATTGTCACCATTCGGAGAGGATGATGGGAATAAATGGTGACAGCTGTGGAGTCCAGGGCCGCTAATCCCCGTAATCATCGGACAGATGAACCCACTGAACAGAAAGGACCTGAGGGATGGGATTGTCACCATTCGGAGAGGATGATGGGAATAAATGGTGACAGCTGTGGAGTCCAGGGCCGCTAATCCCCGCATTCATCGGACAGATGAACCCACTGAACAGAAAGGACCTGAGGGATGGGATTGTCACCATTCGGAGAGGATGATGGGAATAAATGGTGACAGCTGTGGAGTCCAGGGCCGCTAATCCCCGTAATCATCGGACAGATGAACCCACTGAACAGAAAGGACCTGAGGGATGGGATTGTCACCATTCGGAGAGGATGATGGGAATAAATGGTGACAGCTGTGGAGTCCAGGGCCGCTAATCCCCGTAATCATCGGACAGATGAACCCACTGAACAGAAAGGACCTGAGGGATGGGATTGTCACCATTCGGAGAGGATGATGGGAATAAATGGTGACAGCTGTGGAGTCCAGGGCCGCTAATCCCCGTATTCATCGGACAGATGAACCCACTGAACAGAAAGGACCTGAGGGATGGGATTGTCACCATTCGAGAGGATGATGGGAATAAATGGTGACAGCTGTGGAGTCCAGGGCCGCTAATCCCCGTAATCATCGGACAGATGAACCCACTGAACAGAAAGGACCTGAGGGATGGGATTGTCACCATTCGAGAGGATGATGGGAATAAATGGTGACAGCTGTGGAGTCCAGGGTCGCTAATCCCCGCATTCATCGGACAGATGAACCCACTGAACAGAAAGGACCTGAGGGATGGGATTGTCACCATTCGGAGAGGATGATGGGAATAAATGGTGACAGCTGTGGAGTCCAGGGCCGCTAATCCCCGTGTTCATCGGACAGATGAACCCACTGGCTTTAAAATATATCTTAAAGTACACCCTTTCCAATCAAAAATGAATCGTCGAAATTGGTTGGGGTGGCTATGAGTTATTCGCCAATTTTTTATAAAGAAAGCTAGCAATTTTTTTTTCAGAAATATTACTAACATTCTTGTTAACCATTCCAACTAATAGCATAAGCTTGCTCGTGCTAGGAGATGGTTCACGTCAATAGTCGAATAGTGGATTACTTACGATTTGCTGACCGTACCCTTCAACCATATAGGCTGGTGACGCATACTTAATGTAAATTTAAGACTTACATGGTTTTCATTCATGTCAGATTCCACTGTTAGAATTGGACATTGACAAGCTATAAAATAAAAAAAAGAATCATTGAAATTAGTTACCTGTCGAAAGTTATGATGATAAGGTAACAAACAAAACTAAAAAAATACAGGCGAATTGAGAACCTGCTCATTTTTTAAAGTCGGGTGAAAAAAGAAAAGAAATTGAAGACTCTATTCGCTATATTTAGTATAAATCAGCGGCTTTATAAGCAGAGCGAGAGGTCGAGAACAAGTTTTTTTTTAATGACATAATTACACAGTTGGCCACAGAGGCTGGCCTTTACTGCTTCACCGGATTGAGAGGTGGCGTAGCTCTTAGGTCGCTTAGTCTGAACCTGTATTATCTAGTAACTCGACACAAGGGTCCCCCGGTGAGGGGTAAGAGAACAAGTCTAAATCATTAAAAGAGAACAATGTGTTCTCTATTCCTTCTTCTTCTTAAAGTGCCACTTCGACTATCGAAGGTTGGCAGTCAGTTCACCATACCTCTTTCTGTCTCTTGTGAGGCGAAACAGTTGCACTCGCTATTCCGATCCACTCTCTTATGTTCCGCAGCCATGACTCCTTTCTACGACCAACACTTCTTTTGCCAGCGACCTTTCCCATCAAAATAAGTTGAAGAAGGTCATATCTCTCGTGCAATCACGTGTATACCGAGACACGACACTTTTCTTATGTAGATGGTCTGCAATAGTTGCATCTCGTTGACTCGTCGTAGAACCTCCACATTTGTCACTTTTGAAGTCCATCAAATGCCCAACATGCGCCTATAAGTCCACATCTTGAACGCTTCAATACGTTTTCCAAGGTCGTTCTTCAAAGTCCACGGCTCGCATCCGTAAAGATATTTGTGATATCTCTATCCCTACAACAAACGAACTACTATGTTGTCTATTATAATGGACGAGGCCGCTGAATAGACACCAGTTGATAAGCAAGTTTATGTCTTTGTCGTAAGTACTTAATCTTGAACGGTATCGACCGCAAACATAGTAGTATGTAGACTTCCTGGCGCCTATATTTGCGTCCCTTTCACTCTTTGAATATATTTACAACAAAAAAAATATTTATATAAAAAATAATAATATTTTTTTTTTTTGTATGAAACCTCCATAGTAGAGTCTATGGAGGTTTGTTGTGATGTCAATAAAAAAAGACTTATCAGTGATGTCAAATAGAAAGAGAATAGACGATGACATTCATAATTTATCTTATAGTTTAGCAAAAGCAGGAATAAACTTTTAATGCGGTTTCTTGAATTACAGAGCAACACGAAGTTATTCTTGTTTTTTATTCTTTTTCCTTATACTTCTTATAAAATTATTATTGTTTTTTAGATTTTCTCCTTCTCGAAACCAAAGAGTTTCGGTTGTAATGAAAACCACGGGCCTACGCCAAGTGGGTATCATTTTGAGGGTTGTCTAAGTTGAAGAACTTCCGAACAATTCGACACGTATTTAGTACGGCAGCTTTTTGCATGCTGATATACGTACTGCTGTGTAAGCCAATCTGTTGAATGTAATGATGGAGGTGTTTAGAGATAATACCAGTACTGGAGATCACCAGAGGCACAATATATACTCTGTTCATTTTCCTAAGTCTCATTATTTCCTCTTTAAGCTCTGTGTATTTGTGAATTTTTTCGGTAATAGTTTTTTGAATATTGTGTGTGTTAGGTACAGCTATATCTATTATGATCAATATGAGGTCAATCTATTTAATTTATCTATTACAGTTATATCTGGTCGGTTGTTATGTACTGTTTTATCTGTAAAAAGTGCTCTGTCAAAGTATACCTTGTGGCTCTGGTTCTCCAGCACTGGCTGTTTTCGGTTGAATAAGTTTGTTTGATGGCTATCTAATTATTATTATTATTATTTTTTATTACTATTTATTATTATTTATTTACACTTAATGTGTTAGACATTAAACTAAAATGTATTAAGAGCCGCGGTATTGTGCCGTTTATTTGAAATGGTTAACAAGAAAGTTAATACTATTTGCGAGAAAAAAAAACAAACTTCTTTTTACAAAAAAATATATATGTATATGACAGTACTTAAATGCATAAGAGCCGTGATAGCTCAGTATCTGGGCGGTCGACTCAAGTTGCGTAATACGCTAGCAACCCGAATTCGATCCTCGGTGCCAGCACCAATAAATTTGTTATTGCAATTTTATGTGCTGATTTACCACGCTCTCGGCGGTGAAGGAAAACATCGTCAAACCTACATGTCTTATAAAATTATTCTAAGACATTGAAGTCCTTATGCTCTCTTTACAGAGAAGGCCTGTGACCAACAGTGGGACTGTAAGCTGTAACTAATATACATAATGATGAACGTGTTTATACCGGTAACGATATTAAAGTTATTAACTTATTAAAAAATATATGCTTTCTAGCAAATTCTTGATGATGATCCTACCTATTGTAAGAGGAAACGCAATCTTGTACGGTAAGGCGACGATGGACTTTTGTAATTTTATATTCAATTTTCTCTTGAGGACATTGAAATCGGACGGAAATACGATATTAATTAACACGATTTAAAATTCCTCTGTAATAACCGACTTGTCTAGTGGTTGACACTACGGCCTGAAAATTGTAAGGTTGTTTTTTTTTAAATTGACGAACTACACAGTTGGCCAGAGAGGCTGGTCTTTACTGCTTCACCGGATTGCGAGGTCCATAGCTCTGAGGTCGCTTAGCTTGAACATCTATTAGCTAGTAACTCGACATAAGAGGCCCCCTGGTGAGGGGTACGGCTTGGACGGTTAGGTATTAGCATTCCGATCCGAGGACGTCCGAGGGGGCCGAACCACGACTCGGTCGGTTGCTATTTTATTGATCTAAATGCGACAATCTAAGCTAAACTAACTTATTTGTCACTTTGGGAAGCATTTGTAAGGTTGTAGTGAAACAATCTATAGCAATAACGTTTCTTGAATATAACGAATCGTGGTATAAATCCAAAGTAAATCGTTTAAGAACTTCCTCTACGTATAAATTTAGACAAAGTTATCTTGTTAAATGACTAAACTTAAACCCGTGTTACGATTTTCACTTAATATAACTTTCAAGTTATAGCTTAAGGTGCGATTCACTTAACGGTATACTTTGGTATAGTTGGTAAAGTAGTAAAAAGACGTGAAGAGTCACCACATTACGTGATGCTTTACCAATATGATGGCTATAAACACGTGGGTTAGAAGGCGATAAGTGAAGAGTGAAGTATTGGTATTTTGGGATCCTCGACCATATAAACAAGTTGAAGTAGCAGTGGGTGACACATAGCGCGTAGAACTGATGGCTGGTGGGGCAGAAAAATTCTCGATTTGAGCACACAAGAGGGCATCAATCTTCAGATTGACCTGGCGAGTAATCGTGTAGTTTGGTGTCGATCGGAGCACTCCTCTTTTTGAACTGTCAAACAATCTATACGTCGTACTTTTATTTCTGACGTTAACTTGAGCCCGATATGTTTTTATTGGTGTAGTGGTAGAAACTTGGACCCTCAAGAAGGCAGACAGACCTCGTATTGACGCATTTTAGATGTGGTGCTGGAGGAGAATGTCACGAGTACCTTGGACACCCCACCGCACAAATGTGTCAATTCTCCGGGCAGTGGGAGTCACCGTCAAGCTGTCAAAGATCTGTCTCCGTAGGGTTTTCGAATTCTTCGGTCACATAGCCAGGAAAAACGATACACTGGAAATACTCCTGGTCACAGGCAAAGTACAGGGTAGACGACCAAGAGGGAGAAGCCCTATGCGCTAGACAGACCAAATCAGCAACAACACCAACACGAGAGTCCACGAAGTATTTCACACCGCCAAAGACCGCAACAGGTGAAAAGCGATCGTCCGCCACATAATTAGTGCAGGTCACGACCCTCAGCAATGAGGACAACGGCGCAAAGTGTCCCCCACATTGGTGTAGGTTGTTCTTTAGCCGCTCGAGAAAAGAATAGAAGAGAATGAATAGGGAGAGAAATGAATAATTTTGTTAAAATAAATATTTAATAACGTAAGTTTATTGTTTATATAAAATACAGCAAAATCTAGGCCGGCGAAGTGGGCTGGGTACGCTAGTAGTTTCTAAAATTTATGCCCTGTTATGACTATTAGCCCAAAGAATTTTTTTTTTCGTGCAAAATCATCTAAATATCACATCCACTTGTTGAAAATAACTTAATCTATGGTATTGCCCAACCATGATATTTAAAAAAAATGCAAAATATATCTTCATCACAGTTGTAAAGTTTGAATATTTACGATGTCTTTTAAAAGTATGTACGAGGGTAAAAGTTATCTAACATATTCTTAGCGTTTAACCGTAAAATATTTTCGGAAATATCGGTATTCGCCACAAATACTGTAAAATATGGTAACTTTAACGCGTACACGGAATTCCCTGAAATTGATTCACCTTTCCAATATATTTTATACATATCATGCTGAAATTTCTTTTCTGTGTTTATATTTGTCATTTAATTTGTAATATATTTAAATACGTATATATAATTATGTATTCTTATTAGTAAGCATGTGTCCGGGCACTATCGGCCTAGGGGTTGAGGGGGGGAGACGCTGAAAATCAGTGTTATGGGATTCCATAACAATACGCTAATTCATAGATGGGCTTTAATAGCCATTTTGACTGTTGACGAGAGGTGCTGTCATTCATTCTATTTCTTATAATTCCTATTAATTTGAAGAGAGACGTCGCACTGAACAAACATGTGCGGAGTGTGCTGCGGGAGGCTGCGTGGCTGGGTTCATCACCCAGAAGTACTGGCCGTGCTACAGCTGCGGGCGCCTGACAGTTACGTGTACATGCACCGTCGTCCACCAGTGTTCCTACTGCCCGTCTACAGGACTAACTTGTCTAGGAACTCCGCTGTTGCGCGATTTTGTTTGTTAATACTGTATCACTGCAGATAGATATATTTGTTACACTCAGTCGGTCTTTATCGAAGCTGCCTACAAATGCGTGGAAGTTGTTCAACTCTAATTTATATATTTGTTGTCAGTGCATCAAGGTGTTTTTATTTGTTTTAATTTTAGTAATACCTATATATATATATATATATATAACTTAATTTATTTTTACAACATTAATTTGTTTTATCTGTAACGGTGTTATACATTTTGTTGTTTTAAATAAATTAATAAAATAAATAGTCGGTTTTTGTTTTTACTCTTAAATATACTTGTATATTTTAAATAGAATAATATATATATATATATTTAACCAAATATAACTTCTATTGTCAGAAACGTGACCCGCGGCAGAAAAGATACGAAATGTTTGCACATACTAATGGGTTTTAGCTGAGGGGCGGGCGACGCGGGCCGCGGGAATGTGGATTTGTTTTTTTTCTTACTTTTATTAAAACCGTTTGAAATTGAGACGAAAATGTAGGACACAATAACATAAATATTTTTGCGACAAAAATTTAATTCTGTTCAAACTTCTTTACGTCACGCTACCGGTAATTGTAAATCTATTCTTCTTCTTGAAGTGCCATCTCCTACCGGAGGTCGGCTATTAAAATTTTTGATGCTACTTAACAGAAACCATGCGCCGAATCCTCGGTATCTACTGGCCCGAGAAAATTTCTAATGAACATCTTCTGGAGCGCTGTCGTGAAAGCCCGATCGACCTCCAAAGAAGGGATGCCGATCACATTCCCAAGCAGGCCCTTGATTGGAATCCGCAAGGAAAGCGCAAGCGCGGCCGTCCTAAACAGACGTGGCGCCGCACAGTTGCAGACGAGGCGAAGAACATCGGGAAGACATGGAGCGAGATAAAGCGTGAAGCCCAAGATCGAACGCGATGGAGGTTCACTGTGGACGCCCTCTGCCCCACCTAGGGGACGTAGGATGATATATATAACAGAAACCAAAATCTTTGAAACAAACAAAACATAAAATCCCCTCCAGAAATGTTGGTGCTGTGAATGCACACAATTTTAAAACAATTGAATTGTGAACCTCCATTTTTAAAGTCGTTTAAAAGGGGTAGACATTCACGGTATGTTCAGTAATTTTATAACGTCACATAATAAATTATTGTTCGTTGAAACATGTTCCAAAATAAATTCTCTACTTGCGTAACAAGAAGTATCATTAATCTTATGTTACAATGATATCAAACGAGTTGAATACTATAAACGGTACCACTATCTCTTGTTTTGCGAAAAAATCGCAGAATCGCCGTTTACGGGTTAAGCGAGATAAAAGTGGAGAGGAGGAAAATCTCTGAAAGTATATATAATATAATAAATTTATTTATTCATCTTTCACAAATTTAAATGCACAGTTTACTTATACGTTTACAGTTTACGTAGATCTTAAATTTGTGAAAGACTGGTGTCTGAACTAGGTTACCCTGTAAGACAGATCACCAGCCCCCCACCAGACTTATGATAGTTCTGTAATTTATTAATATTAACTTACGAATTAGCATGCAAGAAAGAAAGTGTGTGGTGTGTGTGTGAATGTGTGGTGTATGCGTGGTGTGTGTGTAGTGTGCTTTATATGTTATTTAATTTATGATGAGATTTTTAACAAATTTTCTGTGGTAGTATAGTCGAGCTTTAGTAGCCAAGGTATGAGGACTTTTTTACATTATTTTACATTAATATTTGCCATGCCTATGTGGAAGCTTCTATTAATTTATTTTATTAACAATTTAATAATACTAAATTAAAAAATATATATATTATTATTATTATTCATTTATTCAAATAAGTAACTAAGTCATTATTTTAAATAACTATTAAATAACAACCCTAGACTAAATTATAAGATTATAATATGAAATTATAATTATAATTATTTGATTATAATAATAATATAAAAAATATAATATAATATTATACTAATGGCTTGACTATGCTTATGAACACCTTACCCCAAGTGAGACGGCGCAGCATCTGTTTACATAAACACAGTCAAGCCTTTGAGCGATCATGCTCAGGATGCTGTTGGAGCTGGTCCGCACCCTGTACACTAGAGATGCACACCTTTTGCGCATTGTCGCAAAAAAGCATGCCATCTGTGCATCCGCGAACATCCCCGATGCACTACAGAAACGGGGCAACCCCAACAGAACCCTGAACGCGTTGTTATATTGAACATGAATTATCATGACCCTTTGCTGTTTATATATAATATACGAGATTGGAAAATTCGCGAAAAAAAATCCAAAAGTTGTTTAAAGTATAAATAGATACCAGACATAAATCAAAATGCTTACACAGGGATATACCAAAGTGAACAATTCATAGACAGAAAGCTACCTTTTATGAAAAAAAAACTGTCACAATAATGTGGCAGTTTTTTTTTTCACTGAGAAAGATTTGCTCAAAAATTTTGTAGAATGCTCAGGAATTTTATGTGTAATTTTCTCCGATGATCTTAAAGATTGTGATTGTGAGTCGTGTAGAAACATATAACGTTTCTTAAGATAGGAAGGGTAGGATGGATTGAACAACAAATTGTGTAGAAGAAAGAGAATGTGAGCATTCCGGCGAAGGCAAAAACTGTTAAAATATATCCAAAAATAATAATAAACGTTTATTTGCTGGAGATATAGTAATTGATATGATAAATAATTTTTAGTTAGGGTCTAGCATATGTCGCCTAACCGGCATGCAAATATAATACATCGAGTCTAATGTACAATTTAAATAATCACTTTTACAAAATCAACACCTCAAAATCACTTCACGTTTTAACGTGTAAAATTCTTTAAGACAATAAAAACTGTTATGAATTAGCCACTGAGTGTCTTCTGGAATCACTGCAATGGTAATTCTCTCATTTCCCTTGGTATTTTGATATATATATTGATGATATATAGTTTTTAAACTGACTTATGGTTTAGGGTACGGCCTGTGAATCGAAAGATCGTGGGTTCGAATCCACCATTGGACTATTGCCGTGAACCATGTCCTAGCACAAGCTTAAGCTTAGTTGGAATGGTTAACAAGATTGTTAGTAATATTTCTGAAAAATAAAGAAATATTGCTAGCTTTCTTTTTTAAAAAAAAAGAAAAATAAGGTTTGAGGAATTCTGCCAATCCGCAGTGATGGACTATGCTCTTATACTTTCTTTACAGAGAAGGCGCCCAGCAGTGGGACATATATATTATAGATAAAGGCTATAACTTTAGCTCTTAAATATTATGTCCATCCAATAGAAGTCATCATCCCATCATCCCATCCTTCAAAAGCACTAAATAACTCTATTTTTGTGTCGTTATTCTCTGTACAGTTCTTTAGGGTAAAATTGTCCAGTACAGGCGTTGGTTAATATAAAATTCAACGCTGACTTTTTAATTTAAATTGAACGGCGTGTCTTGAATCGACTCGACCGTAGTGGTTTACGTCTATTTTCTGCAACTGACTACATATTTCCGTGAAGCGAAAAGTAATTTTCCCATCAGTGGTGTTGCGGTAAATGAGACTTTTTTCTTTCGTTCTTATAGCTGCGTTGATAGAACACGAATACATCGATCCGTCTAGCGACATATTAGGGAGGGGTCATTTTATGTTTACCCATCTGGCGACAATTTGTTAGTAAAAACGAGCATTCTTAGGTAATAGTCAATCTTGTGGAAGTCGAGTATTTACTAGGAAAGAACGGTGATATGTACTACTATATTTGCGGGCAAAATTAACAACAGAGTTCCAAATCAAATCAAATGGTAAATGCTTGCGGCCACCGGATATCCTTTTTGTATTTCCGAATTATCATAGGAATATTAAGAAATTGTATTAATCAGAGTCTAACCAAACTCATAGTCTAGTCCAAGTCTCTGCACTGCATAGAAAGAGCTGAGACTTGGACTATAAGAAGTCGGGATAGTCGTGTGATAGACGCCTTCGAGATGTGTTGTTGTTGTGGACTGCCAAGAGAACCAACGAGTCCACACTGAAGGAGGTCAAGATCACATGGCTATCTAAAATATGCCGCCAAAGAGCTCTCATCTTCTCTGGACACGTTATGCGGTCGTCAAAGCACTGTCTGGAGAAATAGATCATTTTATGCGAAATGGACGGCAAACGTGTTCAGACATGGGCGCCTCCAAAATGGTCGCACACAATCACGAAGACGATGGGAGGTAGCATGCAGCGTGCGGTCCACTCCGCCTAGGACCGCACTCAATGGAGGCTGCTTATACGTGGTCACGATCCTCAGTAGTGAGGGAACGAAGAAGAAGAACCAAGCTCAAATCAAACTTATCTTAAAGTATATCCTTTCCAATTAAAAATGGAACATCGAAATCGGTTGGCGCGATAATGAGTGATTCGTCTATTTGTGGCGCATGTTTGATGCAAATTTAGGACTTATATGGTCTCCTGATGATCTCCCATTCAGTTTCATTTAGAATTGGACCAAATTTGAATGGGACCACACGAGAATCACTAGCTTTAAAATAAGAAAATTATCATCATAATCGGTTCACCCGGTCAAAAGTTATGAGGTAACATAAAAAAAAACATACAGACGAATTGAGAACCTACTACTTTTTTGAAGTCGGTTGAAAAATATATATACTTAATCGAACAGTGCTCACGTACCGTGTGCCCTAGATTCTCCCGATGTATAATATAGCATTAGTTGTCGAGGAATCTCCAAAGATACCTCGTCTTCTACCGGGAATTTTTTTATTATAGCTATTATAAATTTTATATTTTAGCCATTTCAACTTGATGTTTTATTGCTATATTGCATATGATATTTTTTTTAATCAGGATCGATTTTTTCTCTGTGACTGTCTCATCATCAAAGATGTTATTAGTACTATCTGTCTTAATTTCCGGAAGCGGTATTTGAACTACCCGATTTAGTTCGTCATCAGTCAGAGTGTCAGGTCATCAGCCTATGTCTATCCACTGCTGGAAATAGGCCTTCCACCGCACACCTAGGCGATCCTCCGCATCCAGCCCTTCTGGCTATCCTTACAAGGTCGTCGGTCCACGCCCAGGGAGGGCGCCCCACGCTTATCCGGCCAATTCGCGGCCTATGTTCCAAGACTTTTCTCCCCCATCTACCTGATTTACTTTGTTTGATTTAAATAATTGTAGTGATGTTGTTTATTTGCAGGAATTATCATTGTTTTTGTACATAACTTAATTAAAGGTATTGTCAGAATGTTTCTAAATTAAAACCGATATAGAATTCGTATAATATATTGAAGTGTATCTTCAAAGTATATTTTTAACAAAGAGCTAAAACTTTGTGTTTATAAATAAAAAAGAAAACGTCTTCCCGAATAGACACAATACGGATAAGCTTCCTGTTCCTTGGATTCGAGGAAACTTTATAGCGTTGCATGTGCCTGCGTTAGAACGTAACGCAGACTCCGTCTTATCTTTACGAACTTGTGTAACATTTCAATTTGATATCGTACTCTTGAAGTTGTCTGTGGATTTTTTTTTTTATAATTCCTAAGCAAGTGCTTGACTACGATGCCACCTGATGTTAAGTGGAAATGCAGTCCTGGATGGTAAGGCGCACTAGCTTAGTAAATGCCTAATCACTCTACTCTTGAAAATACCCACGATGTAATCGGAAGGAAAGACAGACGCGGGCAAACTATTCCAGTCCTTTGCTGTGCGAAGAATGAAAGACGAAGCAAATCGCTTCGTTCGGGTTTGAGGGATGTTCACAACAAAAGGATGAAATCCCGCAGTGCGTCTAGATGTCCGATGGTGGAAAGGGGATGGGGGAATTAGATCATGTAGTTCCTGAGTTTCCCTCCTACACTCTCCAAAATGCAATCTGTAGAAAACCGAAAGGCTACCTTTATTTCTCCTCATATATAATGTGAACGATACACAGACAGAACATCCTGTCAACTTGAATGTTTCCATCTATTAATGATCAGTTAATTGTTTTAGGAAGCATCTACGCGTCTGTAATAAATTCTTTACCTTCTCCTAGTGACGAATTTCATTTACTTGCGCAGCAATTTAACTCTGGAATAGCTTACCGATTGAGAATAGGGAGGCTTCGTCAACTAATGTCATTTTCAATTATTAAACTCTTAAATAGCTTACCGATTGGGAATAGGGAGGATTCGTCAAATAATGTCAATAGTCAATTATTAAACTCTTAAATAGCTTACCGATTGAGAATAGGGAGGCTTCGTCAACTAATGTCATTTTCAATTATTAAACACAAACAGTTATAAAACTTTAGAATAGCTTACCGATTGAGAATAGGGGGCTTCGTTAACTTTCAATTATTAAACGCAAACAGTTATTAAACTCTAGAATAGCTTACCGATTGAGAATAGGGAGGCTTCGTCAACTAATGTCATTAGTCAATTATTAAAGTCTTAAATAGCTTACCGATTGGGAATAGGGAGGCTTCGTAAACTAATGTCATTTTCAATTATTAAACTCTTAAATAGCTTACCGATTGAGAATAGGGAGGCTTCGTCAACTAATGTCATTAGTCAATTATTAAAGTCTTAAATAGCTTACCGATTGGGAATAGGGAGGCTTCGTAAACTAATGTCATTAGATCGCGTGTATCTGAATTCTTTCTACTCAAACAGTGAAAATGACAAACTTACACAGACAGAAAATATTATATCATAGTATTATCATTTATATTTTCTATGTTAATAAATATTTTTATATTTATATATATGTTATCTGTCTGTATGTATGTTAATTTATATTTATTTATCTAAATAAGATAGCTCTTTCAGCTTAGAAGACGTAGCTCTTTAGAAGCTTCAACCTAAACCTTTATTGGAGTTGCTCAGCGCAATTTCCCGAAGGAAATTGGGCTTGTACGTTAATCTTTTGGTGATGGCAATCTGACATAAGGGCAATCGAGGCGCGTGGATTCCGACAATGTTCTTCAAAAATTCTTACACATGCTGGTTTTCTTTGATTTGTTTTTCGTCACCGCTGAGCACGTGATAAACAGATAATGTAATGTATTAATTACTATAATAATATATTTACTTATTATAATGATGACTAATTACCCCCTAATGTACCCCATCTATATATATAAAAGAGAAAGTGTGTGGGTATGTTCCATATAGGCTCCGAAACGACTGAATCGATTTCAATGAAACTTTCAGGGAATCTTAAAATTAACCTGGCGAGTGATCCTGTAAAGTTTGGTTTTGAACTGTTAATTAAAGCTTTTATTTACTATGATGATATTCTATTGTTTCTTAACCCAAAATTGTATTTACATATGCGTTGTGTATATCTATGTTATTATGAACCATATTGAAGTACAATATACTCCTATTGCATGTACATGAGTGTAGGTAATGATCTTCACCCGCTCGAGAAGAGAATGAATACGGAGAGAAATGAATAATTTGATATATTGTGAGAGTTAAATTAAATATTTAATGATGTAAGTTTATTGTTTGAATAAAATAAAGCAAAATCTAGCCTGACGAAGCGGGCTGTATTTTGCTGTACTCTAGTGTTATATAAATTATGAAGGACAATTATGAAATGCGAGCAATAAGAGAAAAGGTGAAACTGCAATAAAGGGAAATGGCGGACGATTTTGAGTCTGTCCATAGAGCTTTTATTTCCGTTATCACCTATATTGCAGCGCTGCAATTTATTTCGGGGAATACATTCCGTAGAACCGGGCTACCCTCAAAATGAATATTTGAGACAGAACATTGTTTGAAAAGCCTTGGTTATTTTTACTTAAAGAAAATGACGGTTTAAAATTTTTGGGCCACAGCAAAAGTGATGTTTTTCTTAGCTCTAATTAATATTTACTGTGATAGCTTATTGCCGTGAATGTACTTTGAACTATTAAGGCACCAAAAACCATAGATTTGGATGCGGTCTTCGAAACATCCTTTATCAATTTAATATATTTTACTTGATCATTAAAACAAATACGGACTGGTAATTTTAACCGAATTCAAAAAGGAGGACATCTCGACGTTTTTGTTGGAAAAGGTATCTATGTTACCATTTTGCTAAGCTACCATGTTTTCAAGCTACCAAACCACAATGCTACCAAACTGGCATGTTGACAAACAACCTGTAGTTCTGGGCTCTCAAGAATAAGACTACGGTATCCCCTGCCTGTCGTACAAGGCGACTAAAAGGGGCCTCGGGTTCACTGGGCGACAAGAGTGGGGGCCTTTGTCATCCGCCAAGGTGGACCCGGGAAGAAGGCGACATCGGCTGGCCCGTGTCGCCTTGCACTGCGAGGGCACAGGGGGAAGTGCTCTCCTTGAGCACAGTGCAGAGTGGCTCCGGTGCGTTCCACTGGAGATCCCGGAGCCTCTCACCGAGGAAGGGCCACCGGGGAGGTTTTAGTGGGTAAAAACCCCACATAACCGTCGCCTTCCCCAGTAGGCGGGGTATCTTTTTGAAGATTTTCTCCTCGTTAACAAAAAAAAAATGTTATCAAGCTACTAAGCTACCAGAATGCCAATATACCAAACTGTCAAGCTAACGATCTAATTTGTTACCAAACAACCATGTTACTAATCTACTAAGCTACCAAACTACCAAGTAGTTTCGAATAGCGAGTGGCGACTGTGTAGAACGATGGCTTTTAAGTTAAAGCTTACAGAAATCGATAATCGCATTTCACTCTTATTTTTAAATTTCCGACATCTCGAACACTTTACAACGGTCATTTCCACGGCCATGAGATTGGTAATATATTCAATGATAATATTTATTTTAAAAAAATGTGACGATTATAATTAAGAAAAAGAAAATACAAGAAGCGGTGTAGCAAAAGGAAAACACCGACATATTTTCACCTCGCAAAAAGCGAAGTTTCTCTACGCTACACAACGAGCCACTACAACATACAAGCGTACTCATGAGAACGAGGTAAGACAAAAATGGGTCATACTAATGCATATGCCATTGTCGTTTCACTCTCTCATCTCTCGCAACCCTTAGAAATAGTTAGAATATAATTTAATCAGAATATTCTTAATGTAAATAAATTTATGCTCTTTTTATTGAATTCAAAGAAAGCAAGACGTTCTTAATTCTTCTTTAGTTTTTTTAATGTTTGTGCCTTTGTAGCAACGTTATTTATTGACACGACTAATTTCGAAATGTTATTTGATTTGAATCAGTTTCCATAGGTGAATGAATGAATGAATATATACTTTTTTTATTATTATTATTTATTTATTTAATACATTTGACACATTACAATACAAATTAAGGAGCATCTTAAAAATCTATTTTATGTTTGTCCATATGCTCTCTCAGTTCTCGTACAATTTCTCCGTGTATTGTTTATAAAGACAGTGAACGACCCGTTTCGTCACGAGTGTGTGAGCAGTATCAACGCACTGCACACACACATAGTACGCGAAGACGCCTCATTGTGTGTGAGTGTTCGATACAGGAGCTTCCGGCTATTTTTGTTTGTTATGTAAATTATTAAAGATATTTTTTTAAAACATTTTTAATGATTTTGTTAGTTTCTTTCTCTGTTATTTTTCTTTTATTGCTAAGAGCGATCTCTTTGTACCCTTGTATGGACAAAAATTTGTGTCTAAAAAAGATTTTAGTGGGTCTGTGATTATATTTATATTTTATTTTTTTATTTATTAATAGAAACCCTTGCTTGCCTTGGCTTCCACCATCGATGGATCTGATCTGGGAGGCCGGACTTTGAGAGCTTTTAAATCTTTGAGCCGTAGTAGCTTAATGTCCGTGCCTCAAGTTGCATAGTACACTAGCAACCCGAGTTCGATCCCCGGTTCCGGCACCAATAAATTTATTGCCGCAATTTTATGTGCTGATTTACCACGCGCTCGGCCGTAAAGGAAAACAGCGTGAGGAAATCTACATGTCCTAGAAAATTTTCTAAGACATGTCAAGTCTGCCATTCCGCACTAGGGCCGCGTGGCGGATTATGCCCTACATCTTTACAGAGGAGGCAAAGCCCAGCAGTGGGACATATATAAATGTTACTTTAACTTTAACTTAGACCGTTATTCTCTGTTGAATTTCTTCGGTTCGGATTCAATTCTTTACAGAAATACCAAGCATAGCTCTTTCCATCTCTCATTATGACTAATAAGTTTGTGGAACACCCTAACGGTAATTAATATCTCAGCTACATGTTGATTCATGTGTTGTTAAGATGTAGAAAATTGAAAGAAAATAAGACAAAGAATGCAACACGCTGTACTTAAATTATAAGCCCCGTTGAAAGAGAAGAGTCAAAATGAAATAAGCCTAACTTAGTTTCATAGAGTCGTCAAAGCTTTGTATTTCCGTGGAGCGTCTTCATGCGATTCTTTCTCATCCCTTTATACAAATAATACTCCACAATTTCTATTTTTGTCTTTGTGCATTCAAAAACCAAGTCTCGTTGTCGTGTCTTACGTTTGATTTTATGGCGCAAGCACGAAAGCAATTTAGATGTCAAATTATTACATAAATTGTTTTTTTTATACCTTTCTAAGTAAGTCTCTTCTTCTTCTTTGACGTTCCCTCATTTCTGAGGATCGTGGTCACTAGGGCCCCTCAAATGAACAATCTGCCTCCATCGGTTTCGGTCCGAGGCAGCCCTCACCAGCTGGTAGAGATTAGGAGAGGAGATGGCACCTTTTACTTGGTCAGACCATCGTGTTGGCGACCGGCCTCTTGTTCTCTTGCCTTCATCACCTGAAGAAGCTGTGGACGCCTACAAAACGGCCATTCTGGAGACCGAAACTTCCGAATGGAATGGTTGCTTCAATGTTAGTTCCATCGTATGAAAAAATGTGTCAAATTTCGCAGAGATTACTTCGAAAAGCAATAAATACATTTTTAAATAGTAATGTTGTGTCACTTCCTTGCTTTCCCAAATTTTCAGTGCTGCCCTCGTATATAGACTTTGTTTTTACTTATCTTTTGGGGAACAACGTTTGTAGTGGCAACACTAAAAGGATTGTCAACGAACTTGACGATGTAAGAATTGTTATTGCTCTGCTTTAAATAAAGAAATATCATCAATTATTAAAACGTTTTCACTCGCAAGCATCAATGGGTCATCTACAGTGCACGAGGAAAGCCGCCTGTAGAGAAGAGTGGCGGAGTGAGCTTCCTACCAACACCCGGAGTAGTGCCCACGACTCTAATGTCTCAACGAGTCACCGACTCATGAGAATATAGCACAGTCGACCACTAAAACTTCGCATTAACCCATTCATAAAACGCGAGCAAATCTCCAAAGCTTATCTGTTGTCATTGTTATCCCTTGGGTGATGTTCCCTTTATATAATGTTCACTCGTTTGACCTCTATGAAAGGAATGTACAGAAAATTTAAAAAGGTTTAATGTATTTGAAGCGAGGTTATGAACACGTTTGTCTCACATCTACCTGAACGGGCGTCATTATGTCGATGACATGTGACAAGGGTCCGTAAACCTACCGCTATTTACATTTAAATTTGTATTCATTTAACTAAGTTTAATTGAATAAGTCTATTTAAAAATGACATTACATTTATTTAACATGTGGATATATATCTAGCTGATTAGGTCCCGTATGTGTTTAAAGTTACAGCCTTTATATATATCCGACTGTTGGGCACAGGCCTTCTCTGTAAAAAGAGTATAAGGGCATAGTCCGCCACGCGGCACTGGTGCGGATTGGCAGACTTCACATGTCTTAGAAATTTTCTGAAACATGCAGGTTTTACTAGCCCACAACTACAGTTGTAGGCTCTCAAGAATAAGACTACGGTATCCCCTGCCTTTCGTAGAAGTCGACTAAAAGGGCGAAGGCTTCCCGGGAAGAAGGTGACATCGGCTGGCCTGTGTCGTGTAGGGAGTAATCTCTCCCTTCCTCCCTTCCCCCCCCGGAAGTGCTCTCCTTGAGCAAAGTGCAAAGGGGCTCCGGTGCGTTCCACCGGAGATCCCGGAGCCCCTCACCATGTACCGAGGAAAGGCCACCGGGAAGGTTTTAGTGGCTAAAAACCCCAAATAACCGCCGCCTTCCACGACTGATTGTACATTCCACGACAACATTATCCGTGAAATAGCAACCGACCGAGGCTTGGACCCGGCCCTCTCAGGCGCCCTTGGATCGGTATGCTTACGAGTAACATAGTAACCGTCCAAGCCGAGGTTACCCCTCATCGAGGGGACCCTTGTGTCGAGTTACTAGCGATAGAGGTTAAGCGACCTAAGAGCTATGACACCTCTCAATCCGGTGAAGCAGTAAAGGCCAGCTTCTCTGGCCAATCTGTGTAGTTCGTCATAAAAAAATATTATTAACCTACAGAGTTGCTACCTGCGTCATTGATTGTACATTCCACGACAATTCTTTTACAAAACTAATTGTATTTATGCCTCATTGAAGCTTTCGTTTCTCGTATTCTTCAATACATTTTATTTCCTCGGAGAGGCTCTAACACAAGTCATCTCTCTTTGAATCGAAATAAATTCTTTCCCGATTCACGAATTTATATTCCGCTTTTAATAAAGTAAATTATGCGTTACTGATCGTTTTATCCCTTCCTTTTATGTTAATGTTGGATTCCTATTTCATTTGTTTATTCGGATCTGACTGAAAATAACGGAATATACATTCTTTTTTTTTATGACGAACTACACAGATTAACAAAAATAGATTTTTTATCATCAATTAATGTTTTTTTTAATCATATATGTTACGGTAAGCTGAATAGGTCTCTTAATTGAATTTATAAAGGAGTCTGCGAAAAAAATTTTGTGGATCAAGATCAGGTGAACTAGGCTATCGCCGGGGACCAAATTGTGCCATCCAATTATTTCCGGTCATTTCGTTCACTCTGTCACGTACGTACTTCAACAACGCAACCTTCACGTGCGCCATCTACTAAAATCCAGTTTTATTGCGGATCTATTTTGTCAATATCATAGTTTATGACTTATTATATTTATTTATTTATATGACGAACTACACAAATTAGCCAAAGAAGCTGACTTTGACTTTCTGATCTTCGCCTTCCATCAAGCGAGATAGGAGCCAAACGAGAGCCTATTTAGTATATAAAAAGATCCAAGTGCCTCTCACCGTACGCCCCGGATGATTTTATGATATTTTTTATTTTTTATACATATAATATAGGTTTAAATATATATATATATATATATATATAGATAAATAAAATTATATATATACATAATATAATAATAAATAAAATATACAAATATATATATATATATATTTGTATATATATATATATGTATATATATATATATATATTGTGACAAAACGTGTGTAAAAAGTATTACATATATATCATAACAGTATAAATGATATTAGGTGGACTTGTCTAAGTAAAACTTTTTAACTTTGATTTTAAAAGTATTTATCGTCTGTGATTTCCTAATGGCAACAAGAAGAGAGTTCCACTGACGAACAGCGCGTACAGTAAATGAGTGCACAGTGGGTGTCATGCACAGATATTTTCAGCATGAGATTCTCTGATGATCGCAAATTCAACGAATTCGAACCGTGAAGGAATTGAAAACGGATAAGATAGATATGATGATATACTTAATGCAAATTTAAGGCGTAATGTTTTCTCATGGATGCCTTTGAAAGAATTATCTTTTACATAAAAAAAGAATCATCGGAATCAGATCACCAAGTAGAAAGTTATGAGGATAAATTGAGGATCTCCTCCTATTTGAAGTTGGTTGAAAAAGAGCAGTGTATAGTAAAATGCTTGAAATTATTGATAATTACGATTAATTGAAATCGAACAAGATTAATATAGCGCTGACATAATGGATGGAGCAATGGGAAAGAGTGTTGCTATATTCAAAATTATGACAAATTTTACTATCAGATAATGTTGCTATAATAATAATATTTATGTTTTGTACTAAACAGACAGTTAATGAGTATCGTTAACGGACAATCATGTATGCGTAGATATATGGATATGAATGAAGCGAAAAAGGTGTGTCATGATCATACTAATTGTAAGTCCGTGATCTCTGTCCACCCCTGCGAGTGACATATTTGTCGTATTTGTTACTCAAAAGGTCCTATTTCACTGTAATGAATTTTTTTTTTTTATAATTTCTAAGCAAGTGCTTGACTACGATCCCACCTGATGTTAAGTGGAAATGCAGTCCTGGATGGTAAGGCGCACTAGCTTAGTAAATGCCTATTCACTCTACTCTTGAAAATGCCCACATTGTAATCGGAAGGAAAGACAGCCGCGGGCAAACTATTCCAGTCCTTTGCTGTACGAAGAATGAAAGACGAAGCGAATCGCTTCGTTCGGGTTTGAGGGATGTTCACAACAAAAGGATGAAATCCCGCAGTGCGTCTAGAAGTCCGATGGTGGAAAGGGGATGGGGGAATTAGATCATGTAGTTCCTGAGCACACTCTCCAAAATGCAATCTGTAGAAAACCGAAAGGCTAGCTACCTTACGCCTGTGCTCAAGACTGAGCAGATTGGTTTCAGCTGCGTAACCAAATGAATTAATAATACTTTGATTTATGTAAACACAACCCTAAATATGGGCCTCGGTTGTAATTATTATTCAGATATTATGTTTCTTCATTAAACTTCTGTCTCCAATTAAAGACGGTGGAGATTAATTTACTGATAAATTAAATTTATTTGCCCACTTACTAAACTTCAGGCAGACGTATAATTAATCTCATCTAGTTCAAAAAGACTCAAAATAAAAAACGGGATGGGATTCTAAATAGAAATTAATAATTTTTTTTTTTATGACGAACTACACAGATTGGCCAGAGAAGCTGGCCTTGACTGCTTCACTGGATTGAGAGGTGGCATAGCTCTTAGGTCGCTTAGCCTGAACCTCTATTGCTAGTAACTCGACACAAGGGTCCCCGGTGAGGGGTAACTCGGCTTGGACGGTTACTATGTAACGCGTAAGCATGCCGATCCGAGGGCGCCCGAGAGGGCCGAACCACGACTCGGTCGGTTGCTATTTCACGGATAATCTAAGAGACATTCAAAAACTAAACTAACTTTGAGTGCCACTTCGGGAAGCGTTGGCGCTGGGAGAAGAAGTGGCCGAACAAACTCCAGCAACGCTCTTAACATCTAAGGGGTGGGGCCTGCCCATAAAATAGCGGTAACGCGCAAGGATTATTCTTAACTTAACTACCTTTGAACAAGATATGGAGAGGGCTAAGCTTGGAGTATCTCTACGAGATTATATCAGGAATGAGGAGATCCTACAACCTTACTATTTGCAGATCGTACCCTAAACCATTAGGCTATTGACGCCTCGATATATGATGATTTGTATTTTTTAAAAATATATTAGCAGCTATTATATTTTTAGCATATTTAAAATATATTTGATTTTGATTACTTACCCAGATTAAGATTAGCGCAAAACTATCAATTTATTAATTATGATTTATGTACGAACTTGTGATAAAATCTCTTTGGTTATACTATTTGTATCTGGTTGGTTTTGGTATCATTGAAAGTTTAAATTTTAAAGAACATAATTTCAAATTCAAATTAGGAAAATGAGTGATTTTCATTTGTTTTTTGCACTATCAAGATGATTGAATCTAATGAAGAAATTCAATAAATTTTATTACAAAAGAGGTAAAATGCAACGCGAGCGGCGAAGAATAATTACGATGTATATGGCCACTGCTGTGTTTACGTAAAAAAGAAAACATCGGATAAAATATAGTTTTAATTGCTTCAATAGCAGAGCATTAACCGTTCCGATAAACAGGGCTCGGGGAACGTCCGACCCAAATCAAATGCAGGCGCATTACATCCACTTGAAAGTTACCAAGGAGTATATATACGTAGTTAAGAATATAGAATATTATCTTTTAAAAACCTTTTTCAAATACATACAATCGTACTTGCCCAATCGTATAAAAATAGGTATCTAAAAATTATCTACAAATTATTACAGACACACGTAGTAATTAAATTATCTACGTGTGTCTGTTTGTAATTTTAAACTACTAATAACGGCTAATCTCTGAAACTGCTTTACCAATTGAGAGTGTTTTTCACTACTCAAGGGACTTTCACTAGCAGATAGCTAATTTTAGCGTCAATAGCCTAATGCCTTAGGGTAAGGTCTTTTTTTTTTTTGTTCACGCGGGGGAATCTTTTTATAGACCATCCTCCGGTACCCTGGGTGGGCCCGGAGTGATGTGTGGGACTCGGCCTGGACAGCCCCTACCCACTAAACCTTCCGCGAATGCCATCAGCCGTTATGAGCGGGGTGCCCCGGATCTGTCAGCGACAGGACACCCCAACGACCGGCCGGTCCCGGCAAAGACCGGACTTCATCCTCAAAGGGGACTTCTCCGGCACTCAGAGAAGTCCCGACGACGCCGAAGCATGCTGGATTACGCCGAAGCCGCTCGGATTACGGGGACGGCAAGAGGAGGCGTTCGTAATGCCTCCTGCGCACCCCGATACGTCGCCTGCGGAGGGGGGGAGCCTCTGCGCTTCCCTCCCTGACCCGCTCGTCAGCCTCCTTCTGGGACATGACCGTCTCACAGAAGGAGGCGACCGCCGTCCAAGACCTGTCGCTCGAGACCATCGCAAGAGCGACGCTCGGAAGCGACAGGTCTACACCACCGATGGCAGATACCATGTCATGGCGCTGCGCTTCCCATCTCGGGCACACCTAGAGGGTGTGCTGGGCAGAGTCCACCGCAGCACCACAAAGGGTAAGGTCTGCGAACCGTACGTTCGTAGGTTACTATTATGACTATTGATGTGAACCATCTCTTAACACAAGCTTAAGCGTAGTTGCAATCAGCCCCGTAGTTCAAGGCTCGTAGAATAAGGCTACGGTATCCGGAACCAATCACCATGCACCTACGAAGGGCCACCAGAGGGGTTTTAGTGGGTAAAAACCTCACATAGCCTATTGTTAATATAAGAAATACAAACGAATTGAGAACCTTCTCCATTTTTTAAGTCGGTTAGAAAGTTATTTCAGAATTTATGAAACAAAAAGTGTAAGTTGATTACATTCTTTTGTAAGTTCAAATATAATAGCAAATATAGTATTCCAGAAAGCTTTTGTTCTGTAGGGTAGCATGGAATTACTTTTAACTTCGGACTATTGCGCGTTTAATTAAACTATAAAATCACAAAATTTTATATATGCTTTTAAAAATACATAAATTGTGTTATACTGACCGGAGCAATATAGACAGTCGGAGAAGAGATGTTGGAATTCCTACTCACAAAGTAAACACAAGTTTTGCCAGTTTCCAATATAGAAAGCTATCAAGCTACGTTTATAAACATATAAACAAGAACTTACAAATTAATGCTTTAAACTGGCACGACTGTAAAGCATCTTTACTAAAGTGGCTGGAAAGTTTGGACTATGAGCATACGGAGTCAATATTACGATACCAGTTTCAATAATATCTTTTTGTACATTTTCATTGTAATCTCACATAAATACACACATTCACACACACACATACATACATATAATTACTTTATACTAATTAACTATAAAACAAAAAAAAAATATGATATGGTTAAGGAGGAGCTGGATCTTCTGGCACAAGTATATTTTATACTTAAAAGAAGATCCAAACATTGTATACTTGCTTTATATGTTTTTGAAAATAAAGATTTTATTATTATTATGGTGTTTACAACATTGTTGTATCTCCTCTTTTTCGAGGGTGAAAATGTAGGTACGGGCCGAAGCCAAGTACTTGTAATAGAATTATATAAAATTAGATAGGGACAGAATTAAGGAATTTACGTGTGAGACGGCATGTATTGAGGATCACGGCTTTTTGTAACTGCAAGTATGTGGATGGATTAATGTCAAGTAATTTTAAGTTTGTGTGGAGGGTTTTTGGTATTACACCTGTAGTAGATAGCACTATTGGGATTGTTCGGACATGACTGACTTGCCACTGTGTTTTGATCTCTATGGAAAGTTCTGTATATTTTGCAATTTTCTCGGAGTGGGTCGTTAATAAATTATGTATATTACATACTGCAATGTCTATGAGGGATACTGTTTTGTTCTGTTTATCTAATAAAGTTATATCCGGTCTGTTGTTGTAAATGGTTTTATCTGTTATTATGGTTCTATCCCAGTATAGCTTATAATCGGAGTTTTCAAGGACGGGGTCAGGTTTATATTTGTAATATGGGACTTTATCTGTAATTAATTTCTTTTGATATGCTAGGTATTTATTATTATTATTATTACAAAGGCCGTGTCGATCTGTGTGCGAAATTGCCAGGAAATATATTGTCGCCCTGCCTCCTAAAATTCTACTTTTGTCCGTTTTATACCTTTGTTCCGTCTACCGTCGGCCGTCTACGTCTAACAGGTATAAGAAAACAAAGTTTCCCTGTTTATTTTTGCGGTTTGTGTGAACAACCTTTTGTTTTGTGAAACAATTTCATTTGATTTTGTTTACACGATTCCTTTTCGTTATTATTTAAGCACGGATGTTGAATTTCTTTAAGGAAATCCCGTGAGGAGAATAACAACGTGTTACAAATTATTCCATAATACTCTACAATTATAACCTTTTTTTTGTTAACGGGGAGGAAATCTTCAAAAAGATACCCCGCCTTATTATGTGGGGTTTTTACCCACTAAAACCTCCCCTGTGGCCCTTTCCTCTGCGCATGACGAGGGGCTCCGAGATCTCCAGTGGAACGCACCGGCCTCTGCACTGTGCTCAAGGAGAGCCCGTCCCCCTGAGCCCTCGCAGTGCAAAGCGACACGGGCCAGCCGATGTCGTCTTCTTTCCCGTCCACCTTAGCGGACTACAAAACCCTTGTCCCCAGTGAACCCGAGGCCCCTTTTAGTCGCCTTCTACGACAGGCAGGGGATACCGTAGTCTTATTCTTGATAGCCCAGAACTACAGGGCTGTACGTTTATAACTTCAACTTTTCAGTTAGTTAGATAGAAATAAGCTTCTCTAGAGAGTCTAGACATATTATATATAGACATATTCTTTATTGGCAAACAAAATGAAACACATCAAAAAACATCAAAAATATTAAAATAAAAAAAAAACAGTGAAAGAAAAAAACGGACAAATAGGACATAAGATATGATGCTAATATCGGACACCGTCTCAGCATGTGCTGGTTTTCAGCAGTTCCCAGGACTACCCAAAGTCGTGCGCGCGCAATACTACATTTACATGGAATTTATACAGACACTAAATATACAAGAAATATGATAAGTTATGAGATTAATATATATTTTATACAATAAAATAATAGATGAATTTTCATAATTCAATATATTATTAAGTTAAAATAAGTATAATAAGTATATTATTATATTTAGGCCTGTAGTACTGGGCTCGTAGAATAAGACTACGGCATCCCCTGCCTGTCGTAGAAGGCGACTAAGAAAAAAAGGGGAAATGCGTCCAAGGTAAACATCGACAAAAAAATCCATCGTAAAATTTGTGTCTTGTGTACGATGATGGGTTTTTGGGATAGTGGCATTCGGGTAAAATGCCTTTTTTTTATTTTCACACGTGTTCTTTGTCTTCTAGTGTGCCGCCGGTAAAGAAAAGTTTCACAGAATAATGAACAATAATGGAATTATATTTTATAAATTTGTTACGCTAAAAATATACAGTGGAAAAGTCTAGGCAAAAGGAAAAACGCTGACATGTGGCTTGTAAAATGTTCTCATTCTAAATATGTTATAAATATTTGTTATCCTCTAAAATACTTTTTGGTGAATTGGCAAATGCCAGTCGCCACAGATTCACCAGATGTAAGACATAACTTTTTTTTTTGTTTACGGGGAGGAAATCTTCAGAAAGATACCCCGCCTTATGTGGGGTTCTTACCCACTAAAACCTCCCCCGTGGCCCTTTCCTCGGTGCATGACGAGGGGCTCCGGGATCTCCAGTGGAACGCACCGGAGCCCCTCTGCACTGTGCTCAAGGAGAGCACGTCCCGGGGGGGGAGGTTACTCCCTCCCCCCCTGTGCCCTCGCAGCGCAAGGCGACACGGGCCAGCCGATGTCGCCTTCTTCCCGGGTCCACTTTGGTGGATGACTCAGGCCCCCACCCTTGTCGCCCAGTGAACCCGAGGCCCCTTTTAGTCGCCTTGTACGACTGGCAGGGGATAACTAACTTAACCAGGAACTCTCCGCTGTCGCGCGCGTTTGGGTTTGTTTATACCATCTCACTGCACATTGATATATTTCGTTGCACAGAGTCTGTGTTTATCGAAGCTGCCTACAAATGCGTAGAAGGTGTTTGACTTTATTATATTTATATATTATTGTCAATACATAAAGCAGCTTTTTATTTGTTTTAATTTTAATAATATATATGTAACTAAGTTTTTATAACATCATATTGGTATTATCTGTAGCGGTGTTATAATTTTTGTTGATTTAAATAAATAAATAATAAATAAATAACAGGCTTGATAAAAAGGGAACGTTTACTCTGTACTCCGCTGAAGGGTAAAAAGAATTTAAGAGATTTTTAGTTATATATACATTTCGTCACGTGAAGAGCTATGCATTCAATACGTCCGAACCTCCATCTGCGTGTTCCCATGGGGATTGTATCCCTTTGATTTATGCTTGGGAACAGACAAATAGCTTATATACACAATAACAACAATAGTAGGAAACTGTCGTCGATCAAAATGAGTGAATAAGGAAATTCGAGTGAAGAAAAACTTTTTTAAATATATGTATTTAAATAAATCTTTTCCACCGACTTCAAAAGGAGTACGTTCTCAATACGTCTGTTTTTTTTTACTTATGACCTTATAACTTTCGATTGGGTGGACCGATTTTGATGATTCTTTTTTTATTTCATTCCATAAGGTCCTATTTGAATCTAATACCGACAATGGCATCCATGAAAAAGACATATAGTCTTAAACTTGCATCAAGAATGCGCGCCACAAATATACGAATAACTCAAAATCACGTCAACCGATTTCGATGATTAATTTTGGACACCCAGTTATTGGAAAAGACGTACTTTAAGCGTAGTTTGATAAGATTTGGTTAAGTAGAACTTAACTCTATTTCGTTATATTCTTACGAAAATTCGTAATTACAAAGAGGGCGTTCGCATATTATAGCGTTCAACGTTTGATTTAGTTTGAAGCAGAGATCAATGGTTTTTGTTTTTGCTCACTTTTTTTATTTGGAAGTTGGTGCGTTCCATGAGGTCCTATTTGGTTCAATTCTAACAATGGCATCTATGAAAAAAGACATATTCTTTCCAACCAATTTCGACGATCCATTTTTTATTGTAAGGACGTACTTCAAGAGTAGTTTGAAGGAAGTTTGGTTTGGTTCTGATTATTTCTATTTCGTAATATTCCTACGATAAATCGGCAATACAAACAGGGCATCCGCGCCGTAACAGCGTATAGCGTTCTATTCGATTTGAAGTCGGTTTTTTGTTTTTGCCCGTAAATATACTTTACAATTTACGCTCGTACTGATATTATTTAACCTAATAAAAATACGTGCACATAAATTACAGTAATTACATAACCGTACAGGGTATCCTTTGATGGATGTATTTCGAATCCGGTCCTGAAATAATAACCTTTGGGTGCTCCCTCATGAACGATGTGACTAAAATTATGTTCGTTGTGCCCTATCGCTATATTTCTCTATGTATTCCACACTTTCTTTTTTTGTATGGCGGAGGGGAAATCTTCTTCTAAATACCCCGCCTTCTGAGAGGAAGGCGGAGTTATGTGGGGTTCTAACCCACTAAAACCCCCCCAGTGCCCTTCCTCAGTGTGAGGAGCTCCGGGATTTCTAATTGCACGCACCGGAGCCCCTGTGCATTGTGCTCACTAAGCACGTCCCGGGGTGGAGGTTACTCCTGTACCCTCGCAGTGCAAAGCGATACGGGCCAGAAGATGTTGTCTTCTTCCCGGGTCCACTTTAGCGAACGACAAAGGCTCCCTTGTCGCTATTTTCAAGTGTAGAGTGAATAGGCATTTACTTAGCTAGTGCTCATTACCATCCAGGACTGCATTTCCACTTAACATCAGGTGGACACTTGCTTAGAAAATATAAAAAAAAATAATAACATAAAAAATATAATATTAAAAAATAAAGGAATTATCACTTAACTAAGACAACAACTCATTGGGAGGTGCGACTGACGCTAAAAAATGTTTTTTTTTAATTTATTTTCAAGAATCATTCTTTATTATATTTAGTTCAAATGTTATCTGTCCATACAACAGTTGCCTGAGAGAGATCTTAGCGATAAAGTCGCCCATTTTACAATGGATTGTAAAATGTACCTTAGTTCTGTGATTTTATTCTTTAACAATAATAAAGGAATCTATTTATCTATCCATGTTATTTATCTATGCAGTTATTTTGCTGTATGAATAATGAAAGACGAGGCAAAACGTTCTGATTTGAGGACCCGAGAGCATATGTATACTACAAAAACGAGACGTTTGCTCTCAATGGCTTGGATTACGTTACGCAACAGAACGGAATTGTTACCTATGTCATGAAATATGGACAGGAAACATACATTTATGAATATTTATTGGCCGTCACTTCACGGCCTTTTTCGTGTGGGGTTTGCGTTATGCAGGGGCGCAGCGGTGTTTTGCACGCCTGTGTTAATTTCTTTAGTTTTTTTTGACAAGCCTAAACTGATAGTTCTGAGAAGCTGACCGCGACACGCATTTGAGATGTCGAACAGCTGTTAGAGCGCCTGATCCTCTATTGGCAGTAACTTTAAAGATCTCTTCTCGAGATGTGACCTCGGATTCTTTTGTTTTTAATTTTCTTACACGTTTTATTTTCCCCTGTCGAATATATTTTCATTGAATTCGATTCTCACTAAGTATATAAGACTTTGTAGATAAAAATTTCATAATAAGTTGTTTTAAAGCTAGATTTTTAAGTAATACCTTCGTGGTAATTTCTATTAGTTAAAATTATTAAATAGTAGATCAAATCTTAAAAGATATCGCAATAAAGCAAGTCCCAATCCAATCTTTTTCTGAAAGTATCTACACGTAATAAAAGCGCAATTATAAATTATAAAAGATATACACTCCTGAGCAAAAATAAAGGGTCGATTAAGAAAGTTTGAATATCTCGGAAGATAAAGACGCCAGCTAACTGAAATAAATTGTGCATGATAGACAATTAAATATCCTTAAAATAAAATATTTTTATTAATTTATTTATATTTCATTAAAAAAACATAAACTTAAACGAAAAAGGATATCTTACGTAAACTTGGATAATACAGTATTTCTCATTAAATTTTATTTTTATTAAAATTTTAGTACTTAGTGTTGCCTCCATAAGCCTATCATGCCCAATCATTTCAGTCAGCTAGCGTCTTTATCTTCCGAGATATTCAAACTTTCTTAACCGACCCTTTATTTTGCTCAGGGCTATGTTTACAAAAGTTACTCGTTTAAAGTTGTAACATACAACTGTACTCAGAAGCATTATAATTTAGGGAGTTTTTGGGAATTTTAAAAGGATTCATTTTAGTAGTATTGTAATAATAATGACAAAAAAAAATCTTTTAATGATAGTTCCACACAAAATGCTTTATTTCCTCGTGCTTACACTGCAGCGTTTCAATTCATTCCATGAGCCATCCTGAATGCCGCTTCAGTTGAATATTTCAATGGGTGCTTTGTTCGGATATTTAACTCGGGGTTTTTTTGACGTGCGGGGTTTTAGGCTTGGTATACACTTGTTGGAAAAAGATTTTTTGACGTCCCAGTTTCTCTTTTACATGTTCACGTTAAACGACCATTACTTGGCTTGGCTTAGTAGAGCAAGCTTTTTTTGTTAACGCTGTATATCTTTGAATGATACTGCTTTTGGGAGACGGGCGGTGGTTACATGAAATGGTGAAACTAGGTTCCCTATCCTCCGGGATCTTTTACGGAACGCAAGCCGAAGGATTTACAAAAAAAGGAATCTTCTAGCATCTTATTTGTTTTGTTGAAAATATTCAAAAAGATTTCGCACAGAATTACTTTATGGGCGCAATTTTACCAGGTTTTATTATCAACTCTCCCCCCCTCCGCAGGCGACATATCGGGGTGCGCAGGAGGCGTTACGAACGCCTCCTCTTACCGCCCCCTTAATCCGAAGCGGGGCCAGGATGGGTACCTGACCCCAGCATGCTTCGGCGTCGTTGGGACTTCTCTGAGTGCCGGAGAAGTCCCCTTTGAGGATGAAGTCCGGTCTTTGCCGGGACCGGCCGGTCGTTGGGGTGTCCTGTCGTTGACAGATCCGGGGCACCCCGCTCATAACGGCTGATGGCATTCGCGGAAGGTTTAGTGGGTAGGGGCTGCCCAGGCCGAGTCCCACACATCCCTCCGGGCCCACCCAGGGTACCGGAGGATGGTCTATAAAAAGATTCCCCCACGTGAACAAAAAAAAGGTACTCTTTTATTCACTAAAGATATTCAGATTAAGCGACCTAAAAGGTGCTTTCATCATCATCACCAGCCTGTATCTATCCTCTGCTGGGAATAGGCCTTCCCCAATACCTTTCACCGTATACGATCCTCCGCTTTCTGCCTCCAGCCACTTACGGGTATCCTTATAAGATCATGGAAAAACGCTGTATGCTTCTGCGATCCATGCGCGGCGTCCATTGTAACACTTTCCTCCACCATCTGCCGTCACTGACACGGCAGATGTGGTCGCTCCACTGCCACATCAACTTTTTGACTTTAAGAGCTACGTTGAATTTCTTCGTTTCGGATTCAATCCCTTATGCAAATGCCTAGCATAGCTCTTTCAATCTAGTTCATATCTTCTTTTTTTTAAAGAAAGCTAGCAATATTTCTTTATTTTTTACATAAATATTACTAACATTCTTGTTAACCATTCTAACTAAGCTCCAGCTTGAGCTAGGAGATGGTTCACGTCAATAGTCGAATGGTGGATTCGAATCCACGACCTTACGATTCGTAGACCGTACCCTAAACCATTAGGCTATTGACGCTTTAAATGCCTCCTGTCTGATCAGTGTAATTCATTTAACAAAAAGAGAAAAAGAATAATTTCTAAAACAATATTTATTTCAAAGCTACAGGCTACATTATTACAGGAATGGTCTTAATAGTCGACATCAGAGTAATTAATGTTGTCAGCTCGGTCGCCACTATTGTACCCTCGTCTTGCATTCTAACGTTGCCTAACGTAGTTTGTCGAATCTGTGTTTCAGATAGTAAGAACATTAGAATGCAAATATTGGACGTTGTTATATTATCATTGTTTAAAATATACAAAATTTGTTTTCGCAGAGAAATAGATATGCTTCTGCTATATTTGGACGAACACAGTTGGCCAGAGAGACTGGCCTTGACTGCTTCACCGGATTGATAGGTGGCATAGCTCTTAGGTCGCTTAGCCTGAACCTCTATTAACTATTAACTCGACACAAGTGAGGAGTAACCTCGGCTTGATCGGTTACTATTTTACGCGTTAGCAGTCCGATCCGAGAGCGCCCGAGAGGGCCTAACCACGACTCAGTCGGTAGCTATGATATTTTCAACCTCCGACGGTTGCGAATGGACGCTTCGAGTAATTACTGATTCTAGTTGGATACTCCTTTCTCAAAGCTAGCAACGCAACTGCAAATCTGGTGCTGGGGATATATATGTCCGATGATGATCTAAGTCAGAGGTTCCCAACCTCATGGCGCCCGTGGAACGAATCGTATGTGCTCGCCACTATTCGACACAGACTGATTTTTTTCGTAAACTATAATTAAAAACTGTGAATTATTACTACGTTAAATAATATTTATGTTTATTATTTATTAATAATTATGAATATAAGAAATTAAAATGAGAAATTATTTAGGAGTTGGTCGATTAAAAAAGGTGGTGACCGCCATTCGATCGATATTTTAGAATGTGCTCTAAGCTCTAAGTACAAAAAGGTTAAGGTCCCCTGATCTGGTCAGGTAACAAATAAAACTCGTTTGTCCCTTTAAATAATATTTTTTATTAAAATGAGATCTAATAAAATCTCATAAAATAGTGAATGAATGAGATAGAATGAGGTTCAGCGAATCAACGAATGTACGTAAATGTCAATCATATATAATAACTGCTTCTTTAGCAACAGAAAACGGTTGTTCAAATAATGTTTACGTTAAGATGTTTATCATGGCGTTCTTAATTGTTGGTATTATATTAAAAAATTAAAGTTACAGCCTTTTTTATTAATATAATATAAACGTCCCATTGTTGGGCGCAGGCCTTCCTTGTAAAAAGAGTATAGGGGCATAGTCAGCCACTCGGCCTAGTGCCATCCGCATTCTTCACATGCCTTAGAAAAAAATTCTAAGATATGTAGGTTTCTTCATATGTTTTCCTTTACCGCCAAGCGCGTGGTAAATCAGCACATAAAATTGCAACAGCAAATTTATTGGCACCGGGTATCGAACTCGGGTTGCTAGCGTGCTATGCAAATTGAGCCAACCGCCCGAATACTTTTTTTTTTTTGTTAACGGGGAGGAAATCTTCTAGAAGAAACCCCGCCTTCTGGGGGAAAGGCGGCGGTTATGTGAGGTTTTTACCCACTAAAACCTCCCCGGTGGCCCTTTCCTCGGTGCATGACGAGGGGCTCCGGGATCTCCAGTGGAACGCACCGGAGCCCCTCTGCACTGGAGGTTACTCCCTCCCCTGTGCCGTCATAGTGCAAGGCTATACGGGCCAGCCGATGTCGCCTTCTTCCCGGGTCCACCTTAGCGGACAACAAAGGCCCCCACCCTTGTCGCCCAGTGGACCCGAGGCCCCTTTTAGTCGCCTTATACGACAGGAACCGCCCGAATACTGAGCTATCACGGCTCTTTATTATATTGATAGAAATAAATTATTAAAAAACAACATTTGCGGGGTCAGCTAATATAGCTAATATTTAAAATATTCATAGTTTACTTTCTACGACAAGTAACAACATAAAATGTATGCAGGCTACCATGAAATTGAAGCTTAACTAAATTCCGATGCAATTTCAACAACAAAATTTCCACGTAATTCCCGGCACATTGGTTATTAATCAACCAACAACTAAAATTCACTCGAGCTTTCAAACTTTCCCGCTGAAATTTAAAGTACGAAGTTAACAAAATCTGATAAACCGTTTCTTAGTTATGAATTCTTTACATAACATTTTGGTAAACTATACCCACCTACGAAGCCGCGAGTTTCGATTTTTATTATTATGTCAGTAAGATCGAAAAATATTATTCACTAGCGTACCCAGCCCGCTTCGCCGGGCTAGATTTTGCTTTATTTTATTTAAACAATAAACTTTTTTTTTCGTTAACGAGGAGGAAATCGTTAAAAAGATACCCCGCCTTCTGGGGGGAAGGCGGCGGTTATGTGGGGTTTTTACCCACTAAAACCTCCCCGGTGGGCCTTCCTCGGTGCATGGTCCCTCACCGGGATCTCCAGTGGAACGCACCGGAGCCCCTCAGCACTGTGCTCAAGGAGGGCAATTCCCGGGGAGGGGAGGTAACTCCCCCCCCTGTGCCCTCACAGTGCAAGGCGACACGGGCCAGCCGATGTTGCCTTCTTCCCGGGTCCACCTTGGCGGACGTCGAAGGCCCCCGCCCTTGTCGCCCAGTCAACCCGAGGCCCCTTTTAGTCGCCTTCTACGACAGGCAGGGGATACCGTAGTCTTATTCTTGAGAGCCCAGAACTACACGGCTGAAAACAAACAATAAACTTACATCATTAAATATTTAATTTAACTCTCACAATATATTAAATTATTCATTTCTCTCCGCATTCATTCTCTTCTCGAGCGGGTGAAGATCACTACTTACACCCATGTAAATATCAGCAGCATCAGTAGACGGATACATTCGCGGCGCTGTAACTTACTTGAATACTTCAAAATCCTTAATTATTATATTTAATATATTGGTACTTCAATATTGTTAATAATGACATAGTAAATAAAAGCTGTATTTGACAGTTCAAAAAGAGGAGTGCTCCGATCGTCATCAAACTTTACAGGATTACTAGCTGGGTCAACCTGGAAACTTTCAGGGAAGATTCCCTTATTGAAATCAGTCCAGTCGTTTCGGAGCCTGTAAGGAACAAACTCACTTTCTCATTTATATATATAGATATTTCATTCATATCTTATAATTACTAAAAAAACACGGTTCACTAAAATAATCTAGGTCTCATTATAAAAGTACCCTTATAAATATTTACTTAAGTGATCGATAAAAAAAGACACGACCGAGTGCCGTCGCCTGTTCGAATACTCGACTTAAGGGCTGTAATAAATCTCGGTTACTTGACGTCTTACGATGACAACCAGACTTTATGTAAGCGACACAGACTAATAGGATATATCTATATAATCATGTCAACTATGATGTCTCTATTTCATTGCAGACATTACTCTGCAGAAGCGTATCAGTAAGTAGGCGGATTTATACGTAAAACATAAATCTCTTATGTTTCGAAACAATAGAATTCATCAATCTTGAAGAACAAAATCTGAAAAGGGATAAAGATATCCAACATTATATATTAAGAGTAATAATTCAAAGGATGCAAACATATAATACAACAACCTACATACAACCTATTTTTTTCAGAAATATTACTAATAATCTTGTTAACCATTCCAACTAAGCTTAGGCTAGGACATGGTTCACGGCAATAGTCCAATGGTGGATTCGAACCCACGACCTTACGATTCGCAGGCCGTACCCTAAACCATTAGGCTATTGACGCTTCAAACCTATTATAAACCTATTATATTGTCAGTATAAGAAATATTTACAATAGGTAATTTACAAAATATTTACAAAAAATGTAACTGTGCCAAACCGTCGTCGCTTGGCAGCGTAGGTATAAGCCAGCTCTTTAGTATATATATATTTACAATTATCCGTGAAATAGCTACCCACCGAGTCATGGTTCTGCCCTCTTGGGCGCCATCGCATCGGAATGCTTACGCGTCACATAGTAACCGTCTAAGCCGAGAATATCTCTCAATGGGGGGACCCTTGTACCGAGTTATTACCGATAGAGGTTCAGGCTAAGTGACCTAAGAGCTATGTCAAATGTGGCTCATAAGCCAAAGATACCGACACCTGATCTAAACTAACAAATGGAGAAATTAAAAAAAAAATTAATCTTTCACGGCTAAAACTAGAAAAGGGCATAAGCATGATACTTATACAATTCTTTCCAACGTTCGTCGTCTTGAATCGTTCAATCTGTCTCCATTTACTCCGATCCGAGGCAGCCCCACCACCTGGTACAGATTACCAGATGAGATGGCCACTTGATCAGACCATCGTGTTGGCGACTGGCATTGTTGCCTTCTGTAGTGCAAACAATGACCAGCTTATCAAACGAAAGAACGCACTGTAGACACGTGGTGGGCAGTCTGATCTTGTGCGGTTGGCAGTTCACGGTATTCGTAGCATTCGCCTCCAGGACCGTATCTCGAATGCGTCTATTCTGTCTTTCTCTTGCTTAATGCATATGGTGCAACGTATTTCGCAGGAAGTTTAAGTGTGCAATATATGTTGATTAGTCATGCGGAACTCAATCTTATCAAATTGTTTATTATGTTTGTTTTTTTTTTTAAATTGGAATTTTATTTAGGCGACTATATTCTCTTTTATATTCGTGCTCGTTGTCGTTGAGCAATACTTGTCTTTGGTTGTCATGAATCTACCAATATCATAAACAACTAGCATTATTCCGATTTTTAGGAGTTCCCTGGCACTTCTTCAAAACGTTAAAAAAGAGACGAATTGAGTTCCTCGTATTATGTAGTCGGTTAAAAATTATAAAGCATTCCACCAACATGGAATGAAGCTGTTGCAATTTCACTCGCTTGCGGTAAACCTTAGTGAATTCGCAAATGAAATCAGTTACGATACGCTCTTTAGTTCAATTGTTTGGTATGTGATATTACAAAGTACCCTACAACTGAATGCATTTCACAATGCCTGTAATGTAGTAATATGAAATACTAGTGATATATTATGAATTGTGTATATTAAAATGTGTAAATAATGTTTAAATGTGTTAAAAAAATGTTTTAAATAATGAATTTTTTTGGCGAACTACACAGGTTGGCCAGAGAAGCCGGCCTTGACTGCTTCATAGGATTGAGAGGTGGCATAGCTCTTAGGTCGCTTAGCCTGAACCTCTATCGCTAGTAACTCGACACAAGGGTATATCAATCCAGTTTTCACATTTCACACGTCGTTCATTTTCACACACGCTTCGAGCAACAGATATTTTTAATTAGTGAATCCAGGAAAAATTACAGCTATTCAATACTTCTTATATAATTTACAGATATATGCTAGTTTAGTTATGTTTAGCCACGAAGCACAGGATTGGAGAATCGCATCTTGATCCCGCAGACAAAATTTCACCAAATATACTTCTAAAAAGCTTTTTTTTTATGCGTGTAAACTAGCGCTTGACCATGATCCCACCTGGTGTTAAGTGGTGATATAGTCGAAAGATGGTACGCGCTAGTTTAGTAAGTGCCTATTCACTTTACTCTTGAAGGCTAGAACTTGGACGGAAAGACTGACGCCGGCAACTTATTCCACTCCTTTGCTGTACGCACGATGAACGATGACTCAAATCGCTTCGTTCGGACGCGCGGAACATCGACTATAAAAGGGTGGAGACCCGCCGAGTGTCTAAACGTCCGAAGGTAGAATGGGGATGGAGGAATTAACTCGTGTAATTCCTGTGCACACTCTCCAAAATGTAATCTGTAAAACACGGAAAGGCTGGCCACCTTGCGCCTGTGCTCAAGACTATGTAGGTGTAGATCTTGGTCACCTATCAACTTTTTGGCCCGCCTCTCCATGGAATCCAAGGCCGCGAGTTGGTATTTGGCTGCACCTGCCCAGATATGACTACAGTACTCCACACATGGCCGGATCTGTGCTTTATACAAAGTCAAAAGTTGTCCCGGTGTAAAGTACCGCCGTACCTTTAATAGGAGTCCAAGCTTCCTAGCAGCTTACGTATGGAAGCATTACAATATGGTTTTTTTATTATTCAAATATATTACGAGCTGTACAAGATCATGACGAAATATAATGACTACATTAGCATGTCGGTGAACCCGCGAGATTTGCCCTACCAAAAGTGCTTCTTCTTCTTCTTGAAGTGCCATCTCCTACCGGAGATCTTTTGATGCTGCGGCACGGAACAAGGATTTTGTTGCTCATATTGAACCATGTCCGGAGCCACGAGATACGTCTTCTTCCAGGTGGTCGTTTACCCTGGATTTTTCCTTGGATGATGAGTTGGAGTAGTTCGTATTTATTATTACGCAATATATGACTAAAGTACTGGAGTTTGCGTTTTTTCACGGTATTAAGGACCTCCGCATGCTTGATTACCATTTGCAATACTCTAAAAAGTGCTGAACTAAGCTAAAGAAGTATTCACTTCAATTAACTATTCTTTAAAATATAATCAGATGTTTATTAGGACTGTCTTTAGATCCAGGAGTGAATTATCTGAAATTACTTTTCTAAAAGAAACCACACTTTTTCTAAAACGTTGAGAGAACTCTTAGTGAGATTAATGCTTTGAAAAGTTTTTACACTATCCCGTTTCTACAGACAGTAGATTGTGATTGATAAGCTGCTACTCGTTATCAAATTTGTTTTAGATTTTGTTTCAGAGTCGATTTGTTGCAATACGTAACAAGAAAAGTTCTTATACTGTTATATTTTTAACTGTCTAGTTTTAAGATAAACTGATGAATAATTTGGTTAGCTTTGAAGAGGGCTGTATTATTTTTTTTCTTTTGACGGTGTCTTTTTTAACTCTTTCGCGAAATTGCAAATCTGGGCCATTTTTCTAATAGGTGGTGGATCGTTTGTCAGGTTGTGTTGTCGTCGTGAGGGTTGTTTTCTGTTATTTTTAAATCTGTGGAGGTAAGTCTTTTGGTAGCCATGCCCAGTGAGAACCTGTGTAAGCTGAAAAGATTGCTAGAAAAGTTGGTTGATATGGTCAGTTGTCGGGCACCACGTTTTAAGAATGAGTCCAAATTGGTTTTCCTAGTACATGGCCTTGCTTACTCCCTTGTCGTAGACTTCGGACATAGATTGGGAATTACGTGGCGTAGCGTTGACAGTGCGACATGGTTAAACTTAGGAAGAATAAAAAATGAAATGATTTTCTATTACAAATTAAGTGGTAAGGTTGAATAAGCCAAACGAGGGCAGTGTAATTTAATAATAGACAAAATATTTCGCTATTATTGGAGCGAAACAAAAGGGACTGATATATATTAGCTGCATAATAAATAGGTCAGAAGGCCACCCGGTGATTCTGAAGTGTCCCTTTATACATTGGTCTCACAATAAAAAAGGTAATTTATTTTTTAATATCGTATTTCATATTGAAGTTCCTTGTGAGTTGAACGGTTTTAACTGACTTCAATAAAGGTGGAAGTTCCAATTTTCTTTGTTATGTTTGTGCACTGCCGCCCCGTCATTTACAAACCGATTTTAAATTTAATTACTTATTTTGTAAGTTTGATAAGTAAATAATATTATTCATAGGGCAACATTCAGTTTAATGGTAATACTGGTTTTGTCTATGGAATCAGCCATCCGTGCCGCTGTCTACGACTTGGTCTGTGGTCGGGTTCGAAGTGGGATCATGACGACACCGAGAAAAGAATAGCGCTCTTCGCTTGGCACGGCTGTCTTTAAGCAGTTAAACCGTTGTTCCTTTCTGAAATGATCAGTGGAGCGTCAGTTCATTTGAGTCTTAAATACTTTGTCGTTTGCTAGCGTCGCATTTTGTGCGTGACAATGGGCCCCACGTGGAATAACTCAATCTTTCTTTAAACGTTCCAATGACTAAAAACGCGTATTGCATGAATTATGGAAGCTGAATACGATTTCTATAACTAGCAATATACTTCGGGATTTATAAGTATATTTACGAACAAAAATAAAAACCGATTTCAAATCGAATAAGACGTTGAACACTTTTACGCGCGGACGCTCTGTTTGTATTTTCGAATTATCGTAGGAATGTTACGAAATAGTATTTATACAATATTATACAGAATCTTTTTTTTTTGTTAACGAGGAGGAAATCTTCAAACAGATACCCCGCCTCCTGGGGGGAAGGCGGCGGTTATGTGGGGTTTTTACACACTAAAACCTCCCCGGTGGCCCTTCCTCGGTGCATGGTGAGGGGCTCTGGGATCTCCAGTGGAACGCACCTGAGCCCCTCTGCACTGTACTCAAGGAGAGCACTTCCCGGGACGGAGGTTACTCCCTCCCCTGTACCCTCGCAGTGCAGGCTACACGGGCCAGCCGATGCCGCCTTCTTCCCGGGTCCACCTTAGCGGACGACAAAGGCCCCCACCCTTGTCGCCCAGTGAACCCGAGGCCCCTTTTAGTCGCCTTCTACGACAGGCAGGGGATACCGTAGTCTTATTCTTGAGAGCCCAGAACTACAGGGCTGATTATATATATATATATTATACAGAACCTAACCAAACTTTCATCAAACTACTCTTGAAGTACATCCTTTCCAATAAAAAAATAATCATCGAAATCAGTTGGCGTGATATTCAGTTATTTGTCCATTTGTGGCGCACATACTTGTCCACACGGGAAATCCAATTTTTTTAAAAAATGAATCATCAAAATCGGTTCACTCAGTCCAAAGTTATGAGGTAACTAACACAAAATAAAAAATCGTAGAGACGAATTGAGAATCTCCTTGTTCGGTTAAAAACTAACGTTACTTTCACTTATTAACGTTTTAAGTATAATCAATCAAGTGTAAAGAGGAACACGTCAATGACCTTAAGTAAAACATAGTACCAACAATGGGGGTAACCTTATTTGTTTTAGTGGAATGTCTATTGCCAACCGTTACATAACTAAAGGGCTTAGCGGTACTTACGCGATCCCTTTTGCGAAACAGTTTTCCCTGTTAATGGACACAAATTTCGTGTGAAATTCAGTGGGTGAAAATATCAACACTATACGATGGGTTTCACGCTAAGAGTTATATTTCTTACGTTTGGTGCCATTTCTGGTACTTACAGTCAATTTATGAAAGTCGGGTATAAATGGGACAGCTTCAGAGTTATTAAAATACAATGAAACTTGTCGAATGAGTTGTTTATTTCTAATTATATTTATAACACGAACAAATGATTCCCATTTAATATTTTGCTTTATTTTATTTAAACAATAAACCTACATAATTTAATATTGAATTGAACTCTCACAATATATTAAATTATTCATTTCTCTCCGTGTTCATTTTCTTCTCGATCGGGGGAAGATCATTACCTACACCCATGTACATATCAGCAGCATCAGTAAACGGATACATACGCGGCGCCATAACTTACCTTTAAGACTTCAAAATCCCTAATTAATATTCCTTATTTAATATATTTCATTATACTTCAATATACTCCATTGTAGTTCAATATCGTTTTTGTATTGACACAACGCATGTGTCAATACAAATTTGGGTTATAAAACTATAAAATATCATCATAGTAAATAAAAGCTGAATTTGACAGTTCAAAAAGAGTAGTGCTCCGATCGTCACCAAACTTTACAGGATTACTTGCCAGGTTAATCTGAAGATTCCCTGAAAGTTTCATTGAAATCAGGCTAGCCGTTTTGGAGCATATACGGATCAAACACACACACTTTCTCTTTTATATATATAGATTGTTTTAGTATCAAAGTAAACCAAGATTCTATTATATATGTATATTTTATGTATTAGTATACTTAATGACAAGTTATTTATAAAGGTATATATAGTGTAAGTTATTCATTATATGTATAGATTTCTTATAATATTTGTATCTATACGCCATCGTTCTGTTTTGTTCATATATTTCCTGCCCATACACAGGTTGACTGGAAGAGATCGCTCTTAGCGATAAGGTCGTCCATTGTACAACGAATTGTATGTGATAATCCTTGCGCGTTACTGCTATTTTATGGGCAGGTCCCACCCCTTAGATGTTAGGAGCGTTGCTGGAGTTTCTTCGGCCACTTCTTCTCCCAGCGCCAACGCTCCCCGAAGTGGCACTCAAAGTTAGTTTAGCTTTTGAATGTCCCTTGGATTATCCGTGAAATAGCAACCGACCGAGTCGTGGTTCGGCCCTCTCGGGCACCCTCGGATCGGAATGCTTACGCGTAACATAGTAACCGTCCAAGCCGAGGTTACCCCTCACCGGGGGGACCCTTGTGTCGAGTTACTAGCAATAGAGGTTCAGGCTAAGCGACCTAAGAGCTGTGCCACCTTTCAATCCGGTGAAGCAGTCAAGGCCAGCCTCTCTGACCAATCTGTGTAGTTCGTCATAAAAACGAATTGTTTTTTTATTTATTTAAAAAAGAAAGCTAGCTATATTTCTTTTCAGAAATATTACTAACAATCTTGTTAACCATTCCAACTAAGCTTAAGCTTGTGCTAGGACATGGTTCATGGCAATAGTCGAATGGTGGATTCGAACCCACGACCTTACGATTCGCAGATTGATACTTTTAATCGTAAAATGTACCTTAGTTGTGTAATGCTTTTTGTTTGATTTTAGTGTACAATAAAGTTATATCTATCTATATATTCTTATAGAGGCCACCCACGACAAATATATTATTAGAAGCAATGGGTCACTTTTATTAAACTATTTGTCTTTTTTACGGTCATCCTTGAAGGTTTTCTGGTCAATCGGGCTCTTCGTACGATTTATTGCTATACTCAAATTCGCGAATATATTTACATAATACATAAATATTCGCTACGTCTCGTATTGTTTTAGGGAAACGGGTAACTGATAATATATGACTTGTAGATATTGTATAAGAAATGTTATCTCATATCAATCAATCTACAGTGCAGGAAATCAGCGCTGTAACAGCTTAGACGAGACAGAGAGGACATCCAAGTGTGGCATCACTCGTTGTGACCCACCAATGCGTAATGACCGTTTTTTTTCACTCTTTGTTTCTGTGTTGTATAACAGTAACTTTAAGGATGTGTTACATTGTTAGCTTCTACTGTGTTTATACCAATAAAATGTCTACGTTTACATCTACGTATACGTCTACACCTACGTCTACATCTACGTATACTTTTACGCTTACATGTACGTCTACGTCTACACCTACGTCTACATCTACATCTACACCTTCGTCTACATCTACGTATACGTATACTTTTACGTCTACATCTACATCTACGTCTACATTTACGTATACGTCTACACCTACGTCTACATCTACGTATACTTTTACGCTTACATGTACGTCTACGTCTACACCTACGTCTACATCTACATCTACGTATATATCTACATCTACGTCTACAGCTAGTTGAATCTAGAATGAGACAAGCCGTAATTTATTTTTGAACTACGTTTAAAAAACAGCATTTTTTATTATTATGTCGGTTTGAAAATTTTTATTCATATTCCATCATTATGTAATATGTATCTTAATATCAAAACCATAGAACAATAACTATACATTTAGTAAAATACACTTATCTTTTATCTAACAAGGTAGTTCAGGAACTAATTTAAATTACACGCTTAAATCTATATATAAAATCAAGGTAGTAATATATATAAAACCGTTTAAAAATCATTTCACTTCGTATTACGATAATATCTTGCCATTGACGGAAGGAGACGAATCGGACGTTAATGCGACTGTCATAGATTTTCAATTTAGAGAACTCTCAGATATAATGCGCGGGAAATGTTCAGATATTAATCTATTTCAAATGAAAGATAGACATTCAGGGAATCTTCAGATTGACCTGGCGAGTAATCCTGTAAAGTTTTGTGACGATCGGAGCACTCCTCTTTTTGAACTGTCAAATAAAGCTATGTGTGTGATATTGTGTTTACTGATATGTACATGGGTGTAGGTAATGATCTTCACCTGCTCGAGAAGAGAATGAATACGGAGAGAAATGAATAATTTAACTTATTGTGAGAGTTTAATTAAATATTTAATGATGTAAGTTCATTGTTTAATAATATATAGCAAAATCTCGGCCGGTGAAGCGGGCTGGGTACGCTAGTTTATTCTAAAATTATAAAGTACTTTTCATTTTAATATACATTTTATTAGAGAATAAAACGTAAAAATTATAATTTGAAATCTTATTTATTTATTTAATAAGATACACCAACAGCATTACACAAGCATACATTGTTGTAATAATCAAGTTTAATAACTAAGTCCTGTTGTGTATGCCAATTACAGGTGTACACAACATTCGCTATAAAGAAACGTAACGATTTTATTATTAATACTTACAAAAATATTTTATTAAATGATAAAGTAATAGGAATATAACTACTAAATTAATTAAATTAGCCAAAATCACTGCACAATTTTTATGTTTATGTTTATGACTGAATATAATAATATCTTCTAAAGCAATAATTCAACTAGAACAAAAAGACCATAAATCTTATAAAACAATGATATCAAACGAGCTGAATAACTCAAACGGTATCCAGTCACTCCGAGCTATTTGTTTAGGAATAATTCATAACAGCGCGGTTTACGGGTTAACCCGTGGGAGATATACGTTGACGGCAAAGAATTTCGACGAAACGAATTTCGAATATTTACGACGCTCACTCCGGTGCCTTCTATCAAAGTATTTCATGAACCCTTTGAACGGAGCATTATTAAGATTTTGTCAATTGAGATATAAAACTGTTCCTATGGATTTCATTTAATGTTTGACTTCCCTTCGTTTTGAATACTGTACAATCATCATCATCATCATTAAGAAGACATTCATTGCTGGACTTCAGCTTCCCCCACCGATTTCCAAAAGGACCGTTTATAAGCGACTTGCATTCAGCCTTTATGAGGTCGTCAGACCACCTTGTCCGACAGTGACCATTTTCATAAGTATAAAATTTTAAATTCGAACAATTTATAGTATTAAGGTCACATGTCGTAGTTACTTTAGGGTACCGCCTTGATTATTTGATTGTCAAATTTTGGTCCGATCCACACAAAATTAGCTCGCAGCATTTTGTAGTTTCACCGGTGTGCTTGATTTTAGGTTAGGTAAATTAGATTATTAACTTCCTAACTTTGAATGATTTGTAGCCGTTACTGTAAAGAAAGGTATTCGAAAATAAGGTAATCAATTTCATTCAATATTCGTGTTAATATGAGAAGTCAATAATTAAGATCAAATTCTCTTAATTACATAGCCTGTTTTTTTTGTTCACGCGGGGGAATCTTTTTATAGAATATCCTCCGGTACCCTGGGTGGGCCCGGAGGGATGTATGGGACTCGGCCTGGGCAGCCCCTACCCACTAAACCTTCCGCGAATGCCATCAGCCGTTATGAGCGGGTGCCCCGGATCTGTCAGCGACAGGACAAAAATGTGGAACGCTTCACGATTTTGCATGTCATCCAATCCAATTTTAGTTTATGTACTGCCGAAGCAAGTACGTTAATTACATAGCCTGTCGTGGTCTTATTTAGAGACGAGTTACGTTCTCTCAAGCCGCAATTCATCACAACTTGTATGTAATAGTTAAGAGTTAAAGTAACAGTCCATATTATATGTCCCACCGTTGGGCACAGGCCTTCTCTGTAACCTGTGCAACAACAGTAACAAACTTCACTAAATCAGCACTTAAAATTACAACAAACAATTACATCAGTGCCAGCACCGGGAATCAAATCCTGTTAACTAACGTAGTAACACACTTGGAAATAATGTAAGATGGAAATGTTTATTTTAAAAAGTCCTCGACAGCATAAACCTGTGTTTTATGTGTAAGCCATTATAGCCAAAATAGTGAACCATAAATACAATAAAAATTGATTATTTATTCCTAACGCACATTTGGTAGAAAAAATAACAAATTAATACTTTTACCGCATGTGGTATTTAAAGTGGATAAGGTACAAGGGGGTACAAACAATTAATCGCGGGTAACACCGCAGCTAGTATATAATGCATTCAAGTTATTAATGCAACATAACAAACCACAGACATCTTCAATCTAGGAATAACAGATTAAAAATAACTTGTGTTATAATTTGTAGGTTTCGTGGAATAAAAAAGTCCAACAACACTCGCTTTATTGAGACAGCGTAACGTTGTACAAGGAATTATTTATAACGAATACCGTCACAACTGCGCGTCCTCACAATCTTTATACAAAATTAATTAGAAGTCAGATCACGAACTAATAAAGTTACAACTATTGTTTACAATGCCAAGTTCATGTGACGATCAACTTAAGTATTAATTATGAATTAAAGATACAATAAGGTTCGGGTAAATCACTAAGATATCATTGGAAGTAGTTATTATGCATAACAATCGCTGGGTGTCATGTGTTGCCAGCTAACACTAGAGTGTGAAGATAATTCCATTCCAAGTTGAAATCAATAACAGGTTGTTAAAATAGAACTTTCTACTTTGAACATTGAGAATGTCTATTTTAAAGATATAATAATAGAAAGGAAGGCGCCACGTTGTCTGCAGTAGTGGGTCAACAACTAGATAAACATGCAAACTGACTTGTTTGTCAAAAGGATTTAGTGGGATGGTTTTCACAACCCCGGAGAAGTGAAACATTCCTCTGATAACATTATTTGGTGGTACAGATTATCTTTGCAACTAAATTCAAAAAAGAATCTCATTTTGTGTGTGTTTTAAATTTTTTTTTATAACTTTTCACTGGGTGAAACCAATTTTATGATTCTTTTTTATTTGAAATATGAACCTGATAGTGTGGTCCAATTCTAACAATGGTATCAATAAGAAAACTAACTTAATCTTAAATTTGCATTTAGTAATAGCGCGAAAAATGGACGAAATTACTCTATTTCACACCATCCGATTTCAATGATTCATTTTTTTTTAATTTATTTATGCGTATAAACTAGCGCTTGATCATGATCCCACCGTGTTAAGTGATGATATAGTCGAAAGATGGTACGCGCTAGTTTAGTACGTGCCTATTCACTCTACTCTTGAAGGCTCCCACGTCGTACTTGGACGGAAAGACTGACGCCGGAAACTTATTCCACTCCTTTGCTGTACGCACGATGAACGATGACTCAAATCGCTTCGTTCGGACGCGCGGAACATCGACTATTAAAGGGTGGAGATCCGTCGAGTGTCTAAACGTCAGAAGGTAGAATGGGGATGGGGGAATTAACTCGTGTAATTCCTGTGCACTTTCTCCAAAATGTAATCTGTAAAACACCGAAAGGCTGGCCGCTTTTTGGCCCACCTCTCCTTGGATTCCAGTGCCGCAAGTTGGTATTTGGCTGCACCTGCCCAGATATGACAACAGTACTCCACATATGGCCGGATTTGTGCTTTATACAAAGTCAAAAGCTGTCCCGGTGTGAAGTACCGCCGAACCTTTGATAGGACTCCAAGCTTCCTAGCAGCTACCTTCGCTTTATTGGAAAGGATGTACCTCAAAGCTAGTTTGATGAGAGTTTTGTTAGGTTCAGATTAATTCCATTTCGTAATATATCGATATCGTTTTATAAATAAACTTGTAGGATTATGAATTCTATTATCTTTTCGTTAATAACATTTATTACTATAAAAGATCACCTTTTAAATCCAAGTAACCTTTTCGGTGGCCCCTCCTCGGTGCATGGTGAGAATTTACAGCGGAACGCTCCGGAGCCCCTCTGCATTTTGCTCTCGGAGAGCACGTCCTGGGGAGGGAGGTTTATTCTCCCCCCCCTGTGCCCTAGCAGTGCAAGACGACACGGGCCATCCGATGTCGCCTTCTACCCGAGTCCACTTTAGCGGACGACTCAACCAACTCAAACATTGCTTTTATACATAAAAAGATTAGTTATGAAGTAGGTTAAACCGTTATCAGAGACCTCTGAATGGAGAGAACAATAGCTGCAATAAATTAAGTCACAGATAACACCCGCTATGTGTATATCAGTGCAGGCTGTCTTGAATTGTCATAACTCATTCTGGTAACAGTTATCATTTTGTCAAGTAAATAATTAACTCTGATTCATTGACGGTTTTAATTTTCCCGATGTTAATCAAGTAGTGAAGAAATACGCATTTCAAAGTAAATATAAAAATAACGTCCGTAAGTTAAAGTGATTTGTACGCATCAAGTGTAATTTTTTTCACATCAAGCTTTCCGTGGCGAATTTACGAGGGTAACGATATTATGCCGATAACAGCGTTACTTAATTACATTAGAGTTATTTCTGTGTAAATATGATTTCTACTTTAAAAAATTGAAAATAGACGTTCTATTTGCAAAAATGCCTTTTGCGTACAGTGGAAAACAACGAATTCAGAGTGCTGTTTGGCTTTCCGGAATCTGTACCGCATCAGTGATGTTTACTAACGCGCGTGTCAGATAATTGTATTATAGATGCTCTTTTGACTATTAAATGATTCGTTGCCATTTACTCTTTGTTTATAATTATATAGATTCGTTTCATTCGACACATATAATATTTGTTCGATAAAATACGAATAATTATTTATTAATGTATGTGCTATTAAAACCAAAGAGTATTAAATATGTAAAGCATTTGTGAGGAGTCATGTGGATGACTCCCAATAGTGTAAGAACAATGGTACAGTTCATACGTGAGATCCCGGAGCCCCTCGTCATGCACAGAGGAAAGGGCCACCGGGGAGGTTTTAGTGGGTAAGATCCCCACATAACCGCCGCCTTCCCCCCAGTAGGCGGGGTATCTTTGTGAGATTTCCTCCCCTACAACAAAAAAAGGCCCTTACAGTTGTTCCGGTAGCGACGCTTAGTGTTGTTCGTCGTTATAAGACCTAACTCAGGGTTGTAGCCAAGCAGGACCCAAGTAACCAATGGGCAACATAGAGAGAAACAACCTGATGATGCGTGCTGTGTTCAGGAGTACCGCCTTCTGTGTATTACCCTAGACCCACCCATCGAGCGAAAGTCTCTTCTTTGCTATGAAACCTTTTTATAAAATTGTTATTACACAAAAACGAATGCATATTTTTTAAAAAGAAGAAAGCTAGCAATATTTCTTATTTTTTTTTCCAGAAATATTACTAACAATCTTGTTAACCATTCCAACTAAGCTTAAGCTTGTGCTAGGACATGGTTCACGGCAATAGTCGAATGGTGGATTCGAACCCACGACCTTACGATTCGCAGGCCGAACCCTATACCATTAGGCTATTGACGCTTGAATGCATTGTTCAGACTATATTATTGATTTTATTAAAGAGTGATTGGAGTAACACTAAATTAAAGAACGTTTATTTGTTAGTTTGTTATCTATAATTTGTTACCATAGATAAAAAGGATAATTGCCGCGTAAATTTGGACCGTCTCACGCGTATTATTCAAAGTGCGGTCGCTACATAAATTTTATCAACGCCTCTTCCCCTAGTCGCGAAATGGTATAACAAGGATTTTATTCTGAACGTCTCTGCGGTAATTTTTATGAAATTAGATTTTTAACATAGCTCTGAGATCCTTCTACCCTTTTAATAGGGGTAGATAGACATAACAATCGCTGTACGCTTTTCACCAAGGTTATAAGGTCTCAATAAAAATAAATATTTAATTTAACTCTCACAATATAATAAATTATTAATTTCTCCCGTATTCATTCTCTTCTATTCTCTTCGCGGGTGAAGATCATTACCTACACCCATCTACATATGAATAAATATCAGTAGATGTTAACTGAGATGAAGATGTAGATATACATGTACATGTAGACATAGACGAAGACTACGGCTACGCAATTACGCTATTGATGCTTATAAAGATAATAAATATTTTTTGTCCTTAGATCCGTACACGTTGACGTAGCCATATGTGTAGACGTAGATGTACATGTAGACATAGACGAAGACTACCGCTATGCAATTACGCTATTGACGTTTATAAAGATAATAAATACTTTCTTATCCTTAGATCTTTGCTTCTTATATTATAATCATAATTTTATTGACATCATAGTGAACACAATTCCGTTCTATTTACAATACTGATAGGGGCAAGCCTTTGAGTAATGCGTTTCTACGAGCGAGTACGCCACTCTACTTGCGGTAAGCCTGTGAACTTTGAAATTGAATTGTATAACGCCGCTTCTGTCATCAGATTGCTTTATCAGAATTGTAGCACGGTATAAATATCCTGTGATACATTTTATTTGATAGTGTTCATGTGTAATTATTAAGAATACAAACACAAACATTCACGTCCGTCACCAAGAGAAGCAGGCAGAGATTCACATACACACACTACAAATCTAACGCCTCAAATATTCCTCCACATGTCCCTAAATTAGTACTTTACCATGACGTAATAGTGTGTCCTGAAGTCGTTATGTGCACTACTTTTGATTATGTAATGGGGTGGAGGGGAGGAAATCTTCAGAAAGATACCCCGCCTTCTGGGGGGAAGGCGGGGTTATGTGGGGTTCTTACCCACTAAAACCTCCCCGGTAGCCCTTTCCTCGGTGCATGACGAAGGGCTCCGGGATCTCCAGTGGAACACACCGGAGCCCCTCTGCACTGTGCTCAAGGAGAGCACGTCCCGGGGGGGGAGGTTACTCCCTCCCCTCCTATGCCCTCGCAGCGCAAGGCGACACGGGCCAGCCGATGTCGCCTTCTTCCCGGGTCCACTTTGGTGGACGACTCAGGCCCCCACCCTTGTCGCCCAGTGAACCCAAGGCCCCTTTCAGTCACCTTGTACGACAGGTAGGGGAATGTCGTACAAGGCGAGTACCGTAGTCTTATTCTTGAGAGCCCAGAACTACAGGCTTGGCTCCTAGTTCAAGTGTCAATCCACCATAATCTATCTGTTATTATGTCTCTTATTTCATATATATGTGTATTTAATTTTATAAATTATCTCAAGTTACTACAGTGGATTATGGTGGGGAATAAATGTGTTATTATTACTTTTATACAAACGTTTTTGTTTCTCCCTTAAAGGGGTTAGTAGATTTCTAGTACCACGGGCCATTGGCCAAGTGTTACTAGAGGGATATTAATTTTGCGGCCAAAAATTTGCGTACTATGCGGCAGGTATTGAGGAGTACCGCTTTCTGCATTGTACTGTATGTGTTAGGCGGTAAATGGAGGGTTCTGATGCTAGGAGATGTTTCGGAATAACGTCAGTTGTGGAGAGTATTACTGGCACTATTAATGTTTTATCAAGTTTCCATATCCTAGTCACTTCGTCTTTTAAATCATTGTATTTTGTTATTTTTTCTGTTATGGATTTTTGTATATTATGGGTGTTAGGTACAGTGACGTCTATCAGATATGCTGTTTTGGTGGATTTATTCTTATTATTATTATACACTTAGTAACCAAGTTTAAAAATCGCACACAAAATTGCATGATGCATTGCTACGGGACAATCCAAGACAAGGTCACTTAATGGCAACAATCGCGAATATGTAAGAATGAGGATATAGGCCCTAGAACATCGTAATATAGCTGTGATACTTCGGATATAAGAGAGAGAGAGAGACGACGGGTAACAGTGTTAACCATTTTATCCGTTACTTTTGATTTGTAGTCAGTTTTTGTTTTTAAAAATACCTACTGAAGACTGAGTCGTAAACATAGATGTAGACATTGACGAAGACGTAGGTGTAGACGTAGACGTTGACGTTGCCGTAGATGGAGACGTAGACGTTGACGTTGACGTTGCCGTAGATGTAGACGTAGACGTTGACGTTGCCGTAGATGGAGACGTAGATGTTAACTGAGACGAAGATTAAACTATACTCTAAATTCCAGAGACATGAAAATTAATTTTAATTTCAATAATATTCATTGAGAATATATTGTACATTATGTTGGTAAAGTATTATTATATTGGATAAGTTTAAAGATAACAGTAATCTCTTTGTAAGTTACAAAGTATAATATACTTTGGCTCAATAACAAACTTAGTTCTACGAACTGGAGTCGCGCAGTAAGTAGATTTACTTGGAAAAAATGTACCGTTGATATTTGTACAAAGCAACATGTCCATATAATAGTATTTGTAGACTCTATCGATGAAAGTAAACCATTTCGATTCTCCAAAATCAATCTGTCTATTTATCTCTCGCAAATTCAAGTATTAAGTGGAATAGTCTAATGGCTTAGGGTACGGTTTGCGAAACATAAGGTCAGATGTTCAAAGTCCACCAAAGTCGAAAGTTGACTATTGACGTGAACCATCTAGCACAGGCTGCTTTGGAATAGTTAGCATGAATACTAAAATCGAATCAATTGTTAAACGCTATAACGCTCGGACGCGCTCTTTGTATTTCTTATCGTTATCTTCTTAATAGAATTAATTAGAACCTAACAAAACTCTCATCAAACCACTCTTGAAGTACATCAACGAAATCACCATTTGTGGCGCTCATATTTGATGCAAATTTAAGACTTACATGGGTTTTTCTCATGGATTCGATTGTCAGAATTGGAACAATAAATATGTAAACGGGACACACGGAACGCACCAGCTATCAAATAAAAAAAAGAATCATCAAAATCGGTTCATCCAGTCGAATGTTATGCGGTGACATAAATGCTTAATTATTTAAATATATATGTTTAAATATATAACACTTCGATCTGTCAGAGATGAGTTGCTCGTATTAAGGATAGACATATTTCAAATAGCATATATACACAGCCATATATGTCACAGTGTTGGCTCAGCCAGCTCTGTTGAAAGAGTACAAAGGCATTATCCGCTACGCGGCCCTAGAGCGGATTGGTGAACTTCACGTGACTTAGAAGTGCAGATTGTCTCACAATGTTTTGCTTCACCACCGAGCACGTGGTAAGTCAGCACTTAAAATTTCAGGCCTGTAGTTCTGGAATCGTAGAATAAGGCTACGGTATCCCCTGCCTGTCGTAAAAGGCGACTAAAAGAGGTCTCGGGTTCACTGGGCGACAAGTGTGACTTTGTTGCATCGGCTGGCCCGTGTCGCCTTGCACTGCGAGATAACAGGGGACGGGTTAACCCCCTCCGGGACGTGCTTTGAGAGCACAGTGTAGAGTGGTTCCGGTGCATTCCACTGGAGATCCCGGAGCCCCTCACCATGCACCGAGGAAGGACCCCCGGGGGGGTTTTAGTAGGTAAGAACCCCATATAACCCCGCCAAAAGGTTGCCTATCTTGTTAAAGATTTCCCCGTCAAAACAAAGCACTTAAAATTGGTGCCGGGACCGGGGATCGAACTCATGTTGCTAGCGTAACACGGCTCTTTTACTGAGTATTTGTCATTAATGATTTTGTGTTGTATAAACATATTTGAAATGTATATTTTAAGCTCCTGTTGGATACAATATGCAATTTGGGTAGCGTTAATCAGTTCTGTTTCATCAGAATGAGGCGTTACGAATGAATACAGAATATAATTTTGTAATGAGAAACACGTCACATGAGGATTAATACGGTAAACTTAATTTCGTGTATGTTAAATATTTCATAATTAAATTTAAATTATGGCGTACAATTGCCTTTAAAATGTTTTAATTTGTACTTTTACAACAAAATTGGTATGTAATATTTATAAAACATATCTTAATTTTCGATTATTTGTTTTCTTTACCCAAAACAGTAATTAGTTTTATGTATGTGTGGACGATAACATTGAATAGATATAGATAGGCGTAGGAGTAGGGAAGACCAAGATGAAAACGAAGACGAAGACGACGACGAAGACATAGACGTAGATATAGGCATAGGCGTAGGAGTCTGAGGAGGCGTACACGAAGATGAAGATGTTGATGTGGGCGTAGATGTAGGCGTAGACGACGACGAAGACGTAGACGTAGACGTAGAAGTTGATATAGGCATAGGCGTAGGAGTCTGAGGAGGCGTACACGAAGATGAAGACGTTGATGTGGGCGTAGATGTAACCGTAGATGTAGGCGTAGACGACGACGAAGACGTAGACGTAGAAGTTGATATAAGCATAGGCGTAGGAGTCTGTGTAGGCGTACACGAAGATGAAGACGTTGATGTGGGCGTAGATGTAACCGTAGATGTAGGCGTAGACGACGACGAAGACGTAGACGTAGAAGTTAATATAAGCATAGGCGTAGGAGTCTGTGTAGGCGTACACGAAGATGAAGACGTTGATGTGGGCGTAGATGTAACCGTAGATGTAAGCGTAGACGACGACGAAGACGTAGACGTAGAAGTTAATATAAGCATAGGCGTAGGAGTCTGTGTAGGCGTACACGAAGATGAAGACGTTGATGTGGGCGTAGATGTAACCGTAGATGTAAGCGTAGACGACGACGAAGACGTAGACGTAGAAGTTAATATAAGCATAGGCGTAGGAGTCTGTGTAGGCGTACACGAAGATGAAGACGTTGATGTGGGCGTAAATGTAACCGTAGATGTAAGCGTAGACGACGACGAAGACGTAGACGTAGAAGTTAATATAAGCATAGGCGTAGGAGTCTGTGTAGGCGTACACGAAGATGAAGACGTAGATGTGGGCGTAGATATAGGCGTAGATACGGTTGTAATGGATTTTAAGCAAAAATAGTGTCTTTTTTTAATTTATGCTAATAGGTCGAAGCCAGAGCGTCACTAGTAAAATATACTAATAATTTCATCAATAATAAAAACTAAAAGCGACAACTGCAATTTATTACACCTTGTGAAAGTGTGTGTCGCTTTGGATTTGTGTGGGTGCAAAAATCTTTGTGTGGATGTGTAAGTATATTTGCTTATGTGTATGTACGTGTGAAATATTAACAATTTTCAATTTGTCAACTTACAATTTAAATTAATAAAAACGTACACATACGTAAATAATACGTACATGACGTATTGATTTAATTTCTTTAACAAACCACGGTATAGTAAAAATAATATTGATATATTAATATATATATGATATATTATGATGGCTGAGTCAAAGGTCAGATACAGAGGGCAGTACTCCTGGACACAGCACGCATAGTCAGGAGGTTTCTCTTTATGTCGCCCTAACCACTGTTGCACACACTAGGTTAGGTTTTTTTATAATCAGGGCTCTCAAGAATAAGACTACGGTATCCCCTGCCTGTCGTACAAGGCGAGTAAAAGGGGCCTCGGGTTCACTGGGCGACAAGGGTGGGGGCCTGCGTCGTCCACCAAAGTGGACCCGAGAAGAAGGCGATATCGGCTGGCCCGTGTCGCCTTTCGCTGCGAGGGCACAGGGGAGGAAGGAGTAACCTCTCCCCGGAACGTGCTCTCCTTGAGCACAGTGCAGAGGGGCTCCGGTGCGTTCCACGTGAGATCCCGGAGCCCCTCGTCTTGCACCGAGGAAAGGGCCACCGGGGAGGTTTTAGTGGGTAAGATCCCCACATAACCGCCGCCTTCCCCCCAGAAGGCGGGGTATCTTTGTGAAGATTTCCTCCCCGTCAACAAAAAAAAAAAGGTTTTTTATAATGTTTTTTTTTTGGTAACGGGGAGGAAATCTTCACGCACGTCCCGGGGTGGGAAGAGCTTACACCCTCTCTCCCTGTACCCTCGAAGTGCAAGGCGACACAGGCCAGCCGATGTCGCCTTCTTCTCGGGTCCACTTTAGCGGCTTCAAAATAAAAAGAAAATATATTAATATTAGAAATTCATTGATAATTTTACACCGAGGAAAAGACGAAAAGAAAGATAAAAATTCGCTAGGAAATATTGCAGTCGAGATAGGAGGAAGAAAATTACACAGTGAACAACAAAAATACAGACAGATTTCTTCTCTTCAGATACTTCCTTCGTGTCCCCATTTGGTTTATACAGCGCTGTGTGTTTTGTTTTGTTTTCGTTACGCTTTAAGCGATTTCACACTTTAGGAAAATGAAAACATACTTAGGAGAATAAACATCAAGTAAGTTAACAACTTTAATATCACTCTTATAACATATATATTTACGAGTAAGAACAACAATATTACGAGTAAAATAAAATATAATTTATCAGAACCTAACCAAACTCACATCAAACAACTGAATAAAAAATTAATCATGGAAATTGGTTCACATGATTGTTATTGCACTAACGTTGAAATTTGATTGGCACTGTTTATTTTGAAATGAAATAACGTGTAGACTTTAAGACGGATTCTCTCACACAACTGTCAAAAATGTCAATCATCTCATTTGACATGTCATGCCGGCCGCCAAAAACAACAAATGAAGCAATGATAATACACATAAACAACAATGGTTATATCAATAAAATACTGCAAAATGATTTTTACCCAAAGAACCTTATACTTACTTTACTTATAATAATGTACGGAAATTAACCAAGTCTCTTTTTTTTATACTAAATAGACTCACATTTGGCTTCTATATTGCTTGATGGAAGGCGAAGATGAAGCCTAGGATGGAGCACGTGAGCCTATAAGGTGTCTGTTCACATTGGACTTAAAGGTGTCCAGATTGTACCCGGGAGGAAAGACTGAACGCGACAGAGAGTTCCATTCCTTAGCCGTCCGCATAAGGAAGGTGGAGGCAAACCGCTTCGTGCGTATTGATGGAATGTCTACGACGTAAGGGTGGAACTGCTCGCCGCGCCTAGTCGTTCAGTGATGGAAAGGGAGGGGGTATTAGATCATGCAAAACCTCTGCACACTCGCCGAAATGCACATGATAAAAACTGAGAGGCGGGCCACTCGTCTACGGTGTACAAGGCTCTGAAGATTTGCCTCAACGAGCGAGTCACTGCCTATGATCTTCTTCGCTCGGCGCTCCAACGAGTCCAAGGCTTCCAGCTGATACTTAGCAGACCCGTCTCAGAGATGGGAACAGTACTCCATGCAGGAGCGAACTTGAGCTTTGTAAAGACTTAACTGCTCCGACGTGAAGTACCGCCTCACCCTGGAGAGGATACCGAGTTTTCTGACAGTAGTTTTTGCAATGGACTCAATGTAGCGGCCAAAGTTTAGATTTTTGATGATACAAAATGACTGAACTAACTGATCCCATGACACTAAAAGAACTTTATTTCGTATATCTTTGACATATTGAGTTATTCGTCCATTCGTCGCGCACATACTTAATTCAAATTTAAGACTTAAACAATTTTCTCATACCGTTATCAGAACTAGACCATTTAAATGTGACCACACGGAAGGTTCCAGCATTCAAATAATAAAAGAACCATTCAAATCGGTTCACGCAATCGATAGTTTTGAGGTATCAAATATAAAAAAGTACAGACGAATTGAGAACTTCAAGAAGAAGTCGCTTGAAAAGTATTACTAAATACGGATGAAAAATATATGAACAGCTTTAACTTAGTATGTTACGAACTTGTATTAATTATTTGTATGTGGATAGAGCCATGGTAGTTCAGTGCCCAGACGGCCGTCTCAAATTGCATAGTATGCTAGCAACCCGAGTTCCATCCCCGGTGCCCGGCACCAATGAATCTATTTGTTGCAATTCTAAGTGCTGATTTATTACGCTTTCGGCGTCGTGACATCGTGGGGAAAACGTGTATTACGAATTTTTCTAACACATGTGTGTAGGCCCTTACACTCTCTTTACAGCGGAGGCTGGTGCCCAACAATAGGACCTATTTACGCTATAACAAATAAAGCTATAACAGTTGTACAACTGTGACGCATAAAAGAAAGACCCGATATAGAGTCGTCTGGCGACGTTAAGCGAGTCATTATGTTGCGTGCCGTAGAGCACCTTAAAGGGTTGAACTCAGAATGGTGGAGAAAGGCCCTGATAAAGAACTTGTAGGGAGTCAAGAAGGTGCATGTGGGGCCACACGGCCAGACCACGCGTACCTTCCCGCGTTTCGGCCCATATAACCGTGAGGTTGCTGGGGCCATGGGAGGTGGTGGGGAGCAAGTGATTGACTACGATGCCATCTGATGTTCAATGTAAATGCAATCCTGGGTGGTAATGCTCACTAAAAGCTTAGTAAAATCACTGTAATCTCGGAAACACCTACATTGTAATCGGAAGGAAAGAGAAACGTCGCTTGCCGAAGTGGCACTCAAAGTTAGTTTAGCTTTTGCATGTCCCTTGGCCGTGAAATAGCAACCGACCGAATCGTGGCCCTCTCAGGCACTCTCAAATCGGAATGCTTACGCGTAACATAGTACCCGTCAAGGCCGAGGTTACCCTTCAACGGGGGCACCCTTGTGTCGAGTTACTAGCGATATAGGTTCAGGCTAAGCGACCTAAGAGCTATGCTAGCTCCGGGGAAACAGTCAAGGCCAGCTTCTCTGGCCAATCTGTGCAGTTCGTCATAAAAAAAGAGAAACGCGGGAAAACTATATGTATTACGAAATTAGTTGCTTATATAGAAACATAACCAAGTATCTCTAGTCAGATTAAGGGTACAAGATTTATGACGTCATTAGTAGACGAGCATTCATTGCAACGACGAGCAAACACTTGACGTGAATTCTAACTGATAACAATTAATTCAATGTCTCGCCATTAATCAAAGATTAAAAAAATGTTACAGATAGATAAATCCTTTAAAAGTACAAAAGTTAAAGTTTACAGCCTATATATGTCCCACTGTTGGGCAAGGCCTTCTTGCGTGGATAGGCAAACTTCACTTGCCTTAGAATTTTCTTATACATGTAGTACTCACGATGTTTTCCTTCACCGTCTAGCACCTGGCAAATCTCCTATTACTCTAAAATGTATGAAATTAATACAGCATTTTATTCCAGCTATATACATTGATGGCCTGAGAGAAGACTGCTCCGATCAATCACCAAATTACTCGACAGGTCAATCTGAAGATTCCCTGAAAGTTTCATTGAAATCGGTCCAGTCGTTTCGAAGCCTGTATGGAACAAACTCACACACTTTCTCTTTTATATAAATTGATTAAGATGCCATCAATGTTAAGGCGTTCTAAATTTAAATTCAGTAAATTTAACAAAAAAAAATAAAGAGAATTCTAATAATGGTTCCAAAATAAAATTTTGTGCATTTAAATTTGGAACAACAAATGTTTTTAATAATAGCAGGATAGTCAGTAAATAGCATTATAATTATTTTATTTCAATAATATGTAGCATTATAAATAATTTACATATGATTAAAATATATAGCAGTTTAAACGTTCGAACGGGGAACATCTGTGCATTATATAATGCACAATATTGTTCGACTTAATTAGCACGTAAGTCGCAACATGTCGCTGCTGCATTGCTGGATTATACAACATCCGTCTGCTAGTATGACTTGAATATAAAAATATCCTTAAAATTTCTTTATTTTATTGCACAAGATACAATAATTTCGTTTAGTTTTTTTTTATAATTTCGAATTCTTTTCTGACAAGGCTATAAAGCATTTACAAGATAGATTGTCAAAATAATATTCTATAAAGTTCATAGCTTACATTAAGGGAATTAAAGGTGATTATAGCCTAATGGCTAAATGATTCGATCAGTTGATCGAGGATTTGAATCCACCCTGCCTGTCGTACAAGGCGACTAAAAGGGGCCTCAGGTTCACTGGGCGACAAGGGTGGGGCCTGAGTCGTCCACAAAAGTGGACCCGGGAAGAAGGCGACATCGGCTGGCCCGTGTCGCCTTGCGCTGCGAGGGCACAGGGGAGGGAGTAACCTCCTCCGGGACGTGCTCTCCTTGAGCACAGTGCAGAGGGACTCCGGTGCGTTCCACTGGAGATCCCGGAGCCCCTCGTCATGCACCGAGTAAGGTAAGAACCCCACATAACCGCCGCCTTCCCCAGAAGGCGGGGTATCTTTCTGAAGATTTCCTCTCCGTCAACAAAAAAAAAGGATTTGAATCCACAGGGGGGATGGGTTTAACCTCGCTTCAGGGACGTGCTCTTCGAGAGCACAATGCGGAAGGGCTCCGGTGCGTTCCACCGGATATCTCATCACTCGTAGTAATAGAAATGTGTAGATATAAGAAAAATGTAAAATTGCATGACTAATAACTAACCTGATGATGAATGACAGTTGATACTAGAAAATCCCTAACCACCCACGTTGGGGGAACTAGAGAATTACACACATCGGCTGACGTAGAGAAAAGACAAAGGGTTGTACAGCTCTGAAATTGACAATGATTCAGTAGAAAAAGCCTTTGTGACATATAAAAAAAAACCCTCACCATGCAGGAAGGGCCCCGGGGGGTTTTAGCGGGTAAGAACCCGACATTAAGACCACAAGATAACCCGCTTTCCTCCTAGAAGGCGGTGTATCTTGTCATATATATTATTCATAAGTAAAAGATACTGGAAAAAAATCACTTTTTTTTTTAAATTCGTGTATAAGGCGAGGTTTAACACCCGTCACATATGAGACCAAATAAGCTTAGTGAAAAGTGCTTGACTACGATCCCACCTGATGTTAAGTGGAAATGGAGTCCTGGATGGTAAGGCGCAGCTTAGTAAATGCCTATGCCTATTCACTCTACTCTTGTTAATACCCACATTGTAATCGGAAGGAAAGACAGACGCGGGCAAACTATTCCAGTCCCTTGCTGTACGGACATGAAAGACGAAGCAAAGCGCTTCGTTCGGGTTTGAAGGATGATGTAGTTCATAATAAGTATTTCTTTCGCTGTAAGATAGAGGTCTGATAGACATAGAGGTTTTATTGAATTGATAGTTCATAAGAAGTATAGAGCCGTGGTAGCTCAGCTTCCGTGCGGTTGGCTCAAGTTGCGTAATACGCTAGCAATCCGATTTCGATCCCCGGTGCCGGTACTAATAAATTTGCTGTTGCAATTTTATGTGCTGATTTTCCACGCGCTCGGCGGTGAAGGAAAACATTGTGAGGAAACCTACATGTTTTAGAAAATTTTTCTACGGCATGTGAAGTCTGCCAATCCGCATTAGGGCCGCGGACTATGCCCTTTTACTCTCTTTACAGAGAAAGCCTGTGCCCAGCAGTGGGACATATATAAAGGCTGTAAATTTTAACTTTAAGAAGTATTTCTTTCGTTGTGAGATAGAGGTCTGATAAATATAGAGGTTTTATTGAATGGACTTTACAATCGGTAAGTACTGGTAGTTCAGTATCCGAGTTGCACCGACGGTCATGTATGCGAGGATGTACGGATGAACGAAAAAGCGAATCGCACTATGCGGAAGTCCGTGGTCTATGCCTACCCTTTCAAGCGACGGGCGTAATTGTTTGTATAGCTCTGAATTTTTATTACAAACTGAAAATTCTTTAAAACAATGGAATGGTTAGATTATTTTCCGGTGAAAAATAATTCGTCTTTTTATCTGATAATAGTATTAACGCTTTTTATGACAAACATGACATTTGAATTTTCCCCTCCGTTCAAACATTAGCTAGGACACCAGTTGGCATCCGAGAGCGCAGTTTTAAACCACCGACAAATAGAATGGTTCTCGCATTTAATTTACCGCCACTGTTTGCTTCTATAAATTGCTACTTTGTCTATGAACGTTGGAACTTCTCAATTCTGTCTTTATTTTTCTTATTGTTTTTCCACGTTCACGTCATCGTTATGATTTCATTTAGGTCCCATATGAATTTGACATAGGACTTTGCGTTCTGATGATGAACAGGGAATGTAAAAATCGTATAGAAGTATGCTTCTTGAATGTGTACAATTTTCTATGATCTATCTATTTATCGGCAGATAATGCGCCAAATTAGTTCCCGCTAATGTTTGTTGTACTGTTTGTATTTCATTTGAGTTATTTTAATGTTTATAATATCTGGAATCATTTTTTTTGATAAACTGACTTCTTATATTCACGCGAAGCATGTGGAATGAAGCAAGTGGAAGTCCCTTTTTTTTTTTTGTTAACGGGGAGGAAATCTTCAAAAAGATACCCCGCCTTCTGGGGGAAAGCGGCGGTTATGTGGGGTTTTTACCCACTAAAACCTCCCCGGTGGCCCTTCCTCGGTGCATGACGAGGGGCCTGACCTCCAGTGGAACGCACCGGAGCCCCTCTGCACTGTGCTCAAGGAGAGCACGTCCCGGGGGGGTAGGTTACTCCCTCCCCCGGGACAAAAGCCCCCACCCTTGTCGCCCAGTGAACCCGAGGAACCTTTTAGTCGCCTTCTACGACAGGCAGGGGATACCGTAGTCTTATTCTTGCGAGCCCAAAATTACAGGGCTGAATCCCCTAGAAAAGTCCCTGATCTATGTCGACCTGCCCTCTGGTTACGGGCGTGAGTATTTGCCATTGGTATTTATTTTTTTTTTAAAGTTAAATTTTTATTTCAAACCAAAAATTCATGTACAAACCAGTTCGATAATAGCCGCAGTAGTAAAAACTGTGTCGCAGCTGTTAACGCCCATCTCCAAACAGTTAAATACAAATACAAAATTAGTAAAATTAAAACTTATAATGTAATTTAGTTTAATTATTTTGTGTGTGAGTGTGTTTGTGTGTAAAAGGTTGCGTGTGTTGAAGAGTGTATGTGTAGGGATGAGTATGATGGGAGTGAGTTACTCTGACTGTTTATTATGGATTCATGAAACTGTATTAACTGAAATGATTTAGTTAAGAGTTTTCCCACAGAGCAAGCAAGTTGCTCGATATCGTACCAGTCGGCTTGATTAGTGTTTAAGTTTCTTTATAATAAACTTATGCCCCATGATGACGTGTCATTGTAAGTGTATTAGATCTAATAATTTAGGTTTTTTTTATTGTTGTTAGATCGCAACCACAGACCTGAGACCGGGCTCTTTTCTAATACACTTAAATTGTTGAGAGTGCCACTTCTACAGTTATTATTTTCCTTTTTTTTATAAATATATATAATGCATGAATTTGGAGGTGGCCATAATAATAATTTAGTTTAAAATGGAGAGGGATTGTTCACATAACCACACTGAAAAAGGTTAAAAGTGACCTAAATTGGTGGACCAATTAGAAGGCCTTAGAAGACCGAGAATGACACCCAACATAAAACGAAGTGATTTCACTAACAAAGATATTGGTGTTATTAATAAGTTAGTATACGGAAGGACAATCTGAAGCAGTGGTTTTGGTTCTCGCGGAGTTACGTGTTGATGTTTATGCTAATCTATTGAAAACATAAACATACACATAATTATCGTTATAAGGGACCCATCTACTCACCAGTTAAAGAAGTTAAAATAGAAATAATCTTCCCTCATGAACCAGATTGCAGTCCACGATGCCTCCAATAACCATGAGCATCAGACAGAAGTTGACACCGCAACTGTAGATTATAACACTAGAATCGACTAACAAGAAGGATGAATGAATGAGAGGCATGGGAGAAAAACTGCCCTAACCTATCCACGTTAGGGGAACTAGAAATAGCATAGGCATACTATATACTATACTTAGATTAAAAAAGACAAGGGGCAATAAAACTCTGAATTTTAGAATATAAGTCAGTAGTTATTCAGTAGCCTATTGTTACAAAAAAAACACTAGAATCAAGAACTATATTTAAATAGCCTAGAATATATCAAGAGCAAAAGTGAATAAAGACTTAACGCTACTTTGAATAAACATTAAGTTTAGATTAAGTAAATTCTCGATCTCGATGAAAGTCTGTGAAGTGAATCGTTAGTATTCAAAGTTTTTATGTTTTCATTGAATAAAGAACTTTTATCGTTTACTAGCACTGTTAAATGTATACTGCCTTTAATTTTATATTAAACAGTCAACTACTAGAATCTTTAAAGTTACCTCTTAATAGTTCAAGTTACAGCTTAAATGTCACATGTCCCACTGTTGGACACAGGCCTTCTTTGCAAAGAGATGGCTACGCGGCCTTAAATGCGGCTTAGTAGACTTTACATGTGTTAGAATTCTAACAATACGCGTGTACGACAACGACAACGTACAACTTCCATTCTCCTCGCTCGATCACACTTTTCGTAACGCTCTCGGCACACATTCATCAGCTTACTCCCCATTTTTTTACACTTTCTAAGCAAGTGCTTGACTACGAACCCACCTGATGTTAAGTGGAAATGAAGTCCTGGATGGTAAGGAGCACTAGCTTAGTAAATGCCTATTCACTCTACTACGAAAATACCCACATTGTAATCGAAAGGAAAGACAGACGCGGGTAAACTATACCAAACCCTTGCTGTACGAACAATGAAAGACGAAGCAAATCGCTTCGTTCGGGTTTGAAGGATGTTCACAACAAAAGGATGAAATTCTGCAGTGCGTCTTGAAGGCCGATGGTGGAACGGGGATGGAGGAATTCACGACGAATATATGAAGATCCTGAGCACATTCTCTAAACTGAAATCAACCAAGTCAAGCGTGAATTTATCCGTGAAATAGCAACCAACCGAATCGTGGTTCGGCCCTCTCTGGCGCCCTCAGATCGGAATGCTTACGCGTAAAATAGTAACCGTCCAAGCCGAGGTTATCCCTCACCTGGGGGACTCTTGTGTCGAGTTACAAGCCGTAGAGGTTCAGGCTAAGCGACCAAAGAGCTATGCCACCTCTAAATACGGTGAAGCAGTCAAAGCCAGCTTCCCTGGCCAATCTGTGTAGTTAGTCATTAAAAAAAGTCAGGCGTCCGTAAAGGAGTTTTACTAAAACAAAACGGTGTTTAACATTTGTTATGTAGCTTTTTTATATTCTATTATTTAAGTAGCGTTATCGACCTTTCTAGTATATTACGCATTCGTAACTCATAGCAATAATGATTAATAATGGACAGAGTGGTGCACTATTGTATCCATTGTTGATTTTTACAAACACTTCCATGCGTGAATTTTGCACGCCACTGGCACGTTATCGATGGCTTCTATCACAAACTAAGTATACATGAATAAACTACGTTATACAACTATAATTAATTAATATTTTCATCACTTCGTTGTGATAGTCCGCCACGCGACCCTAGTGCCGATTGGCAGATTTCACATATCTTAGAGAAATATTCTAGTACATGTAGGTTTTCTCGCTTTTGAGATGTGGAGCTCACCGCACAAATGCGTCAATTCTCCGGGAAGTGGGTGTCACCGTCAGACTGTCAATGGTCTGTCTCTAGGGTTTTCGAATTCACACACAAGGTCGCAGACAAAGTACAGAGAAAACGACCAAGAGGGAGGGGCCCTATGCGTTGGACAGACCAAATTAGCACCAACACCAACAGGAGAGTCCACGAGGTATTTCACACCGCCAAAGACTGCCTGTTGCGGACAGGCGATCGTCCGCCACATAATTCGTGGAGTTCACGACCCTCAGCAATGAGGAAAACAACGCAAGGAGGTGGAGAAAATTTTCTAGTCCATGTAGGTTTCCTCGCTAAGTTTTCCTTCGATTTTGTTTTACTAAGTCGAAGTCATGCGAATGCGTGAAGTACAACGGAACGGTGGCGTGTAGGCATTAGGAAAACAATGGAAACATGAACTTACGTAAGCTTTTAGCCGTGAACATGGAAAGTAAGTAGCTTTTTTATTTTGTTTTTAAAGAATAATAAGCTTTTTTACTTTGAACGGCCTGACAAAACTAAGCAAACCGTATGTATTGAAAGTTATGTTAATGAGATAAAATATAATATTTACACGATTGTTCAAAAGAATGATACAAACAATACTGGCCAGCACTGTGTTTTAAGAATGAATGAAACAAAATGCAGTGACAGAAGGAACATTGGCTTTAGGAATCATAAATATCCTTAACGAAGCAATTCTTTTAAATCTACAGAAATACATACACTCGTGAGCAAAAATAAAGGGTCAGTTAAGAAACTTTAAAATCTCGGAAGACAAAGACGCCTAACTGAAATAAATTGTGCATGATAGACAATTAAATATCCTTAAAATAAAATAAAATATTTTTATTAATTTATTTATATTTCATTAAAAACATTAACGAATAAGGATATCTTACGTCAACTTGGATAATACAGTATTTTTTAAGTACGGAAGCGGACGATCGTAACACGATCGGACTCGGTTACCGATCTAGTCAACTAAAAAACTTTTTTTAAAATGAAAGCTAGCTATATTTTTTTCAGAAAACATTACTAACATATTTGTTAACCATTCAAAATTAGGTTAAGCTGGTGCTAGGAGATGGTTCACGTCAATAGTCGAATGGTCGATACGAGCCTACGACCTTACGATTCGCAGACCGTACCCTAAACCATTAGGCTACTGACGGTTCCTTTTATATTAATCAGTCCATTAACTTATTGTAATTCATAAGCATATTTTACCGATTATAATTTTTTTTATTGAACAACAAACGAATACATATTAAAGCTTAAGATAATAAATACATTAAGTATAAATAGTTATAAATATGTAAACAACACCGTTATCCACATAATAATAATAATGTCCACAAAATGTCTATAGCACTACACACACTTTAGATCTGCATTTATATCATCTATATTTACATATTTAAAATATCCAGTTTCTTTTTTAGAGTTTTTTTATAAGAGGAAAAGGCAAGAAATAACACATCAATGTTGGCGAAATGGTCATTATACTGCTTCATAATCCTAGTCAATGGAGCGCGTTCACCGGCGTTGGTTCTCGTAATAATGGGAGAAAAACATTTTGTGAGTGTATGTATCACGAATGCGCTGAGAACTGCTAGGAACACGAAAGTAGATATTATTGATTAGCTCTGTACAATCAAATTTATTGTGGCAGATTTTGTACAGAAAAATTTGATCATGGTATAACCTTCTAACTTTCAAAGAATGTAAATTGAATTTTTCTAAAAGAATACAATAAGAGGAGTGTTGTTGAAAGCATCTATAGTTGATAAGACGAAGAAATTTTGATTATACATTTATTTATACGTTATAACTAAATTAGCAAATATTAGAACTGTTTCTAACAATACTAATAAATTGAGAACGTTATTCTGAAGTCGGTTAAGATATCGCAGCAAATGTTATTAAATATATGACACTGGCAGAAAGAAACTTTCCCTTCTTTCTTTCTTTATACATGTTTATATTATGATCCATATAAAATTCTTGCCATGAAATTTTCGCCAGTTTTCTTGGAGGGTAATGGGATTTTCACACATTCACCAAGCTCATGCTGCCCCAGGGTAACCCGTATTAACTTTACGTGTTTTCGTTATCATAATAATGTCACTTAGCCTAATACATAATAATAACTTGGATAGCTTTAATAGTGTTACAATGATATAGGAGATTATGTTTTTAATTATCTATGGCAAGAGGAATCTTGGGTTATCAGGCCGTCCTTGCCCACTTTTAAATTAAGTGTGATCATTATTTTAATTATTTGAACATTGCCTAAAATTGAGCAATAAAGAATTTATCTATCTATATATATAAAAGAGAAAGTGTGTTGGTTTGTTCCCTAAAGGCTTCGAAACGGCTAGACCGATTCTAATGAAACTTTCAGGGAATCTTCAAATTGATATGGCGAGTAATCCTATAAAGTTTGGTGATGATCGGAGCACTGCTCTTTTTGAATTGTCAAATAAAGCTTTTATTTACTATGATGATATTCTATTGTTGTATAACCCAAATTTATATTGACACATGCGTTGTGTATTTTTATGTCATTATGAACCACATTGAAGTACAATGAAGTATATTGAAGTATATTAAAGATAATAATTTAAGATTTTGAAGTATAGGTAATTCGAATGTATCCGTTTACTGATGCTGCTGATATGTACATGGGTGTAGGTAATGATCTTCACCCGCTCAAGAAGCAAAATAGAAGAGAATGAATACGGAGAGAAATGAATAATTTAATATGTTGTGAGAGTTAAATTAAATATTTAATGATGTAAGTTTACTGTTTAAATAAAATAAAGAAAAATCTAGCCCGGCGAAACGGGCTGGGTACCCTAGTCTATCTTAATTTACATGTATGGCCCATTTGGAGTTCTAAATTGCTGAGCACAGCAAGATTTTTCTCTTAAATTAAAAAGGCAATTGATTTTCGTTGGAACCATTTCTAAGCTTATCTGTCAAGGTGGGGTCGTGAAAATGTTTCAAACAAATCCATTGATAAAGGAGAGACGGGAGGTGTTCGCATCTAAATCGCTGATCTGCGAAGTCACGTCCAACAGGAACGAGGGACTCGGGAGTTTAGAAACGGAGTATTAACTTTATATTCCACAGAAATAATATCGTGAGATATTTTAAACTGAGCTGACTGACTGTGTACATCTGTAATTTTAACAAGTGAGCTTTCAATTCCTTTTTACCATAATTAAGTCGTTGAGACTTTTTTTTTTGTTAACGGGGAGGAAATCTTCAAAAAGATACCCCGCCTTCTGGTGGGAAGGCGGCGGTTATGTGGGGTTTTTACCCACTAAAACCTCCTCGGTGGCCCTTCTTCGGTGCATAGTGAGGGGCTCTTGGATCTCCAGTGGAACTCACCGGAGCCCATCTGCACTGTGCTCAAGGAGAGCACTTCCCGGTGGGGAGGTTACTCCGTCGCCCCTGTGCCCTCACAGTGCATGGCGACACGGGCCAGCTGATTTCGCCTTGCACTTCCCGGGTCCACCTTGACGGACGACAAAGGCCACCCTTGTCGCCCAGTGAACCCGAGGCCCCTTTTAGTCGCCTTTTACGACAGGCAGGGGATACCGTAGTCTTATTCTATTCTTATGTCGTTGAGACTTTTTTGTTAACGGGGAGGAAATCTTCAAAAGATAAAAACCCCCGCCTTCTGGTGGGAAGGCGGCGGTTATGTGGGGTTTTTACCCACTAAAACCTCCTCGGTGGCCCTTCTTCGGTGCATAGTGAGGGGCTCTTGGATCTCCAGTGGAACTCACCGGAGCCCATCTGCACTGTGCTCAAGGAGAGCACTTCCCGGTGGGAGGTTACTCCGTCGCCCCTGTGCCCTCACAGTGCATGGCGACACGGGCCAGCCGATGTCGCCTTGCAGTCCACCTTTTTTTGTGACCACCATTTTGTGTTAAACACTTAACCTTTTTTTTAGGTGGGGCCTATCGCAAATCCTCCCTTGCGGGGGCAAGCACGGATTATGTCGGACTAGCACTGACTAAAGACCCACGGTGTTTCTCCCGTGTCTTTCATCGGAACTACGGGCGCATACTACCGTACTTCCATCGGCGACGGTTCTTCACGGACCTCTTCTCTTAGAGCCGGAGCTCTCCACCACTCCTATATGCGAAGCGCACAGGATCCCTGCACGAACCTTCCCGAGGTCATTTATCAACATATATTACATATCTATCATAATACCTATGCAAAATTTCAGAAACATCAGTTGAGGAATGTAAAAATTATATCAAGTTGAAACGTTGGTATGACATACTAAAAAGTTGTCATTTTGCTCATTGGATATAATACATAGCACCTGTCGATATATAGTAATAATATTTTTTATAGAAAGCTAGCAATGTTTCTTTTTTTTTCAGCAATATTACTAACATTCTTGTTAACCATTCCAATTAAGCTTGTGCTAGGAGATGGTTCACGTTAATAGTCGAATGGTGGATTCAAACCCACGACCTTACGATTCCGTAGCCTAAACCATTAGGGTATTGACGCTATTATTAATTAAGTATTGTAAAAACAAAGAGAATAATAATAATAATATAGTTTATTTGCATTAAAAAATTGTACAATATGTAAAAAGGCGAGTAAATAATTCCGAGTTTAGTCGTAGTTGTCGTAGTAGAAGTAGCCGCTGATTACCCCAATAGGGTAATACGGTCGTGGGACAGCTTAATTTAATCGCCGTTATGTTTGAGACAGTTTGAAGTTTAAAGTAATAGGCAATTTAACCCCATGCTGTGAACCCGGGCGTATAAAAGAGTTCTGTGGTTAGAACATGACACCATCTCGAACAATTCTCGTCTCACCACTATTCGACATAGACTGATTTTTTTCTTAAACATTAATTAAAACTGACAATCAATACTAAGTTTTGTTAGAACATTTCTCTGGGTATATGCAATTTGAATAGTAATTTTATTATTTAAAACATTTGATCAACTACTAGCGTACCCAGCCCGCTTCGCCGGTCTAGATTTTGCTTTTAAATTTTTCATTTAAACAATAAACTTTCATCATTAAATATTTATTTTACATACAATTACAATACAATATATTAAATTAGTCATTTCTCTCCGTATTCGTTCTTTTCTCGAGTGGGTGAAGATCGTTATTTACGCCCATGTACATATCAGTAAATACAATATCATTCGTGTTGAGTCATCGTTCATCGTGCATACAGCAAAGGAATGGAACAAGTTGCCGGCGTTAGTCTTTCCGTCCAAGTAAGTTGGAGCCTTCAAGAGTAGAGTGAATAGGCACTTACTAAGCTAGCGCGTACTATCTTTCCACTATATCACCACTTAACATCAGGTTGGATCGTAGTCAAGCACTAGTTTATACCCCAAGGGGTAACCTCGGCTTCGACGGTTCCTATTATTTATTATTATTCATTAATTCAAATAAGTAACTACGTCAAATAAGTAACGTAGTCGAGTAATTGCTTGGAGGTTAAAAAATATCTAAAGATCTTTAAACATAAACGCAAACTTGATAAAGAGGTTTTCATTACGAAATGCTAAGTAAGGTCTTGATATAATACTTATGTTTTAGAGTGTAATATCGTCGTAAGAAGGTCCGTGTACACGTTAGAACACGGCCGGCTTAGCGAAAACTTGGCTCCACGATGCCATATACTTGGATTAGGTAATATTAAGAATTCTAACATGAAGACTTAAGCACGCCTCTACTGCAGATTATGATCTTCTTGACACAGTTAACATAATGATAATCAAGTAATACTTAAAACAAATTTCACATAGTTATATATATAGGAGATTCACATTCTTAACCGACTTAAAAAGGTGATATTAACGTTCTTATTTTAATTTTGTAAAAAAATCCTTTCCAATAAGAAACGAATCATCGATTATTTTTGTTTTTTTTTAATGGCGAACTACACAGATTGGCTGCCTTTGCTGCTTTACCGGATTAGGAGGTGGCATAGCTCTTAGAAGCTTAGCCTGAACCTCATGAATCATCGAAATCGGTTGGCGTGATATTGAGTTATTCGTCCATTTGTCGCGCACAATACTTAATGCAAATATAAGATTTATATGGTTTTCTCATTGACTATACAAATTCTGACTAACTAAACTAATAGTTAATCAGAACTGGACCAAATGGGACCACATGGATAGCACCGGCTTTAGAATTAAAAAAACAATCATCAAAATCGGTTCACCCAGTCCAAAGTTATGTAGCATACATAAAAAAACACAGACGAATTGAGAAATTCCTTTTTTGAACTTGGTTTTAAACTGAAAAACGACAGTTCTTGGTACAAGCCGACGGGGATTCGAACCAGCGATCAGATCGTAAGTCGAACCGCCACTACTACTGTAGACACTACGCTATCACAGCTGTTAAGCTATGTGTAAAGATGTAAAATCTCAAACGTAAGTCAACAGTCTCCGTTATTCAAAAAACTTGCTCAACGGTTCAGATATCGATCTTCTAGAAAATATAATGGATTTTTTATTCCCATATATCATTCTAACTATACTCGTTGATGAGAAATTCTGTTATATCACACTTAGTCTCAATTTAAAATTCAAGCCGTAAACTTTTCCCTTCCAAGTACCGTTAACATAATCTTTAATGACACTTTGTTAACTGTTCTGCCAGTAAATTTATAATAATTTCGAACGTTTGAAATTTTAGTGAATGAGGGTTATATAATCAGAACAGTGATGAAAAAACTGTAACTCTACGACAGCGTCCAACATGCTATAGTGGCGATATCCCGATAGTCAGCTGTGTATATTACACAGACGACGGTGACAACGCCACAGGAATACTGGTGACAAGGGCAACGGCCGCATCAAAAGAGAAAATAATAGAATACAATTTAAAATGGCCATGAGAAACAGGGATGCAGCGGTCCAGGAGAAACTAATAACAATGCAACGGGACGTCTACGACGCGTGAACCAGAGCATTCTCCAACGCCACCTTCCAAAATCAGGCATATAAATTTAAAAAATATGCCGTGGTAGCTCAGTGTCCGGGCGGTTGGCTCAAGTTGCATAGTACGCTAGCAACCCGAGTTCGATCCCCGGTGACGGCACCAATAAATTTGTTGTTGCAATTTTATGTGCTGATTAACCACGCGCTCGGCGGTGAAGGAAAACAACGTGAGGAAAATTTTCTACGACATGTGAAGTCTGCCAATCCGCATTAAAGCCGCGTGGCGGACTATGCCCTTATACTCTCTTTACCGAGAAGGCCTCTGCCCAGCAGTGGGACATATATATTATATATATAAAGGCTGTAACTTTAACTTTTTAACTTTATATGGATAAAAAAAATAATAATAACGTGAAAACACTGTATTAACCTAACTTTTAAAGTACATCAAACTACTGTTAAAGTACATTCTTTCCAATAAACAATTAACCATCTTAGTCCGTTGCCGTGGAAAAATATAAACTTGATGAAAAAATAATCATTAAAATCGCTTCACTCACTCGAAAGTGATGCTGTAACAAACAAAAAAATTACAGAGAAATTGAGACTCTTCTATTTTGAAGTCAGTTGAAAAATAATAAGCTCTCATATATTTTTAACCGACTTCAAAAGGAGGAGGTTCTCAATTCATCTGCTTCTTCTATTCGTTGATTCATTTTTTACTGGAAAGGATGTAATTTACGTAATATTCCTACGATAGTTCGGAAATACAAAGAGTCCGTACGCGGGTAATAAGCGTTTATTTCGATTTGTTGTGTTTTTACTTGTAAATATTCTCAAAACGGGTTCAGTTCATTTATTTATTTCTACATCGTTTTCTGTTCTACTCATATGTGATATGTCCGTCATTTTCTTAAACTAAACCCGTAACTCTCAGACACCATACTTTCCCGAAGTGGCATATAAGTTTGTTTAGCTTAGATTGTCCCAATAGATTTTGTTAATAAAATAGCTACCGACCGAGTCGTGGTTCGGCCCTCTCGGGCGCCCTCGGATCGGACTGCAAACGCGCAATAATGGTAAACGTCCTAGCCGAGGTTTACCCTCACCGGGGGGACCCTTGTGTCGAGTTACCACCTAATAGAGGTTCAGGCTATGCGATCTAAGAGCTATGCCACCTCTCAATCCGGTGAAGAAGTGAAGGCCAGCTTCTCTGTGCCAACTGTGTTAGTTCGTCAAAAAAAAACACCATACTAATAGAGCATTTTGTACTAGATGGTTCACATCAATTATTTAATCGAGGCTTTGAAATTAGGTTTTTATGTTTGGCAGACAGTACTCTTGGCCGTTAGGCTATTGACGATAGTTGGGATTCGAACTCTTGACCATCAAATCATAAGTCCAATGCTTCGCCGCTAAGCTATCTCTACTATTAAGTTTTCTGTCTGCAAAAATAAAATGTCTACTAGAGCTAGAAAGCATTTATATCCTTGTTACGTTTCAACGCTCCTCGTACCAAGAAATGTGTTTGTTCTGCGGTCCCCATACCATTTTCTGTGTCTCAAGTTTCTCGTTTGTCACGGTGGCGTCAGTAACGGGGCGTTAAGAGCCACGTCTGCAATGCACTTGACACATATGAGGACCTCGTCAAAATTACTCGTTTGTATAGATTGTTAAAGCCACGTTTTTCCACGATTTAGAACCTCACTATGAACTGACAGTGATCGACATAAATGAAGAAATAAAACACGACACACCGTGCATAGCATTGTGATTGGCGCAGCATGAACAGCCTTCATATAAATATATAACCCACTATTGGGCAAAAAAAATTCCCCACCCCTTTGGATAGGATTAGGAGCGTTGCTGGAGTTTCTCCGGCCACTTCTCCCAGCGCCAACGCTTCCCGAAGTGCCATATAAGTTATTTTAGCTTAGATTGTCCCAAATAGTTTTAATTTATAAACTACCGACCCAGTCGTGGTTCAGCCCTCTCGGATTGGAATGCTTACGCATAACATAGTAACCGTCCAAGCTGAGTTTACCCCTCACCGGGAGATCCTTGTGTCGAGTTACTAGCTAACAGAGGTTTAGACTAGGCAATCTAAGACCTTTGCCACCTCTTAATCCGGTGAAGCAGTTAAGGCCAGCCTCTCTGGCCAATTGTGTAGTTCGTCATTAAAAAAAATCGAGAGTAGAAAATTCTAAAGGATGCAAGGTTCCTCACGATGTTTTCCTTCAGCGCCGCGCGAATGGTAAATCACGCATTAAATTGCAACAACAATTTTATAGGTGCCGGAACTGGGGATCGAACTCGGGTTGCTAGCGTACTATACAACTTGAGGCAACCACTCGGACACCGAGCTACCGCGGCTCTCTTTTACGATTCATAAAACAATATACATCGTATTTGGTAGCAGGTGGTTTCTCTCCGTGCATAAAGTATTATACTTTTTACAACCATTGTTCCTCTTTGTGTATAGAAGTAAAAAAGAGTGTGCTTATCTGTGTGTATATATATATATATATACTCAAATTTAATATACTTTTCTAAATACTATTCACTTTTTCTCTGTCTGGAACAACACGATTGTTAAAGACAGAGAAAAAGTGCGCAAGCTCTGCTCTCTCTTACTCCTACAGTGTAATAAAGACAATAGGCCTGCACTGTGTCTTAGATACGAAACGTGGCTATGAGAGAAAGAAAATCTGTCCTCGCATCGCTCTCTCTTGCCCCTTTAGTAATGAGGTAAATAATAAATAACGAAAATAAATAATAATTACGAAACATAACTCTTTCTCGTCCTGTCTTCACTAACTTATATCTCCATCTTCAATTTCACCGCGTCAATTCACACTTTTCGTAACGCATTCACCAGCGTAAAGCGTGCCTAAAGAAGTTTTACTTCAAAATAAATAACCCACTGTTGGGTAAAAAATTCCCCACCCCTTTGGATAGGATTAGGAGCGTTGCTGGAGTTTCTCCGGCCACTTCTCCCAGCGCCAACGCTTCCCGAAGTGCCATATAAGTTATTTTAGCTTAGATTGTCCCAAATAGTTTTAATTTATAAACTACCGACCCAGTCGTGGTTCAGCCCTCTCGGATTGGAATGCTTACGCATAACATAGTAACCGTCCAAGCTGAGTTTACCCCTCACCGGGAGATCCTTGTGTCGAGTTACTAGCTAACAGAGGTTTAGACTAGGCAATCTAAGACCTTTGCCACCTCTTAATCCGGTGAAGCAGTTAAGGCCAGCCTCTCTGGCCAATTGTGTAGTTCGTCAAAAACACCATACTAAATGAGCATTTTGTACTAGATGGTTCACATCAATTATTTAATCGAGGCTTTGAAATTAGGCTATTGACGATAGTTGGGATTCGAACTCTTGACCATCAAATCATAAGTCCAATGCTTCGCCGCTAAGCTATCTCTACTATTAAGTTTTCTGTCTGCAAAAATAAAAATAAAATAAAATAACAATACAAGGTGTGTTACTTACTTGTCCTGTATGTAGACAGCCGCCATTTTGTGTTAAAAGTTGATAAATGTACAGTTGTGTTATTTTCTTATTTATTTAATGTCATAAAAGTGTTCTTTCGTATTAAAGTTGTATTTTAAAAGCTGTTCCATTTTTTAACCTAACAGTATTAAATTAAGGTTATTAATAAAATTAAATTAGAATTAGTAAAAAATGTAGGTTATCACCGCTCAAGCGAAGGCTTGCCATCTCTGTCTTTCCGCTAAATAGAGATGAAAGGACTTGATAGTTTGTTTATTTATTTACATAATATTATTATTGTTTTTTGTATGAGACTTCCAGAATAATTGCAACCAAATATTTATGAAGAGTCAGACCGTCGGTACTTTTAATTAACATCAGTGGTCTGCGTGATTGTTGTACTTCCCATATAGTGCTGGCGGATTTCATTGGAGCTTCTGCTGTTGGAGAATTGAGTGCATTTAATCTTTGCAGCTTCTTGCTTCTTTTTTTATTGCCTTCAAGTTTCTTTACAATAATAACGTAAAAACGGTTTGCCTATTTACTAAACTAAATAAATTTGCTAATTCTAAGTTTTTTTTTTTTTTATTATGACGAACTACACAGATTGGCCAGAGAAGCTGGCCTTGACTGCTTCACCGGATTGAGGGGTGGCATAGCTCTTAGGTCGCTTAGCCTGAACCTCTATTGCTAGTAACTCGACACAAGGGTCCCCGGTGAAAGTAACCTCAGCGGACGGTTACTATGTTACGCGTAAGCATGCTGATCCGAGGGCGCCCGAGAGGGCCGAACCACGACTCGGTCGGTTGCTATTTCACGGATACTAAGTTTTTAATACTCGGCAACTGGTTGTGGACGGCTTGTCTGTCGACAAAGGCCTCATCTAAAGATTTCCACGAATGTCTGTCTTTTGCTACCCGGACACACAGCGGACCAGCTATTCTTTTAAATTCGTCTTCCCATCTTTTAATTTGTCTACTCCTACTTCTTTGCTATCTCTTGGATACCATTCAGTTATTAACCTTGTCCATTTCTCTTTACTTTCTCTTAGCATGTGTCCTGTCCAACGCCATTTAAGCTGTCTGTAGGCTGTGTGTGCATTTTAAAATTTTGTTTTCATTTTAATTTCTTGTATTTTCACTCTATCTCTTCTTTATATACCTAAAATACTCCTCTCTATTGCATTTTGGCAGACTTTTAATTTGCTCTCTTGTTGTTCTGTTAACGCCCATGCCTGGCACCCGTAAAATAAACATGGCATAATGCATATTTCGTATACTTCCTTTTTTCCTTTCATTCCTTGAAAAATAATAAGCTCTCATATATTTTTAACCGACTTCAAAAGGAGGAGGTTCTCAATTCATCTGCTTCTTCTATTCGTTGATTCATTTTTTACTGGAAAGGATGTAATTTACGTAATATTCCTACGATAGTTCGGAAATACAAAGAGTCCGTACGCGGGTAATAAGCGTTTATTTCGATTTGTTGTGTTTTTCTCGTAAATATACTTCTCAAAACGGGTTCAGTTCCTCTATCTTAAGGTTATACAGTGTGTTAATAAATATTCTGACAGCAATAAAATACTTATTTTTTAAACTTATTTATAAAACTCAAACTGTTCATGTAATATACACGCTTAGACCCCTTGACCTACATCTCAAAAGGGGTGGAAAATGTGTCATAATCTTGGCCACTTGCAACCCCCGCATGTTGTAACAGTAACATTTTTATAATGAAAATCTTAAAGAATGTGTTTTACATGGATAATTTGTTGAGTAGATAAGTATATTTATTTTACAAGCAAAAATAAAAACCGACTTCAAATCGAATCAAACATTAAACTCTATTACGCAAGGACGCCCCTTTGTATTTACGACTTATCGGAATATTACGAAATAAAATCAGAACCTAACCAAACTCTCATCAAATTAACCTTGAAGTACATCCTTTTCCAGTAAAAAAATAAATCATCAAAATTGGTTGGCGTGATATTGACTTATTCGTCCATTTATAGCACACATACTTGATGTCAATTTAATACTTATACGATTTTCTCATAGATGCCGCCATCAGAATTGGACCAAATTTAAATGGGACTACATAGGAAGCACTGTCTGGAGAAGCAGATCGTCTTAGGCAAAATGGACGGCAAACGTGCTCAGGGTAGGGCGCCTACAAAATGGTCGCACATGATCATGAAGACGATGGGAGGCAGCATGCAGCGTGTGGTTCACTACGCCTATGACTGCACTCAATGGAGGCTGCTTATAAATGGTCAGGATCCTCAGCAGTGAGGGAATGAACAAGAAGAAGACATGGGAAGCACTAGCTTTCAAATAGAAAATAGCTTCCTCACAAATATAAAAAAGAAATACAGACGAAAAGTACTTCCTCCATTTTGAAGCCTGTTAAAAATTGGAATGTATGTCTGTAATATTATAATAATTGCTTTTACTACATGTATACGAATGTTTATACGGTACGAATACTAAAATAACATTTTTTGCAATTTTTGTCTTTCCGTTTGTTATTTTTTTTATTAATTTATTAAGGTTTCCCAACAGAAGTACAATTATACTATGTTAACTTAATATACCCACAAATACCTTGTAAATGCCTTACTAATTATAGGAAAACACAGCATTCACAAATACATACATCATAGACAACACTACTTAACTAATTTCTAAAATGAAAAATTTACTAACAAAGGAAATAAATAGTTATGATTTGGTTTTAAAAGTTAAAATTTTAAGGCTTAGGTTAGTTACATATTTATATTATTTTGGTGGAGCAAATATTTTTATTATTTACAGACGTTACCGCTAAATCAATGTCACTGTAATCCCTATAAACATCATCAGGTACAGTACATCCGGTACAAAGGACAGTGTGCCTTCAGATTCGTTCTAAGTTTAGGTTTTAGGAAGAGCTTAATATTTTAAGTCTTTGTCGTCTATTGGGAACGTTAAACTGTACTTTAGACAACAGATCAGAGCAGTCTAGTGTACCTGATATTAGTTCTTTTAAAAACAAAACATCCAGCATCATCCTACGAGTTTCAAGCGGTGATTTTAAAATAGTTTAAAGGTTATATAATTTTTGGGAAAACCGATATATGTTGATATTATGATTATTCTTTTTTATTTCTAAGCTGGTAATTCCACTGTGCTTCCATTTCATTTATTATATTTGGTCCAATTCTGACAATGGCAATCCATGAGTATGGGCGAATAACTCAATATCACGTCAACTGATTTCGATGATTCATTTTTCATTGCCTTCCAACTGTACTTTAAAAATTAGTTTGTGAAAGTTTGTCTTGATTCTGATTAATTCAATTTCGTAATATTCCTACGATAATTCGGAAATACAAAGAGGGCGTATGCGAGTAATAGCGTTTATTTCGATTTGTTGTGTTTTTCTCGTAAATATACTTCTCAAAACGGGTTCAGTTCATTTATTTATTTCTACATCGTTTTCTGTTCTACTAATATGTGATACGTCCGTCATTTTCTTAAACTAAACCCGTAACTCTCAGACACCATGCTAAATGAGCATTTTGTACTAGATGGTTCACATCAATTATTTAATCGAGGCTTTGAAATTAGGTTTTTATGTTTGGCAGACAGTACTCTTGGCCGTTAGGCTATTGACGATAGTTGGGATTCGAACTCTTGACCATCAAATCATAAGTCCAATGCTTCGCCGCTAAGCTATCTCTACTACCTTCGAATAGATTTGAAGTCGGTTCTTGTTTTTACGTCAATATACATGTATTTATTAGTATAGTTAATAATTCTTTTCTTTTTAGTGTCGTATCACGAAAATATATGTATATTTAAGTATATAATATTTGATATATGTATATTTTTATTACTTGAACCAAATAAAATACCACTTTATACAATGAGCGATGTTATTTTTTTGTGGCCGTACATAAATAAGCTATAAAATATTTTTCATAGCAAGATCTTGCTTTTAACTTTTATCGCCTTGAATAATACATAACGCTTTACGAAGTGCGAACATGAATCAAAATAACTTCATATATATAAAAGAGAAAGTGTGTGGGTTTGTTTCATATAGGCTCCGACACGGCTGGACCGATTCCAATGAAACTTTCAGGAAATCTTCAGATTTACCTGGCGAGTAATTCTGTAAAGTTTGGTAACGATCGGAGCACTCCTCTTTTTGAACTGTCAAATACTTTGCACAGCTACACCTTTTATTTACTATGATGATATTCTATTGTTTTATAACCCACATTTGTATTGTCACATGCGTTGTGTATATTTATGTCATTATGAACCATATTCAAGTACAATAGAGTATATTGAAATATAATATTGTTGTTAATTATGTAAGCTAAAAATAATGTTAAATATTTGGTGATGTAAGTTTGTTGTTTCATTAAAATAAAGCAATATCTAGGCCGGCGAAGCGGGCTGGGTAACGCTAGTAAGAATATAAAAATAAAACTTTAGCGAAATTGTACGTAACTCCATAAAGTAGCTTATACTTAACGCGCCATAAAAGACACTTCCTCGTAGAGCTGAAATTTTAATATTGATTTCTAGTACAATATCTATTTTTTTTTAAATAAAGCTAGCCAGATTTCTTTTTTTTTTTCAGAATTATTACTAACAATCTTGTTAACCATTCCAACTAAGCTTAAGCTTGTGCTAGGACATAGTTCACGGCCAGCCCTGTAGTTCTGGGCTCTCAAGAATAAGACTACGGTATCCCCTGCCTGTCGTATAAGGCGACTAAAAGGGGCCTCGGGTTCACTGGGCGACAAGGGTGGGGGCCTTTGTCGACCGCTAAGGTGGACCCGGGAAGAGGGCGACATCGGCTGGCCCGTGTAGCCTTGCACTATGAGGGCACAGGGGGGCAGGGAGTAACCTCCCCCCTCCGGGATGTGCTCTCCTTGAGCACAGTGCAGAGGGGCTCCGGTGCGTTCCACTGGAGATCCCGGAGCCCCTCGTCATGCACCAAGGAAAGGGCCACCGGGGAGGTTTTAGTGGGTAAAAACCCCACATAACCGCCGCTTTCCCCCCAGAAGGCGAGGTATCTTTTTGAAGATTTCCTCCCCGTTAATAAAAAAAAAAAGGACATAGTTCACGGCAATAGTCCAATGGTGGATTCGAATAATCTGTACACTATACATGTAAATAAAATTGAAGTGTCTGTCTGTAACATTAAAATAACCAAAGAGAAGATATTTAAGATCAAAGTGGCCAGTACGACAAAACGCCACTTTCATATGTAAGGTCCTAATTTATAACGTACATATACCAAAAAACATTTTTACAATTTTTGTCTGTCTGTCTGTTTATTCACGTTAATCTCTGGAAGTTAGCTCGCCCGATTTTAACTGGACTTTCACTGGCAGATAGCTGTTGTAACAAGGAGTAACTCAGGCTTAGTTTTTTAATTAACCTACTTCAAAAAGGGTGGTTATTGATAAGGTACATTCTGTAAAATATTAATAATAGTTGGATGGTTCAGTTGTTTAGTTTAGTTCATCCCACCAATTCCTCTAAAAAGCAGGCGGGAAATTAAGAGTTGTAATGTATTAGTTAATATGGAGAACATCACATAGAGCCGTCGCGAGCGGCGCTCGACTAGCCGCTGCGTCCGGCGGGAATACACATTGAGTGCGATGGGGCTGCCCGTAGTTTGTGTTGTGTTCTATAAATATTCATTGTAGTGGTCACACGGGTCACGCGGCGGGGCACTTTGCCTCTAACTCGACTTTTTTCTTTAAAAGTTAGAAAGTTGAACGAAACCTTAGAAAATTTAACAACATAATTGTAGGTTTTGTGGAATGAAATAGTCCAATAACTAGTAAACTCGCTTTATTAAGACAGCGTAAAGTTGTACAAGGAATTATTTTAACGAATGCTGTGACAAATGCGCGTCCTCGCCATCTTGTTTTGTGATGAACAACTAAATTATTAATTATGAATTAAAGATACAAAAAGGTTCGGGTAAATCACTAAGATATCATTGGAAGTAGTTATTATGCAGAACAATCGCTGGGTGTCATATCTTGCCAGCTAAAAAACAAATTAAATTTTGCAATTTTTCGTTTTCTTTATTATTGTCAGTAAAAAGTTCTTAGTTATTGTAACGCATAGTAAGGTTCAGAATAGCGGAATAGTCCACCTTCCTGATAATTCAACCGGTCTGCACTGTCGTGTAACTACACATTGATTACCAGTTGACTGATATAATTACTACATATCTCATGTCATTGGCATGATAAATCTCTAATCATATTAATAGTCACGCATTGTATGTCGTAGCAGATCTATGGAGGCCTTAGAAATAATTAAATCGAACGCCAGTAGAGCAATTGTATGTACAGGTTAACAACACGTCATTTGATATGCTTACAATTTTTATAGAGCTTCATACTTTGTTTAGTAAAGAAATATTTTGTGATTCGGATTACACACGTACATTTCTGCCCTGGAGTACTTGCCGATTGAGATTATGGAGGCTTTGTCATCTATTGTTGGTCTGAGAAATTGTTCGGAATCATCCCAATTACCTACCGTACAGCCCGTCGCCGACCATCAATTTTGTTGACTTTTTGACTTGACTGCTTCACCGGATTGAGAGGTGGCATAGCTCTTAGGTCGCTTAGCCTGAACTGAAGGGTCCCCCCGGTGAGGGGTAACCACGGCCTGGGCGGTAACTATGTTACGCGTAAGCATTCCGATCCGAGGGCGGAACCACGACTCGGTCGGTAGCTATTTTATTGGCAAATGATGTACAAGTGAGCAGTGCCGACTTAACAATGGAATAAAACCATGTCATTTAGTAAGGTGCTGAATGGACTTTATGTCCATACAGTTAAGGGTTAAGCTAGCAATAGACTGTTAAATTAAAAGAGAGAAATAAAATTTAACATTTAGTAATTACTAACTTTATTTGTCGAAGTTTTCCTTACATGTATAGTACATTTTCCTCTTAATTATTTCTACAATTAATTTATTTATAAATAATAAAAATTAAAACGGTAATACAGTCAAAAATAAAATGAAAAAGATTGTAAAATAAGTTATTTACAAAAATGTTATATACATTGGAACCTTATAAATATTGATAAATAATTAATTACATAAATGACACTATCCTTATAAACGCTAAATGAACTACAATGAGTAAGAAAATGTGTCTGTGCTAATACATGAGAATTTTATACCTCGTGTAAATAATAATTTGTGGCCAAAATCACTTTTATAATCATAATTTTACTAACATAACTGCTCTTTTTACAAAAATAATTCGACGTAGATTCAACGATCATTGTGGCGATAGTTTTTGTGAACGGTAATATAGCGAAAAGTGTCGAACAATACCTCAAGAGGCTATCGTTAGATGGCTGGGTCAAGGGTCAGATATAGTACACAGTACTCCTGGACACGGCACGCATCGTCAGGAGGTTTCTCTGTGTCGCCCTAACCATCGGTTGCTTGGGCCTTGCTTCGCTACGGGCGGCAACGTGAGTTAGATTTTTATGTATATTTTTGTAATCATATTGTAAAAACTTCACCTAAAGTAAAAAAGTTACAGCCTTTATATATATCCTACTGCTGGGCACAGGCCTTTTCTGTAAAGAGAGTATAAGGGCAAAGTCCGCCACACGGTCCTAGTGCGAATTGGCAGACTTCACATGCCTTAGAAAAGTTTTTCTAGGACATGTAGGTTTCCTCACCATGTTTTCCTTCACCGCCGAGCGCGTGGTAAATCAGCACATAAAATTGCAACAACAAATTTATTGGTGCCGGCACCGAGGGTCGAACTCGGGTTGCTAGCGTACGCAACTTGAGGCGACCGTCCGGAAACAGCTACCATGGCTCGATTTAAATAAATAAATGAAATAATAATTAAGCACAAAAAAACAAAAAATCTGTAGACACAAAAAAATGGCGGCAGGCAGGCTAAGCGTGAAACACAAAGTCACACAGCGCTGGTTTTCAGCCTATCCCATTTTACAAGTATGCCTTATGAGAAGTGGCGCAAGCAATAAGTTATTACCGTGATCGAAAAATATATATTTTTTATATTTATCTACATACATAAATTACAATATACACAAAAACGATCCGAATACAAACAAAAATCTACTTAAACTAGAATTAAGACTCTTTACATTTGGCAGTAGCACGTGAAACATATTTTAAGTTACGGTTTAAGTTACGTAAACGATTTTATTAATAATATTTTAATAATATATAATAAACACTAAAATATTTTTAGACGAAAGTTTCTGTCCATACAAAGGTTGTCTGGAAGAGATCGCTCTTAGCGATAAGACCGCCCATTGCGCATGCAATGACCTTGTCCAATGTGAAAATTGTAGTTACTATTTCTGTGATGTATTTTGTTGTTAATTGTTGCGCAATAAAGAATATTCATTCATTCATTCATTTATAAATTCAATAATTTTCCTAACCGAATCGTCTAAGTGCACGAGGTCTCGTCCTAAGTTTTAATTTACACTCGTGAGCAAAAATGAAGGGTCGGTTAAGAAAGTTTCAATATCTCGGAAGATAGCTAGCTTGCCTCCATGTGGCGACACTAAGTACTAAAATTTAAATAAAAATAAAATAAAATGAAAAATACTGTATTATCCAAGTTAACGTGTGTTAATGAAATATATTTTTTTTTATTTTATTTTAAAGGTATTCAATTGTCTATCATGTACAATTTATTTCAGTTAGCTAGCGTCTCTATATTCCGAGATATTCAAACTTTCTTAACCGCCCTTTATTTTTGCTCACGACTGTATATTAAAACTTAGGACGCGACTTCGTGCACTTAGACCATTCGGAAATAAAAATTATTATACACCATTAAAATAGTATTTATAAAAAATCGTTTTCTCCATTAAAAAAACGAATAGTCTATTGTCTATCCTCTGTAAAAATATTTCAAATCGAAAGAAAAAAATTAGTACACGTTAATCATATAATTTTGCTATAAAGTTGAAGTTATATAACAGTAAAAATGCCTATGTATGTATGTCCAGCTGATTAAAACACATCTAACACATGTAGGTTTCCTCACGATATTTTCCTTCACCGCTAAGTCTGTAAATCAGCACATAAAACTGCAACAAAGAAATTCATTGGTACCGTCACCAAGGATCGAACTCGGCTAGCGTACTGTGAAACTTGAAGCTTCCACCCGGACGCTACGGCCACTGTTGAAATTTAAAAAAACTAAATTTCTCCAGAGAAATTAATTAAAGCAATCTCTGTTTATTAAATTACAGAAATTTCTAATCGTTCAAGTAACGAGTAAGTGTTTTCGAACCAGTGCACGAAACTTTTCATATCCCTGTTAATTTCACTTGCCACTGCCATATCTGAATACATTTTCTATCTAAATTTTTACAAGTTAATATTTGACAAATGCTATGCACTTTAATTTTATACTGTTGGTACTGTTTTTATTGCCACCTTTACAAATTATCCATGAAATAGCAACCGACCGAGCCGTGGTTCGGCCCTCTCGGGCTCCCTCGGATCGGAATGCTTACGAGTAACACTGTAACCGTCCAATCGAGGTTACCTTAGGACCCTTGTGTCAAGTTAGTAGATAGAGGTTCAGGCTAAGCTAAGAGCTATGCCACCTCTCAATCGGATAAAGCTTCTCTGGCCAATCTGGCAAATCAAAAAAAAATGTTTACAAGTGGATAAATTTTGAACAATCATAACAAACTAGTGGTTTTAAGTTTTCCGTATTATAATTACCTTTTATAAATTTCGAAATGTTGTTAAGTGTTTTTTACGCTATTAATAATACTAGATCTTTTACTTTAAATTACTATCAATAAAATTGTTTTACCAATCTGTGGGGTCAAAACCAATATTTGAGTATCAAAATTCTTACAATCGTAGAGGTGTTATTGAATTCAAAATCATTTGTACAATACATAATATTAATGTATTTGTGATAATTTTGCATAGGTATGTATTTTATAAATACTAAAAATAAAACATGAAATTTTTCATAGAAAAATAGGCAGTTTTGTATAATAGAAACGGAAGAAATAAAAGCGATATAGTTCTGAAACAATTTATAGCAATAGTGCAAAACAAAAAGGGGGCTGACAGTTATAAATATCATTAATTTAAACCTACGCCTCATTTCTTGATTAAGGCAATGTATTGTAATTTTCATCTAAAACCATCAACTGTACTAGTATAAAGAGTCGCTAAAGTGCAGTACAGCGAGATTAGTAGATTCACCGACAGAGCGCACGGGGATGCTGTGTTTGCGTTGCCGTGTTGCATTGCAGCCGGATGTTCACCTAAATTTAGAAGGAATTCATTAAGAAAAGTTTACAAATTCACATTAGTAATATAATGGGTGTAGAGGCTTCAGAACTACTTAGGGAACTTCACTAGCACTGGTACTACAATTCTCCCTGATGTAAGATCTAAGACAAGATGGAAGAGAATAGCGTCGAGAGATAAGTGGAAAGTTAACCTCACCATCATGTGGGACTACAAGGAAGAGAGAGTTAAATACTACCTTAATAAGTTCTCTTCTATGAAACGTATTATATAACAACTATAACATTGTTAACGTTTTCCGCTTTAATAGAGTTTGTAATGCCACAAGTCTTATTTTATAAGAAAATATTGCGGTATAATGACAACTTGAAGTGTCTATAATGGCTTAGAGACTGTCTGTGATAGATTAAAAGTTACTACGCATGAACGCTCTATGTTATTTCCAAGTATCACAGTTAAGTTAACTAACTAACAGAAGTTCTGGCGCCTATATTTTATTTCTACTTCCATAATCACGGCCGTTGTCTTTATGGAGTGCTTACCTGTCATATATCTACCAATATATATATATATATATATAATAAATCAACGTCTTAAGAGACTTTAGATGTCTGAGTCAAGGGCCAGATACAGAAGGCAGTACTCCTGGACACGGCATGCATTGTCAGGATGTTTCTCTCTGTGTCGCCCTAACCACCGGTTGCTTGGGCCCTGCTTCGTTGTCGGTGGCACACACTAGGTTAGGTTTTTATACTTTTAGCCCTGTACTTCAAGGCTCTCAAGAATAAGACTATGGTATCCCCTGCCTGTCGTAGAAGGCGACTAAAAGGGGCCTCGGGTTCACTGGGCGACAAGGGTGGGGGGCTTTGTCGTCCGCCAAGGTGGACCCGGGAAGAAGGCGACAAAGGCTGGCCCGTGTCGCCTTGCACTGCGAGGGTACAGGGGGAGGAGAGGGGTGCAGTGTGTTCATCTGTAGATCCCGGAGCCCCTCACCATGCTCCGAGGAAGGGCCACCGGGGAGGTTTTAGTGGGTCAAATCCCACATAACCGCCGCCTTCCCTCAGAAGGCGGGGCCGCTTTTTGAAGATTTCCTCCCCGTTAACAAAAAAAAAGATTTTTAAACTTTGTATAATATTTTTGTGTAATTTACTTTTTATATAAATATTTTAAAAACGGTCTGAAATATATATATATTACTTAGTATATTTTCGGAAACAAAGTCGGTTAGTAAAATTACGTTTCACAAATGACGCAGCTATAAGTGTAAAAAAATATTTAAAAATAAATCGACAAGTTAAAAATACGTTCATCTGAATATTAAATAAGCTATAGCGGTCAAGTGTACACTCACCATTAATGACGTGAACGTTCACTGACGCTGCCTCTGCCATCGTTGGAACGCAGCTGTAATTACCGCTGTCCCCCGGCATTAGCTTCTCAATGGTAAGACGCGACGTCAACTGCTCCGTCCATTCCGTTTTAAGTCTAATTCTCGGTTCTATCGCCAGCTCGTTTTCTTCTACTTCCTTATATTCTATTATATTTGATCCTAAAATACAGTCAAATGAAAGTAAATCATCAATTAATATAAGTATAGAAACATTCAAATTATAGGAGTAGGTACATACACGCGGACATTCTATATAAAATAATTAAAATATTATCTAAAATAGTCTAATGGCTTAGGATATGGTAGTACGATAAGCTTAGGCTTATTCGGAATAGTTAATAAGAATGGTAGTAATCATTGTGAAAACAAAATTACATTAAGATTCCTTCATAAAAAAAAGTTATACACTCGTGAGCAAAAATAAAGGGTCGGTTAAGAAAGTTTGATTATCTAGTGTCGCCACATGGAAGCAACACTAAGTCAACATCATCAGCCATCTATCCACTGCTGGAAATAGGCCTCCCCAATGCCTTCCACCACATGCGATCCTCAGTTTTCCGCATCCAGCCACTTCCGGCTATCCTAACAAGGTCGTCGGTCCATCTGGAGGGATGGCGCCCCACGCTTCTCCGACCTATGCGCGGCCTCCATTCCAAGACTTTACTCCCCATCTACCGTCGCTGACTCGGCAAATGTGGCCGGCCCACTGCCACTTCAACTTGCTGACTTCAAGAGCTATATCGACTACCTTCGTTCTCCGTCGAATTTCTTCGTTTCGGATTCTATCCCTTAGAGAAATGCCCAGCATAGCTCTTTCCATCGCTCGTTGTGCGACTTTCAATACTAAAATTTAATACTGTATTATGCAAGTTTACGTAAGATATCCTTTTTGGTTTAAGTTGATGTTTTTTAATGAAATATAAGTAAATCTATAAAAATATTTTATTTTATTTCAAGGATATTTAATTGTTTATCATGCACAATTTATTTCAGTTAGCTAGCGTATTTATCTTCCGAGATATTCAAACTTTCTTAACGGTCCCTTTATTTTTGCTCACGGCTACGAAATTCTGGCGTCCATATTATCTTTGAAGTCATCAAACTGTAATGCAAATCTAAATGACACTAATTTAAAATGTCAGGCGATTTTTTTGTGAGGGACTTGCAGAGATTAGTCTGGGAAGCTGGCCTTGACGGCTTCACCGGATTGAGAGGTGGCGTAGCTCTTAGGTCACTTAGCCTGGACCTCAATAGTATCGGTTACCCCTCGGTAACCTTGCCTTGGTCGGTTATTTTTTTACGCCTAAGCATTCCGATCCAAAGGTCCCGAGAGGGCCGAACTCAATTGCTTTATTATCAAAATGATATTTTAAACCCAGTGGTCGGGTACCCGGGGCTCTTTAAGTCCTCCGCTTTGGCTCTTCGAATTAATGCAGGCATAGAATATAACTTATTATGTTGCTTTGTAAGAGATTCTTTTAAACTAAAGCTTATTTGACAAAAGCAAGCTTGAGGGCGTACATTTCTTCTTAACTTTATCTATCGTCTGTATTGGGCTCTTGTTTTTTTGGAAAAAGTACACTTTGAAAAGTGTTAGCGCTGGAAGAAGTGGCTGAAGTAATTCCACTGCAACAATATCTAAGATAATAATAATAATAAACTTTATTTCGCACAAATACAAAAATATACACAAATGTGAAGTCCCTGACTCCTGAGATAGGTACAAATAGATCGGTGATTCAGAAGTCAGTGCCTTCTCCCATTTACTACGCAGAAAAAATCAAAGGAATCTATTTTAAAATATATTTTAATAGGTCTTAAAGTGCTGTGTGTGAGTGTGTCTTATTACTCTCACTTATATTGCCATTTAATTTTACATATATACAATAAAGCTTGCGTCTGTTTGTAGTTAAGTTCAAGTAAATACTTTTTAATAGTAGCCTTGCACTCATGAGTCGGCAGTGAACTTATATTAAGTATTTTTTATCCTGTTATATAAAGAGATGGCTTTGGAAAGCTGTTGTTGGCGGGCAGTGGCTGTTCTACATTAGGTAGACGGACAATCTACCAATCTATCACTATAATTACTCCTATTATAGGGCGTAAGTTTGTACTGTTTACATAGTTGTTGGCCTTATAGTTAGAACCTGGCATCGTACAGCAACTTTGTGGGGATACGGGCTGTGACCTTTAGCAGAGATTTTAACAGAGAAACAATGACTTACCCTTATACCAAAATATAGTGCCGAGATCATGCGGACCTTGGCTTAGTATGCACGTGAGAGCAAGTGCACTCCCAGTTTTCACATACAAGTCCGCAGGCCCAAGAATATTCGCCTTCGCTTCTGTTGAAGACATGTCAGTTTAGTTAAACACTGATAAAGTCGCCTAGTGGCTAAACGATTCACGACAGTTGGCTTTCCAATCACAACGGGACTTTATCAACACATTGTAATTTGCATCTGTATGTATTTGTATGTCTATAGCGCCGTGGTAGATCAATGCCTGGACTGTCGCCTTACGTTGCATGGTACTCTAGTAACGCAATCAACTTGCTTGTAGTAATTTTAATAGTTACGGAACATACACGTGTTGGTGTACACTTTGTTGTGTGGTACTTATAAGTAAATAGACATTTTTTGGATTGTTGCCCACAATAAATCACTTTCTATTATTTGTGCCTAGGGCGTGATGATCATAAACACCTATGTAATCTAATAAATTAGGTTAAAATCGGATCGATTTTATTTCGTAGATGCTTTTATATTAAATTTGAAAGTTTGCTCAGAAATTAAATGAGCTGGAATTAGCAGCCATTCCATCCCCGGACCTCAAGACACACAACTTTTGTAGTGAACATCCCTCAAACTCAAACAAAGCGCTTTGCTTCGTCTTTCACTAATCGTACAGCAAAGGACTGGATTAGTTTTTAAAAACGGCAATTCGTTGGCTAGAGAACCTTACGAGGACTGAATTTCCACTTAACAGATATTGGGATCATGGTCAAGCAATGTAATTGTTAAAGTAAGTGCGCTTTGGAACGAACCGCGTATTGTTGCAGACCGTTAAACGGAGAAAAGTCGCCTTTTCTATGTCATGTCTTGCGACACGAAAGATGTAATCTTCTTCAACTAACTATGATGGGCAAAATAACGGGGAAGAGACGCGCTGGACGAAGGAATAAATCGTGGTTGCGAAATCAGAGAGTGGACCGGCATTTAAAGCGTCTAACAACTGTTTCGCTTGGCACACGACAGGAATTAGTTCGCTGAACTGATAGCCAACCTCCAGTAGTGGACAGGCATTTGAAGAAGAAGATTTTATTTATGAAATAGATAACGTAGTTTTTCTTTTCATTTGATTACAAAGTTATGTGTATTTCAAAAGCGGTATTAAGATTTTTAGAAAGATAAAACTGAGGACGTAACAAAGTTTTTTTTAGCCAGTTCATAAATTTGTAAGATGAAACAGCTAAAGAAAATTACGCAGAAGATTGCCTTGTTTTTACTTTTTCTCTCGTCCTCATAAAGCGGTGTTTGTTTGGGTATTAAAATGAAAAAAAAAAACCATGAAATACTTTCATTTGTGTTGTAAGCGCGTATATAAGCAAGATAAAACGTAGATATTGTCTGAAGAAAACAAATTTTAGAACCGAGATTTAATCCCACGAAGGAAAGTAACTTTTATCATGACCTTCATTTTACGCTGTCGTCGAGCAATTTAATTTCTTTTGTGCCAGTGCCTTTTTGAGGTTATTCGTACCTTTTGCTTAGTTCGTTGGAGATATAACTAAAGTTAACAATTTGCTATGAAAAGAAAAAAAAATAATCAGATCAGACAAACACGTAAACGGAGATAGCTTTCGCTGTTTTTACCAAGCATGACAGGGGATGAGCCTGTTGCCGTACACCGGGCACAAACTTTTAGCAAGTTATTTGTTGTACTTAAAAACCGGAAAAACAGCAATTCATTGGTACAAAATTCTCAATGGGGAAAGGTTAAAAGATACCCTTAACCGTCGATTATATAATGGATGCGAATGATTGGAAAATTATATACATATGGATATGAATAAAGCAAAATACGTGTGTCAGGATACGTCGTAGTCCATAAACTCTGCTTACCCCTCAGGGTGATGGGAGTGTTTGTATTTATACTTTGTACTGTAAATTGTGACAAGTGGTAAAATATACAAAGAATTTTTTGTTGAACGGTTTTGCTTGCAGACGGTTTACTTTCGAGTTATTGTAATGTTCAGCGAATTTAAAGGTAACAAATTGAATTATCGAATTTGTATTTCGTTAATATTTATTTCTAACTATCTACGCCCCGCGGTGTTACCCGCGATTAAAAAAAATGTGTATTTTTCTGTACCCATTTTGCATACATTGAAAATTAAAATTTAAGCATGATCGGTTGAATAGTCAGGGTGTGAAATCATTGCAAACATATAAACACAATCGTAACTCACCGACGACGTTAAGCTGAAATGCCAGCGACATTTTCGGTTCAGTATTCACTTGGCATTCGTAAATACCCGCGTCCCGTTCTTGTGGGAATTTGATTTGAAGCGTCCAGTTTTCTGACTTATCTGGTCTGATTACCTGGAACATGTCTTATATGTAGTATTCCATACCTACTTCTATTATCAAAACAACAAAAACATGAAGCGTCAATAGCCTATCGGGGGTCTTAAACAGGAAGGGATACTGTTGATCAGTATCCCTTCCTGATTAGTCAACAGCTATTTACAATGAGAGTGAGCGAGAGGTGACCCTCTCTGTCACACATCTTGCGCGCTCCGCACAGAGATAGCGATATGCTGTTTAAGACCCCCGATAAGCCTAATGGTTTAGGGTACGACCTGCGAATCGTAAGGTCGTGGGTTCGAATCCACCATTCGACTATTGCCGTGAACCATGTCCTAGCACAAGCTTAAGCTTAGTTGGAATGGTTAACAAGATTGTTAGTAATATTTCTGATACAGATATATTTTTATTAAAGACTAACGTATCCAGCCCGCTTAGCCGGGCTAGATTTTGCTTTTTTTTATTTAAACAATAAACTTACATCATTAAATATTTAATTTAACTATCACAATATATTAAGTGATTGATTTCTCTCCTTATTCATTCTCTTCTCGAGCGGGTGAAGACCATTACTTACAACCATGTAGGTACATATCAGCAGCATTAGTAAACGGATACATTCGCGGCATCTTTTATATACTTCAGTATACTTTATTATACTTCAATATAGTTCATAACGATATAAATATACACAACGCATGTGCCAATACAAATTTGGGTTATAAAACAATAGAATATCATCATAGTAAATAAAAGCTGTATTTGACAGTTCAAAAAGAGGAATGCTCCGATTGTCACCAAACGTTACAGGATTACTCGTCAGGTCAATCTGAAGATTCCCTGAAAGCTTCATTGAAATCGGTCCAGCCGTTTCGGAGCCTATATGGAATAAACCCTTTTTCACAAAAAATTACAGAAAAATATTACATCAAAGATATGATACATTCTAATATAGGAAAACCATTTTAACCTATGTGTTACGTGCCACTTCGGAAAGCGTTGGCGCTAGGATAAGTGGCCGAAGGGACTCCAGCAACGCTGCTAACGTTGATTATGGGGAAATATTATTATAAAAAAACTCAAATTGACTGACATATTACTTTTAATTTAATATATAGAGTGTAATATGATTGCGTTAATAGCCTAACGGTTTCAGGGTCATTCTCAGACCGGAATCTGAAGTTCGTAGATTCAAATCTACTATTCGGCTTTTGAAGTGAATCATCTCCTAGTACATGTTTAAGCTTAGTAGAAATGTTTAACAAATATGGTAGTAATATCCATTAGTAAATAATGTTACCATTCTTTAAAATAATAATTCATTAGTGTATCTCAAGCTCATAGACACTATCTATCTTTATAAATATATATTTTTTTATGCGGTATTTGTATGAATATATATACATATACTTAGGTATTTGTTGTACGTTTAGCACATCAATTTATATATTATTATTATTAATAGTGTATATATTGATAAATGCGTATGTTTATATATATGTATATTGTTGTTTTTTGTATTAAAATAAATATAATCACAGATCCACTAAAATATTTTTAGACGAAAGTTTCTGTCCATACAAAGGTTGATGAAGATCGCTCTTAGCGACAAGACCGCCCATTGCGCATGCAATGACTTTGTTAATGTGAAAATTGTATTTACTATTTCTGTGATGTATTTTGTTTTTAATTGTTGCGCAATAAAGAATATTCATTCATTCATTCACTCAAGGTAGAAACATAAAACAATTTACATTCAATATTTATCGGGAAATTGTTTTATGTGAACAGTTTACGATGGTATTTATCATTGTTATGTACAAATGTTTCGAAATATACTTATTATTTACTTACTTGAAATCTTTGATCCGATGTGTACGTTAAAATCCCGGCGGTCAGTATGTGTAGATCCCTTTTACGTATCCAAGATACCTGGAATAAATTTATTACTATATTTTTAACAGACTTCAAAAAAGAAGTGGGTTCTCAATTGGAGTGTATTTTTTATTATTTTGTCATGTCATAAGTTTCGACTGGGTACACTGGTTTTGATGATTCTTTTTTCATTTGAAAGCTGGTGCTATATGCCTACGCAGAATACTGGAATAATTTGGTCACATAACCAGAAAAAACAGTGACAACTTGGAAAAGGCTGCTTGTAACTGGAAAAATTGACGGGGAGAAAGTCCCTCCCCTCTGTGCCCTCGCAATGCAATGCGACACGAGCCAGCCGATGTCGCCTTCTTACCGAGTCCACTTCGGCGGACGACAAAGGCCCCCACCCTTGTTGCTCAGTGAACCCGAGGCCCCTTGTAATCGCCTTCTACGGATACCGTAGCATTATTCTACGAGCCCAGAACTACAGGGCTGTTTGTTACTCGAGGTGCTGGCCTAAGATTGAATATGAATAAAATGGGTCATATTTTCTATATAATAATAACAATAATATTACTTTCTGTAATGAAGGCTGCTGCATTTACAAAAGTAGCTGAGTCTTGAATAATTTTTATTTATTTATTTATTTATCAGACAGAACTTACAGCACCATTACAGCTAAACCAATTCGGTGCTGTAGTTAACACAAATAATTAATCAGAATAATAACAATACAATAATAGTTAACATCACAACATAAAAAATAATTTAACACAAGTGACATCTCAAACATTCATCATCTCGATGTATCTATAAGCAGCCTCTGTGTTGTGTAAATTTAATATATCAATAATCGCCTAGATAACCTCACAGATTTTCTTCAACTCTTTTAAATTCCTCATACCATTATGTCTAATGAAGCGAACCCGACCCCTTTTAGCGTTCGGTCAAATTTAATTAACCTTGTCGTTCAAAGGATTTGGGTATCTCTACCAACGATTAATCTTTAAAACGATTAACGTGTATCCAAAATAATACTTCATAAAGCTGTATACAATACGAAGAATATATGTTTATACACAGCACAGATTGGGCAGAGATGCTGTCCTTGATCTTGCTTCACCCGATCGAGAGTTAGCTCTTAGGTCACTCCAAATGGAGGGCGCTGGTCTCCTTCTGCGAGTCCGTAATGGCCCAGAAGGAGACCGCAGAGCGGGATGCGGAGAAGGCCGATCGTGTTCGGAGATGGCGCAAGCGGGCCGGTAGAAGACCGGCCCGCAGCCCTGTAGTTCTGGGCTCTCAAGAATAAGACTACGGTATCCCCTGCCTGTCGTATAAGACGACTAAAAGGGGCCTCGGGTTCACTGGGCGAGAAAGGTGTGGGCCTGCGTCGTCCACCAAAGTGGCCCCGGGAAGAAGGTGACATCGGCTATCCCGTGTAAGCTGATCCGAGGGCGCCGAGGACCGAACCACGACTCGGTCGGTTGCTATTTCACGGACAATCTACAGGACATTACAAAGCTACACAAACTTTGAGCGCCACTTCGGGAAGCGTTGGCACTGGGAGAAGAAGGTGCCGAAGATGCCGGTCGCGAATGGACGCTTTGTAGATTTGTAAAGATCTAGCCTGTGCAATGGTAATCGCATCGTCGGGATCGTCAGGAACGAATATAACTTACAATATAATGAATAATTGTTTATTTACTATGTATGTTAACAAAATTTTACTAATAGGAAAACTGGAATATTTTTACCGCGTTTGTCTATCTATATCAATAACAATGTAAATTTTAGAGTAGGCATTTACGAACCTAGTGCACCTTATCAGCCATTGCATTTCTACTTAACATCAGGTGGGATCAAGGTTAAGCACTTCCGTAGAAAGTACAAAAAAATACACACTAATATACGGGGAGACGTTTTGTGCTGTATCAAATTCATTCTATTCGATTATAGTGTAATTCTATTGTTTATTGTCTAATTTGACACTTCGTTAAAGTTTTTGCTTCTGTGTAAATTACAGTAATAATACAAATTTTTGAATTTTAATACATACAAAAATACTGTGCTAATAGAATGGGGTTTTTACTAATCGAATGATAAACAACGATCTGGGCCTACATTAAACAAAGTACAGAGGAATTGAGAACCTCTTTTGAAGTTGGTTGATAATAATATGCCGAATTGAAACGAGGGCAGACTTCTAGTTAGAGATAGAGAATATAAAGCACACTACACACACATACATCAACTTACAGACGAACCATACATACACCATAGAGACACCACACATTCACACACACACCACACTCATGTTAATTCTCTCTCTCATGTTAATTTTTAATTTGATATTCGTAATAAAATTACAGTATTATCATAAGTACAGTACAGACACCAGTCTTTCACAAATTTAAGAACTACGTAAACTGTAAACGTATAAGTTAACTGTAAATGTAAATTTGTGAAAGATGAATACATAAATTTATTATTATTATTATAAAGGTAAAATTATTCGAATACTCACGGCCTTGTCTCCTAGCTGTTCAACCCTACAATGTAGGAATGCTGTTTGCCCAACTACTGTAGTTACGTTTCTCGGCACGTTGTATTCGAAGTATGGAAAGGATCCCACGCTGTCCTCCCCGTAATGTGCAGTGCCTGCAAATGCAAGATATGTTAAACGATACATTAGATAAAATAAAAGTTAAAGTTATAAAAGAAAAAGTGTGTGGGTATGTTCCGTATGGGCTCCGAAACGGCTGGACCGATTTCAATGAAACTTTCAGGGAATCTTCAGATTGACCTGGCGAGTAATCCTTTAGTGTGTAGTGGCGAGTATTTTTGACATTAACTTGATCCCGTTATGTTTTTGTATAAATGATAAGAATAATTTGTACATGGGTGGAGGAATAGAAGTGAATGAATACGGAGAGAAATGAATAATTTAATTTACTCGTATTGTGCGACTTAAATTAAATATTTAATGATATAAGTTAATTGTTAAAATAAAATAACGCGAAATCTGGGTACACTAGTATTGTCTATAGGTCCCACTGTTAAGAGAGAAGCTGACTTTGACTGTTTCACCGGATGGAGAGGTGACATAACCCTTAGTATCTCGAGACAAAGGTCCTCACGTGAGAGGTAAGCTCGGATTGGACGGTTACTACGCGTAACACGCGTCCATTCCCATCCGAGAGCGCCCGGGTCGAACCACGGCCGTAGATCTGGACGTGGTTCAAGCTGACCTAAGAGCAATGCCACCTCTCGATCCCAAGCCAGCTTCTCTGGTCAACCTGTGTAGAACAAAATAAAAAAAAATTCTCTGACTAATTTCTGTAGGTTTGTCATTACATTTACATTGTATAAAACTTTTCTGTTAATCTTGTCATTAAACAAATCTAAAAGTAATTAAACATCGCGCATACGTGTTGAGATCTCATTACAGGATAAATATTTTTGGTATTCTGTTTGTTGCCGAGTCCAAATGGAATAGCAAATGACACAATTAACGTAAACAAAGGCGGCTTGATTAAGAAATTATTCGGCCCTGCGACAACATCTGAGCTCTAATGTGGGTACGTGGCAGGTATAACGTTAATTTCGGAGCTTGCACGACCCCTTTTTACGCTGATGTTAAGATGACAAAAAGTTTGGATGCGGCATTACGGTTTGTTTAATGCTTCCCACTTTTTGTATTATACATTAAAAAGGTTTCTAACAACAGCCTCATGTAAGTGGAAGTTAGACGTCGTCGAGCATAAAAGATCAAAATGAACAAGTAAAACGGAGATAAAAAAACCGACTTCTATTGCGAAAGCTTTCCATTTCCGAAGTTATAGGTAGAACCCTTAAATATATATATTTGTAGCAACAATAGTCTAATAGTTTACGGTACTGCGAATCGTGAGGTTGTGAGTTCGAATCCACCATTCGACTATTGACGTGAACCATCTACAAGCTTTAGCTTAGTTGGAATGGTTAACAAGAATGTTCGTAATATTTCCGAAAAAAAAAACTATGTCCCATTGTTGGGTACAGGCCTTCTCTGTAAAGAAAAAGAGACTTCACACGTCTTGGACATGTTTTTCCTCATGATGTTGTCACTGACAAACGCTTGGTAATTCAGCACATAAGAAGGCAACAAACAAATTTATTAGTGCTGGCGCATATATATATATATATATATATATATATTATATATATATATATATATATAACAACTAGCAAAAAGTTAAACTCAATTGGAATGAATAATGCCCTTATACTCTTTTTACAGAGAAGGCATGCGCCCAACAGTGGAACATATATATGTATATAAATCACATTTTCGTTTATAGACGTACATTTGATTTGTTGTCGATAATCGTTTTTATTTTGATGTCTTAATTAATAAAGGATACAGTTGTTTAAGCACAAATACACGCCTCGCTGGGTATATTCGTTAACTTTCCGTAAAGGTGCGGCCCTTTGACACTACGGCAACCGCTTTTTAACGAGATAACTTAATACTAATGGGGTTTTTAATTCATAGATTAAATTTCTTCCATATGAATTGTCACACAAGGACCTCAAAATCTCTACAATTAAACAGGAGATAGTGCGATATGTCAAGACACACAAAGACCGTACAGCAAATCACCCCAATGTACTGGAATGTAATGCACAGGCATTGATGGACATGGAACAACCAACTAGACGTCTCAAACGAAGAATACCACAGGACTATCTGAAACAGGCAACACAGGTTGCATACCGAACAAGTCAACAAATCCCAATGTCCCTACTAAAGGAGACAGATTGTAGTAAAGAAGAGAATTAAAAAAAAAATCTACGACTTAAGGATAGAATTCTACAAATGTAAAACGAATTTATTCAAAACTACACAATATATAATTCTTACTGTTATTTATTTATTCTAGATTATACATATTGCCCTATTGTTTATTAATTTTACCTCTCCTGTCCAACAGTGTTGCCAGGAAGAGATATCGCTTATAGCGATAAGGTCACCCTTGTGTGCTACGACATAAATACCACTGTATTTCTTATTTTTGAGCGAAGCCTCGTTGACACGTGGAGATTTTTTTTTGCTTCGGCTATATACTTCCATGTCTGGCAAGCGTAAGTCAGGCACGGTAAAAGACAGCGCGACATGGCTTTCGTTTTGATTGCTTCTGGCATATTGCTTTAAAATTCCTTTAAACTCCAATATTTTTTCCAAGATGTATACGTTTCTCAATTTCTGTAAAGTTACTTTCCTTTTGCAGCTAATTTGTTTACCCAAATTAATAATTCGTTGTCTACTGTAATTGTCTTCTTTGTGTTAATCGTCATTAACATCTCGTCAGGTTCATCTCTTAACCTAGATACAGCCAGCATTAGCAGCAATTCAGTAATATTAGTACAAGACGGGTAGAACTGCCACTGCTCGTCAACAGCAGCGCTTCGGAGCCTTTCACTAATATAATAGGGTAAACAAAATCTAAAAAATCCACCGTCTATCGAACCATAAATGCAAACCAGTCTTTAAAAAGTGGTTACTTGGGTTAAATGATCACCACACGGAAACTATATAATTAAACTAGCGTACACAGCCCGCTTCGCCTTGATTTTTTTTATTAAAACAATAAACTTACATCATTAAATATTTAATTTAACTATGATATTATATTAAATTATTCATTTGTCTCCGTATTCATTCTCTTCTCGAGCGGGTAAAGATCATTACCTACACCCATGTACATATCAGCAGCATCAGTAAACGGATAGATACATTTGCGGCGCTATAACTAACCTTGAATACTTCAAAATCCTTAATTATTATCTTTAATATACTTCAGATAACTTCATTATACTTCAATATACTCCATTGTACTTCAATATGGTTCATGATGACATAAATATACACAACGCAAGTGTCAATACAAATTTGGGTTATAAAACAATAGAATATCATTATAGTAAATAAAAGCTGTATTTGACAGTTCAAAAAGAAGAGTGCTCCGATCGTCACCAAACTCGCTTACTCGTCAAGTCAATCTGAAGATTCCCTGAAAGTTTCATTTGAATCGGTCCAGCTGTTTCGGAGCCTATACGGATCATACCCACAAACTTTCTCTTTATATTTATATATATATATAGGTAGATTATTAATGTTTTTTTTTGTGATTTCAAAATGGAAGAAGATACTGACTACTGAAACACATGTCCAATAGTACCTACCTCAGGAGTCTTCGTCACAGTTCATTCTTGAATAATTTTTGGTGACCAGTAAAGTTATTATTATTATTAACAGCAGTTCCAGCACGGCTAACGAGAGTCATTTAAGCTCCTTTGAAATTAAAAAAAATATGCACTTTTACGTATACGAGCTTAAAATTAAAGGTGTTAGCTTTCATCCGGCTGCAGCACGGATTTAGCATAATCTAAGCTCAAGTCAAAGGAGTCGCTTTAAATTCCCTCGCAAGCCCGCTAAGTTTTTGCATATAACACTTTCATTTTAAAACTTTAAGAGGCTTAGGATAAGGCTGTTGGGTCAAGTGGCCGGCACGTGTGGGGCTTCCGTCGTTAAGCCAGTTACATTAATAACGAGCTAGGTGCAATCTTGAACTTAAAAAGTCAACTTAACACTGCATCACTGACTGTAATGTAGAACAGTACCTGGATTTTTATAGTAAATAATAATAATAAAATAATAATAATAAATATCCTTTATTAATTAACAAAATTATAACAAACAGTATTACTAATTACACTTTTTTTACTGCGAGTAAAAATATAGTATAGATTTTTAGAATAATAGTAGCATAGACTTTTCTTTGGCTCGATTAGTTAGAACATTAATATTATCAATCCTTCTGTATGGAGTCGAAACATGGACAATTCGACCTAGAGAAAGACAGAGAGTAGATGCATTCGAGATGTGGTGCTGGAGGTGAATATCGTGGACTGCTAAACTGCACAAATGTATCTATTCTCTCGCAACTCTTTCACCTCTCTCTCGTTTCCTAAAGACCAAACTGTCTACGTGTCTACAGCGCGTACTGTCATATTTCGGGCATATAATGCTCTAAGCATTATGTATGGCAACCTTGTAAAGCTGATCATCGTTGGCAATATAGAAGGCAAGAAAACAAGAGGCCGGTCGTCAACACGATGGTCTGACCAAGTAAAAGGTGCCATCTCCTCTCCTAATCTCTACCAGCTTGTGAGGGCCGCATCGGACCGAAACCGATGGAGGTAGATTGTTCCAGCCCTGTAGTTCTGGGCTCTTAAGAATAAGACTACGGTATCCCCTGCCTGTCGTAGAAGGCGACTAAAAGAGGCCTCGGGTTCACTGGGCGACAAGGGTGGGGGCCTTTGTCGTCCGCTAAGGTGGACCCGGGAAGAAGGCGACATAGGCTGGCCCGTGTCGCCTTGCACTGCGAGGGCAGAGGGGGGGAGGGAGTAACCTCCCCCCTCGGGACATGCTCTCCTTGAGCACAGTGCAGAGGGGCTCCGGTGCGTTCCTCTGGAGATCCCGGAGCCCCTCGTCATGCACCGAGGAAATGGCCACCGGGGAGGTTTTAGTGGGTAAAAACCCCACATAACCGCCGCCTTCCCCCCAGAAGGCGGGGTATCTTTTTGAAGATTTCCTACTCTTAAACAAAAAAAAAAGGAGGTAGATTGTTCATTTGAGGGGCTCTAATGAGCACGATACTCAGAAATATCAAAGAAGAGACTTTTCTTTATTTAATTCATCCGATTTCAAAAAAGGTGCCGGTTGTCAATTCGTCTGTATGTTTTTTTTTTATGTTTGTTACCTCATAACTTTCGACTGGATGAATGGATTTGCATGGTCCCATTTGGTCAGTTTTTCATGTCAGTTCTGACAGTGAGATCCATGAGAAAACCATATAAGTAAATTTGCAACAAGTCTGCGCGCCACAAACGGACGAATAACTCAATATCACGACAGGTGATTTCGACGATTATTTTTTTTTATTGAAAAGGATGTTCAGTTTGTACAGGTTCTAAATAATTATATTTCGGAATATTCATTCTATTCTAATTAAAGCCAGTTTCCGTTGTTATTCTTTAATATACTTGTATCATCTCAGCTTAGGTTTTCACAATATATAAAATTTCAGCCCTGTAGTTCTGGGCTCACAAGAATAAGACTACGGTATCCCCTGCCTGTCGTAGAAGGCGACTAAAAGGGGCCTCGGGTTCACTGGGCGACAAGGGTGGGGGCTTTGTCGTCCGCTATGGTGGACCCGGGAAGAAGGCGACATCGGCTGGCCCGTGTCGCCTTGCACTGCGAGGGCACAGGGGAGGGAGTAACCTCCCCTCGGGACATGCTCTCCTTGAGCACAGTGCAGAGGGGCTCCGGTGCGTTCCTCTGAGATCCCAGAGCCCCTCGTCATGCACCGAGGAAATGGCCACCGGGGAGGTTTTAGTGGGTAAAACCCCACATAACCACCGCCTTCCCCCCAGAAGGCGAGGTATCTTTTTGAAGATTTCCTCCCCGTTAACAAAAAAAAAAGGTTTTCACAATATTCAGCCCTGTACTTCTGATCTCCTAGAATAAGAAAACGGTATCCCTGCTTGTCGTAGAGAAGGAGAAAGAAAAGGAGAAGGAAAAGGAGAACGAACGGACCGGAATGGAATGGAATGAAATGAAATTAAATAAACATTTATTTAAAACAAGAACACAGAAACATAACAAATATAACAAGTCAAAAACAACATAAACAACTGTAATTATATTTAAGAAAAAAACAAAAAAAGACCATGTGCCGAGGAGTTGCATGTACCGTGCTACATGTTTGTTTGTGCTACTGATTTTCAGCTAAAAACCTAAGGAAACTTACTGCACATGCATTGTCTCTTTTAGACGGACGAGTTGATAAACTCGTCCGTCTAAATATAGGTTAGGTTAGGTCTAAATATAGTAGGTTACAATTGATTCCAGTGACGCAATAAATGTAAGAAATGAAATTACAGCCAATAGCAAAATATTTTTAACTGTAAATGATTTTGTTTCGAGTATATTAATGGTAAGGATCACCTTTGATGTTGGTAAAATAAATAAAAAAAATGATCAACTTTATCAAAAGCTTTTAAAGGTTGGCAAATATATTTTTTTCTTTGAACTTTTATGATCCAAACCTTTGGAGTTAATATTATTTAAAGCTAGTGTAGGAGAAATTGCTCGAGGCAAAATTATTTTGTTTATGTATTAAAATATGTTTAGTATTTCATTTTTAAAAATCCCAGGTGTCAAGGCGCAAGGCACTCGGACGTAAAATTCGTGACAAGGAATCCTAGCACAATGACCACTCAGCACGGACCAACAATATACATGTATTACCTAATTCAAATTAATATTCAATAATATTTGTTATTGATTTATTATCACAACAAATTAAAAAATCTAAATCAATAATCAAACAAATTATATACATTACATAAAATATAGCAAAATTTTCGCCTCCTAATTTAATAAAATTTAATATAATATAAAGCTGAGGGACATACACAAACACAAATTTACACACACACACACACCAACACACACACACATTTATAAAATATTGTTATCATTTGTTATGCTCATATTTTATTGTGCTTTTCAAATGGGAGAAGACACTGACCCCTGAAACACAGGTCCAATTGAACCTAGCTCAGGAGTCAGGGACTTCATATTTCTTTGTGTAAACATTTTCTATGGTGACTAATAAAGATTTATTATTATTATATATTAGCAAAAAAGAAAAACAAACACAAAACAATGAAAGGAAGGAACAGACAAATAGTATTTGATGTTAACATTGGACACCGTCTCAGTATGTAGTATAGTAGAAGTGTATCTCTCTCTCTCTTCTTTGCTATTGGTCCCACATGGTGGTGGGGTCAGCTTTCATGCTTTTCGCTTTCCACTACGCTCTGTACCTGACATCGTCTTGGGAATCTTGCACCCCCTCATCTCTCTCGACACTAGTCTCCCACCTTGTCTTAGGTCTTCGTCTGGATATTCGTCCGGGGAAAGGAAGCTGTAGCGACAGGTTCCCTACATAGTCGAGAGGCCTCTTAACGTGCCCTAACCATCACAGCCTACCTTGCATCTTGTCGGCAATGTTGCGTACACCCAGGCTTCCTCGCACATACTCGTTGCGTATTTTATCGAGCCTGCTTACGCCACACATCCATAGTAGTAGTGTATATATTATACATATATGTATAGACATATATATAGATATAAATAGTGCTTAATACTTAAATGGAACGTTCTATTTTTATCAGTCACTAAGCAACTTGAGCAGTAAGCGACTCACCTTGACTCTCGTTAAAAAATCCGAGCACCATGATGACAATCACAACGAGTCCAATTTTCAGTCGATAACCCAGAAAGTAGGTCGTCTGCATTTCTAGTTTCCACATTACTGGTTCTAGCACCACTCAACCCCGCCTCATCCATTCGTTATACAATTTTATGTCTATTCTTGTCTGCTTCTGATGCATTTGGCACATCATCTGAAACAATTAAAAACCATTATACTTCGTATACTTTGAATTGAGAATATTCCACATTAATATTTTACGGATCTCGGGTGTATCTTTATTTTTATATTTATTAATCAAGTACTCGACCACAAACCTAACTGATGTTAAGTGGAAATGCAATCCTTAATGACAAGGCAGACTAGCTTAGTAAATGCGTATTGTATATATATACTAGTGAAACGTTGTAAAATTTGAAACTACGTTGAAATAGGTGTGGAAAATGGCAGACAATCTATTCCAATACTTGTACTAATATTTTTATGTACGAACAATGAAAGATGAAGCAAAGAGATTGGGTTTTAGGGATGTCCACAACAAGCAGGATGCTGGAATACTTTTGTCACAATATGAGAAAAAACAGCGATAACTTAGAAAGGCTACTTGTAACTGGAAAAATTGACGGGACAAGACCGTTAGGTCGAAGCCCGATACGCTGGACTGACCAGATCCGCACCACTCTCGGCACGTCGGTTAGCGATGCTCTGCGCACTGCTGCAGACAGAGGAAAATGGCGACGAATCACCAAAAACAGACTGTTCCCACGAGATGGTTACGACCCTCAGCATTGTGCAAACCGATGCTAGGAGGACTGCGCGGTGTCAAAATTACGATGACCTAAGTATATTGTACGGTTATTAATCCGTACACTCGGAAAATATTTTTCTGCTTTAGAATGTGACTGTGCATTTCATACTTAAGCAACAATAACTTAAAATAAAAATATATCAACGAATAAACCATAAGTGAAACTATATAAAACTACACAGTACATCGTGCTCGTTTTCTTATAAATGACGTAATATCTCCCAAAGGGGAAAGTTAAACATGAAAAATATCCAAGATTGAATTTTTCTGTACGCGACCGCGCCATACATCAATCTGTGTTTTTTATTTGCCCAACCAAGCGTGACCGCAACAAAAGCGAATTCCCCCTCGGAAGACATTAAAACTTGCCTCTCTCAGTGATTCTAAAAGACGCTTTAATGGCCCCCGGGAACTCCAGCAACTTTCTTTGTAAGCGGTAAACTCACTAATTGTTAAGTTTTCACCCGGATAAGCGACTGGCAAAATGAAAATTTAAGTATCTGGAAAATTAAAAATGTGCATCGTGAAATGGGATCATTTTCAAAGTGGGTTTCTTTTATCACTCTTTCAAAGCAATTGCCACGATCCCACCTGATGGTAAGTGGAAATGCAGTCCTTGATGATATGATATATAGTAAACACCTATTCACTCTACTCTTCAAAACACCTACTTTTTTTTTAACTGCTTTTCCACGGACTGATCGTCCGTGCCTTTTTTATTTGTTACATTTGCTCCGTTTATAAAAGAGTTTGCTTAAAACTTCAACACTTCGCCTTCGCAGATGCCGCAAACGCCTTTACTTGATTGGCGTGGTCTATCGCCTTCGGGTCCCTGTTCCGAAACGCCATCGCGATGTTGTAGTCTTCTAGTCTCTCGTTGGTAGTATTCATAGCCCTTTGGATGAACTGGGCTATGGCATCATTGCTGCTGTCTGCGTAGTAAGTGCAGCTGATCGTGTGACGAGATATTGCCACGACTGCATGGGGGACACCTACTTTGTGAATGGAGGGAAAGACAGACCCGGTTCCAGTCCTTGCAGTACAAATAATTAAAGAGGAATTAAAGCTCTACATTCGGGTTTGGAGAATTCCAGAACAGAATGATGAAATCCATCCGGTACGTTCTTTGAAGTTCCGATGGTGGAACGGGGATGGTAGAATTAGATCATGTAATTCCTTAGCACTCTCTCCATAATGCATTTTTTCAGACATCACACAGTTACATTGTTCCCGACACCGTGTACCTATCGCTGATATGATTTAAAGTCGGTTATATAGTCATATACTCCTAAGTACCTCAACTGAACTCAACATAACTGGAAGTGGCTTAATGCGATAAGCGGAGAATCGCATGCATTGAAGAAGGCCTATTTCCAGTTCAGCCCTGCAGTTCTGGTCTCTCAAGAATAAGACAACGGTATCCCCTGCCTGTCGTAGAAAACGACGAAAAAGGGCCTCGGGTTCACTGGGCGACAAGGGTGGAGGCCTGATACGTCCACCAAGGTAGACCCGGTGAGAAGGCGACGCTGCGAGGGCACGGGGGTGGGAGTAACCTCCCCCCCGGGACGTGATCTTCTTGAGCACAGTGCAGAGGGGCTCCGGCACAAGCTTAAGCTTAGTTGGAATGGTTAACAAGATTATTAGTAATATTTCTGAAAAAAAAAATTGCTAGCTTTCTTTTTTAAAAATAGAAAAGAAAGAAAAGAAAGAATGTTATGCTCGTCGTTGTGTTATTCAATTGTTTAGTATTGATTTTAAAACTAAATCAATTATAGCCAGAGACGTGGTAGCTCAGTGTCCGCGCGGTCGTCTTAAGTTACATAATACACAGCCCAAATGCGATTCTCGGCACCGGCACCAATGAGTTTGTGTGTTGCAATTTTAAGTGCTGATTTACTTGTGATCGGATAACATCTTAGAGAAACCTACATGTGTTAGAAAATTTTCTAAAACGTGAAATCGGCTAATCCGCATTAAGGCTAAGTGGCGGATTATGCCGCTTACGACTTCAAGTTATTTTGGAAATCGTTGGGTGTGGCCTATGTCCAGCAGTGGATGTCTTGCGGCTGAAATGATGGTGATATTATACGTACATATTTGAGAGGGCTACGCACGGGGTATCTCTACGAGATCATATAAGACATGAGGAGATCCGTAGACGAACGAAAGTAACCGACACAGCTCGGCTGTTAAGCAAATTGAAGTGGCAATGGGCAGAGCACATAGTGCGTAGAATGATGAAAAGTTCTCGAATGGCGACCACGGACTGTCAAGCGTAGCGTATTTTTATGAAAAGTGGCTAACGAGCATAAGGCTCACCTGATCTTAAGTGATCACCATCGTGCATAAACATCCACAGCACCAGAGGAACTGCAGGTGCGTTGCCGGCCTTTGAGATAGGAGTAGGCTAGTTTCTTGACGGTCCCTAAATTGTAAACGTTCGGAAACACCGCTGGTGACCGTTGATTCCACAAGTTGACAGTGCGTGGGAGAAAGTTACGCGACAAAAATACAGTCGTGGAACGCCAACCATCAAGATGGTGGCGGTGGAATTTGGAATTCTGCCCAGATGTGCGCTAATGGAAATCGGTAGCTGGGATGATTCCGAACAATTTCTCAGAACAATCCCCATGGTAAATGCTCATCTCTTCGCAGACTCAGAGGCGGTCTGACGACCTTGTAAAGGCCGCAGGACGCAGCTGGATGCCGCTTACGACTTCAAGTTATTTTGGAAATCGTTGGGTTGGCCTATGTCCAGCAGTGGATGTCTTGCGGCTGAAATGATGGAGATATTATACCTACACATTTGACACTTTATTGCGTGCCTTAACTTAACCAGAATATTTTACGCTGTAAGCACTTAACGGATCTCGTGCCATGCACAAGCGATATTGGAACGGATTTTACTTAAGCCTTTTAGTGGAATTTATTCATGATGAGGTCAGACGGGGCTTTCTGAAATATTTTTTTGTCGGTTGATGGACAAGGGAAAAAAACGCTTGGATAGCGTAATGTATCCTTTTGATGTGACGCGAGTTTGATGTTGGCAATCCCTCGGCATGCATTATTCATTAAAAAAATTATGCAATTCCTTTCACGACTGATAAAAGCTAACAGAGACCATATCGATGTTCCTATACAAAGCTTTATTCAAACATGATTTATGTCAAAGGACAAATATAACCCATTACCGGAGAAAATGTACCAAATGTTTTTATTACTACGTGTTTAATGTTCTTTCTGTAATTTTATTAAACGACTTCTAAAAACTAAAGGTTCTCGATTCGTATTATTTTAATGTCCATCAATATACGATAGCGCCGTCAATTATGAACCGATTTTGAATGTTTATTTGTTTTCATGTTAATTTTTCTGGATAGGTTCTTGGAGTGTTCTCCTAAAGATGGTACTATAAGTTAAATTATAATGTTAAATAGAGAACAAAACAAAAAATAGTATTATAATATATAAAGATAAAATAAGATAAGGAAAAAGAGAAAAGGGAGAGAAGAGTATGAGGGAGAAAGGATGTAATATGTCAAGAGCCACGACCTACACAAGTCGGGGGAATCAGAAATGAGTGGCAATTTCGGTAACTCGAATAGAGCAAAATACAAGAATTAGAATGATCCATAAATTTGATGAAATTGTCTTGTAACAAAAAGAAAGAAAAAAAGATTATGGTAATAAATAATGCTTGTTAACACTAGTTAAAAATTCAATAACCAAATCAAACACGAATGGGAGAAGAAAGAGAATATAGACGCCAGAACTTCGTAATATACCTATAGAAATAAAATAAACGAGAGTTAATGAATAAAGGAAGAGATAGATAAAGGAAGAACTTCATTCCTGCCTTTTGGACGAACTTTCGTTGTTGTTGAATATTTTATGGCTTGGTAACAAGACCTTTAAGCGAAGTCTTTTTTAAAAAAACATACACTTATTTCTTACGTCTAAGATGAAAATGAAAATGTAAGTTAGATGATACCGCCCATGAGTCCCCGCTCCATTTTGGGACGAACTTTCTTCGGGTAATATAAAAGCATCACAATTTGCAAAAATAATTTTCTATATATCTATCTATAATAATTCGTTAAAGCGCCACCTGTGATCAGAGAGTTGAACTACATGCTTAATAATCACGCTATAGGCATCGCATATACGATTAACGCACTTCCGTTAAATATTTTTCTTTCGGTTTTAATTTCACATTTTTTTCAGCTCGTTCGCGCAGCGGTAGCTCTTTCTCCTTGAATCCAGCGGTACGGAACTTCGTTTCAATAAGTAAATAAAAAAAAATTGAAAAGCCTTTGGCAAATTAGTTACGTTACTCTTTTTGTGTTCGTTGCCAGAATATATTATACGGAAACATGTTAACAGATCCGACGCGAAACGTTATTTTCGTAAAACTCGATCCATCACACACTGGCTCCGTCGTCATCTGACGACAGAAAAATTAAGCCGTGGGAATCGTTTTTTAAACGTGGCAGACTCCATCAATCAAATGTTTAGTAATCTTTCAACGTCTGCTGAAAACTGAAAAGCTCGTGTTCTTGAGCTTGTAACGTTAATACAATGTTTAGTAATGCTCAGTACAAAATGATATCTGCTCCAAAATCAGTGACTTCTAAGGGTTCAGTTAATAATATATATATATACATATAAAATAGCTGGTAAATACACAAATCTGTCCTCTTATTATTTCGTCTATAAAATGAGAAAGATAATTGATCGAGCCACAAGAGCGCCGTGGTTCGAACACAATCGCAAACTCCATGTCGGTACGAGTCTTCCAACAATAGGTCAACTTTTTTAAGCGGGTATCTCGTCAGATTTTCAAGACTACCACTAAACACTTTACGGAAGATACGGTCACTAAAGCTCAAAAAACCTCCTGCCGCGATCGACGGAGGTTGCGTAAAATACTATCTCATTACCGCCCATTTATGGGAATCGCCCACCCGTTGGATTTTAGGAGCGTTGCTGGAGTTTCTTCGGCCACTTCTTCTCCCAGCGCAAATGCTTCCCTAATGGTATTTAAAGTTGAAGACAAAATTCGAAAGTTTGACCGTGGATAAGCAACCGACCGAGCCGCGGACGGCCCTCTCGAGCACCCTCGGATCGTAATGCTTACGTGTACTAAAGCAACCGTTAAGATACAACTATTAAAGTTACAACTACTAAAGTTACAACTACTGTTTACAATGCCAAGTTCATGTGACGATCAATTCAATTATTAATTATGAATTAAAGATAAAATAAGGTTTAGGTAAATCAATAAGATATCATTGGAAGTAGTTATTATGCATAACAATCGCTGGGTGTCATGTCTTGCCAGTTAACACCTTATTGGTCTTATCACCAATGTTCTAATAATATCCTTTAAAAAGCCTACTTTGTCAACTATTATATATCAATAATACCCTCCCTATCACCTTATTAAAGTAAACCAGTCACATTTTTCTTAATTCTGCTGCGCTTAAGAACCCTTCTGTAGTTTTGAAGAAGAAACCGTCTTCCTAATTATAAGAATAGAGTTTTCTAAGCTCTACTAGTTAAATTTACACAATCTAACAATTCCATTTTATTATTATATCAAAACGAAACGTAAGCGTATTCAAATAAATGGGCAGCAAAGTGTTATTCATTATTATGTATTCGTGTATTCAAAACGTCTACTTTATTAAAATAAATAAATAAATAAATAATACACAAATGAAGGTAGTAAATTCGATAGAAATTACACTTGTAATAACTTTATTCAATTACTCGACAACGTAAGATTTATTTATTCCGCTGGTAATAAATCCAAGATATACTGGGACTTGACATTCTGCCAGGAAACAAGCCGAGGACAGTGAAGGTGTGGACGCAGAACTACGACACATAAGTCAAGGATGGTCTTCAGGATAAGCACGTGACCTTCAGTATTATAATAATAATAAAATCTTTATTTTCAAAAAACTAAAAACATATAAAGCAAGTATACAATGTTTGGATCTTCTTTTAAGTATAAAATATACTTGTGCCAGAAAATCCAGTCCTCTTCCTTAATCGTATCATATATTTTTTTTGTTTTATTATTAATTAGTATAAAGTAATTATATGTATGTATGTGTGTGTGTTAATGTGTGTATTTATGTGAGATTACAAAAAAAATGTCAAAAACATATTATTGAAACTGGTATCCTCCGTATCCTCATAGTCCAAACTTTCCAGCCTTAGCATTATACCTTTTTTTTTTTTTGTTTACGAGGAGGAAATCTTCAAAAAGATACCCCGCCTTCTGGGGGGAACGCGGCGGTTATGTGGGGTTTTTACCCACTAAAACCTCCCCGGTGGCCCTTCCCTCGGTGCATGACGAGGGGCTCCGGGATCTCCAGAGGAACGCACCGGAGCCCCTCTGCACTGTGCTCAAGGAGCAAGGAGAGCACGTCCCGAGGGGGGGGGAGGTTACTCCCTCCCCCCCTCTGCCCTCGCAGTGCAAGGCGACACGGGCCAACCGATGTCGCTTTCTTCCCGGGTCTACCTTGGCGGACGACAAAGGCCCCCACCCTTATCGCCCAGTGAACCCGAGGCCCCTTTTAGTCGCCTTCTACGACAGGCAGGGGATACCGTAGTCTTATTCTTAAGAGCCCAGAACTACAGGGAACTACTACTATACCTGAAGAACAAATACAAATTTTGAGAATATTAGTTACAATTGAAATATCAGAGTCCACCAATAAAAACTACAACAGGGTAATAGAACCGCGAAACGAACGTAACGAAATTTAATATAAATGTAAATAAATAGAGGTTATTCTGATTCGACAAAAGTAATTTTGAAATTTCGTTCTCATTTATTAAAGGAGACAAATGAAATAGCAGCCCCCGTCATTTACTTTACTGATTAACCCATTACGTTTAGCTGAATTCAACCCCCTCTCGGAGGGTCAGTTATTAAATAAATTTTATACAGAGCGCGCTTTACTTGTTTAACATTGGGGTCCACTTGTAAAATTTTAATCATGTTTTAAATTGTCATAAGCATTTCGCGAGCGTTTATAACGTGAACGGTTTACGAATACGTAATTATTGAATTGAATGATTATAATATGTTGTGAATAATAGATAACACATAGAACAGCCGGTGAGGCCGAAAAGTTCTCGATTGGAGACCACGCACCGGCAAGTGGAGCGTGAGTTGTCCGCAAGGTGGTCAGACGATCTCATAAAGGGATATAAATAACATTCTTTAGTAGATTTTGCAGTGCCACTGGCACTCTGCATTCCATTGACTGTCTGTATTTATTATTATAGATAGATTGCAAATAATTATGGTAACATCGATGCAATATTTCTCGCGATGGCCTCATCACTATGTTATTAGACAATGTTTGCAGGAGGCTAAGAGCAAATTCACGTTGGTCGTATACAATGCAACAGAAGTCTTGACCGGACACTGAGAAGAAGTGGTCGAACTCTTTTTGACTAACTACGCAGATTGGTAAAAGAAGATGACCTTGTCTACTTCACCGGATTGAGATGTGGCATACTAGTAGCTCTTAGGTCGCTTAGCCTGAACCTCTATAGTTACTAACTCGACACAAGGGTCCCCCCCGGTGAAGGGTAACCTCGGGTTGGACGGTTACTGTGTTACGCGTACGCATTCCGATCCGAGGGCATACCCAAGAGGGCCGAGCCACGGTTCGATCGGTGGCTATTTCACTGATAATCTAACTAAATAGACCAAACCAACCGATCGCTGTTTCTTCTCCTACCTTTAATATACCGAAACAATCATAGCACACGGCGGCTAAAGTTAACGATAAGGCTAACGTTATATTCTATTATATATAACGTTGTATTCTATAGTATTTGTATGTTATTTATATTTTATCTGTTACTTCTTAATCGTTGACATAGGGTTTGTGTTTTTTTTTATTTTAATAAATAACAATACTGGCTAAAAAGCCTTTAAATTTGATCGCTTAAGTAAAAAGAAAAAAAAAATAACCATAAAACAAAATTCAATCAGAGCGAATAGAAACACAATTCTGTATTTAAAACGTACAAACGTAGAAATTAACCAGCAATTTCATATTAAAAAAGACTCACAAACGCGGAGTAGCGAAAACGACTTACAAAGGAAATTGGAATAAGAAGATTGAAAGAAACGTCTTGATTGTTTGCGTTTTTCCCATTTCAAATAATGACGCTTCTTGTAGAACGTAGAACGCTAACAGAAAATTCTGATCTTTCTGACGATGAATATTGGTTAATATTCAACCGTCTCTTAGTACATTGCAAAAAAAATATCTGTTTCCTGATCTAGATGTGCTAGATAAACGTTTTATATCTGCAACACAACCTTCCTTGGACTTTGTTGGGCATAAAAATTAAAGTTACTGCCTTTATATATATAATATATATGTCCCACTGCTGGGCGCAGGCCTTCTCTGTGAAGAGAGTATAAGGGCACAGTCCGCCACACGGCCCTAGTGCCGATTGGCAGACTTCACATGGCTAAGATATGTCTCATCACAATGTTCTCCTTCACCGCCAAGCACGTGGCAATTAGGGTTATTATATATTTATACAATATATCGCATAGTATCGATACAACCTCACGATATATTATATCGAAAAATATATCGATATATTTTTGGCATAAACAGCCCTAGGATAAGACCTGTCGGGCGACACAAACATCATAACGTTATACTTACTATTGCAATATATTAACCTATTTTATCTTGAGTGAAACACTAGTTAGTGTTTCATTCGAATCAGCGCTAACACTTAGGTTAACATTGAAATTAACGTTCAGCCCTGTAGTCTTGGGCTCTCTAGAATAAGACTACGGTATCCCCTGCCTGTCGTAGAAGACGACTAAAAGGGGCCTCGGGTTCACTGGGCGACAAGGGTGGCCTTTGTCGTCCGCCAAGGTGGACCCGGGAAGTATGCGACAGTAAACTCCCCTCCCCCCAGGAAGTGCTCTCCTTGAGCACAGTGCAGAAGAGCTCCGGTGCGTTACACTGGAGATCCCGGAGCCCCTTACCATGCAACGAGGAAGGGCCACCCAAATAACCGCCGCCTTCCCCCCAGAAGGCGGGATATCTTTTTGAAGGTTTCCTCCCCGTTAATAAAAAAAGGTTTAACATTGAGCTGGAACGAAAGGAAACTAACAATTGAAGATTCCATCAACCATAAGTGCTTGTTCTTAAATAAAAATATAATTTAGTCATTTGTTTTACCCGCTGTGAGTTTTATTTTGCACAAAATACAATGGAATTTCTTAGTAAATTGTACGATTTCAAAATTACCATATTAACATAAACATGTTTCAGGTCATTGACGGTTCTAGTTGGCTCGAGTCCATTTTCGTTATACTCAAAAATAAGTATGACTTGCTTTTCGCAGGGACAGCCTAATGTTTTCCTTATTGTGTTATCTTTAAGAGTTTCTTAGCTGTCCCCTTACTTTGAAAACCTATTTACTTTGTTAAAGTTGATAATGTGATATATGCTCTAGTCTTACCAAGATGGAAAACTGGGCTAAGATTTCATTCAATTTGATTACTTTAACTATTGTTATAAATTTGAATAAATATATAGAATCACTGCCTTAGAAAGTACAGTCAACAGCCTAATGACTTAGGTTGTAGGTTCGGATCCATCATTCACTATTGACGTGAAACTTGCACAAGTTTAAGCTTAGTTGGAGTGGTTAACAAGGATGTTAGTAATTAAGTAATATGGAATATTTTAAATTTTATTACTTCTTTCATTCCATTCTCCCTTCGGACGTTTAGGCATTCGGCGTGTCCACCCTTTCGTAGTCGATGTTCCGCGCGTCCGAACGAAGCGATTTGAGTTATCGTTCACCGTGCGTAAAGCAAAGGAGTGGAACAAGTTGCCGGCGTCAATCTTTCCGCCCAAATACGACGCCTTCAAGAGTAGAGTGAATAGTCTACTATCACCACTTAACATCAGTGCATCAGCTTAGTTAAAGTTACAGCAGTTGGGCGCAGGGGCTCTGTAAAGAGAGTATAAGGGCGTAGTCCACCACGCGGCCCTAGTGCGGATTGGCAGACTTCACATGCCTTAGATTTTAATTTAAATAAATTTTCTAAGACATGTAGGTTTCTTCACGATGTTTTCCATCACCGCAGAGCGCGTGGTAAATCAGCACATAAAATTGCAACAACAAATTTATTGGTGCCGGCACCGGGGATCGAGCTCGGGTTGTTAGGCGTACTATTCAACTTTAGCCAACCGTAAGGACACTGAGCTACCACGGCTCTAGCTTACACCACATAAAAAAATTGTCTTAGTACACCCGTTATGAGAACAAAAATTTTATTTACCGAAAAAGATAAGGCATAGACATAGACATAGACATTTATTTATTGGCATCACAATACAAAAACACATCACAGACTGAATATAACACACATTAAAAAAGAATGAAAAATAGACAAAACACAGTTAAAGTTACACGGACAAATAATACAAAACATATGATGCCAATATCGGACAACGTCTCAGCATATGCTGTCACAAGGATGCGACAGCGCTGATTTTCAGCGGTGCCTGGACTACCTAAAGACGTGCGCGCAATACTACTTTTATATGGAATATTATTATACAGACAGTAAGATTATAATAAATATGATACATAAATAAAACAGTTATGAGATAAAAATATATTTTATACAATAAAATAATAGATGAAAAAAAAATATATATATATATATAAATATTATTGAGTCAAAAATAAATAATATGATAATTAAACGTATAAAGTATAATTATATATTTAAATATTGAAAATATTGGAAACAACAAGCCACCGATGTCGCGGGGATATTATCTTTTTGTATCTTTAACATCAGGTGTTTTAATTTATTTTTAAATGCGTTTACAGATTTACTCTCTCTTATGGGCGGTGGTAAATTATTCCAACACTTGGTGGCCAAGTATCTGAAACTGCCGCGGAACGCAGCAGATCGGTGTGGTGGAATTTGTAAAATGCAGTTTTTAGCTCTAATTAAACAGCTAGTATCTTCATTCCGCCATTTCAACTACAAGGCTTACATGTTTCTATACAATATCGTATTAGACAAGGGTCACCCCTTTAAAATTATATTTGTCTCGTCCACAACGCTTCGCCATTGCCAATTAGGTCTATGCGGCACTTTGTAATAAAATATAGCACGATTCTCTTGAAAACTGCATTATATATTTTAGAATATAGCCAACATTGAATCATTGTGTGAAGGTAAACTACTTCCATTCAATCCCACGAGGGTCGTAAACTGTGCGAAAATAAGCCACGGTTTAGGTAGGGTAATATTTTTGACTTAACTATTATAACTGCAAACATGGCAAGCAAAGGTATTATGATAAATGCTCCTGTTTATTTTAGACTGAAATATATATTTTTTTGATATAACTCGCCGTACCAACACAAGGCGTGTTCGCGTTAGGCGTTGCTCCAAGTATAAAAATCCTGATTGTGCCGGCCTTTTATGTAACAGCAGAAGCCGTATGATGGCAAGGTAAATGCCGTATTAACAACAAAAACTTGTTTCATTTTACAGATATATTATGCACTAGCTGCGCCCTGCGGTTTTACCCGGAAAAACGATTTATTTAAGTTTTTATTTTTAAACTTTCTAAGCAAGCGCTTGACTACGATCCCACTTGATGTTAAGTGGAAATGCAGTCCTGGGTGGTAAGCGCACTAGCTTAGTAAATGCCTATTCACTCTACTCTTGAAAATACCCACATTGTAATCGGAAGGAAAAACAGAAGCTTGCAAACTATTCCAGTCCTTCGAAAAACGTAAGAAGAATTCTAAAATAGAAGTACTCTCAGTTACTACGTATTACATCAGCTATTTACCGGTGAAAGTCTCGTCCCGTGAAGATCCCGTCAAAATCGGTCCAGCCATTCCGGAGATTAGGCGGAACAAACGGACACACAAAAACTGTAAAAAATGTTATTTTGGTAAACGTACCGTATATATATTCATATGAATGTAGTAAAAAGCTATTTATTAAAGTAGTTATTTTATTATAACAGACAAACACTCCAATGTATTACTATATTTATTGTAAACTTATTTATGTCATTGTACTACAAACTGTAAAACTTAGCTCTATCAATTGCCCTAAGTTATGATTTACCACGCGCCCATCGGTGAAGGAAAACGTCATGATACCTACGGTTTCCTGGTTAGTAACTCATGTAGTATGCCACTCCGCACTAGGTTCGCATGTCGAACTACGCCCTTACTCTCATTACAGAGAAGGCCTGTGCCCTATACATATATATAGGCTGTAATATTAGAGCAATATTTATTCTTATATCTCGCTTGGTACAAATATACTCGTAATATTGGAGAGTAATGGAATGTCAGAACTCTTCTATTCGATTGAGTCGAGATTCTGAAATATTATCTGCAAATTATTGTGACACGAGTTTCCAGCTTGCGTGCAATGATTTGAATAATAACTTTTATGGTAATAATTTATCACGTAGAAGTAAACCGATACTATTTTCACATTTGTATTTTTGCAAAAAAAATTATTTAGCTGCATTGAGCAAGTTTTGTTAGTGAAAAATCTTATACGTTTAGTTACCGATCCGTGAAACGGCAACCGAACGAGTCGTGGTTCGAGTGTCTCGGGCGCCCTCGGATCGGAATGCTTACGCGTAACATAGTAGCCGTCCAAGCCGAGGTTATCCCTCACCGGGGAGACCCTTGTGTTGAGTTACTAGCAATAGAAGTACAGGCTAAACGAACTAAGAGCTTTGCCACCTCTCGCTCTGGTGAAGTAGTCAAGGCTTCTCTGAACGATCTGTACAGTTAGTTCGTTCAGTTACCGACATGCTTATGTTGTATTTATATTTTGTCATGATCCTGCACAGACTTTAATATCTCTCTTTTCCTTGCTATTGGTATCACATGGTGGTGGGGTCTGCTTTCCGGATTTTCGCTTTCCACTTCGCTCTGTCCCCGACATCGTCTTTAGTAATCTTGCACTCCCTCATGTCTGTCGACACCACACTCTTGTTCTAGGTCTTCCTCTTTATCTTCGACCAGGAAGGGAGAGTTATAGCGCCAGGTAACCTTACGGAGGTACGCAGGGACTTGGACTGACTTTAATATATTTGAGTAATAGGTAATACATATAAACATATATGTAATTGTAGCTGTGCTGTCATACCTTCCTTACCTAGAGACTTGCTGCCCTAGGTAAGAAAGATCCCGGAGCCCCACATAACCGCCGCCTTCCCCCCAGAAGGCGGGGTATCTTTGTGAAGATTTCCTCCCCGTCAAAAAAAAAGAAAAAAAGGTAAGGAAGATATGAAAATGAGATTGATGTTGATAATTTTAATTAAAGTTATCGTGTCTATCAATCTCTGTCTATGACTCTAGTTGTTAAATTTTGTGATTCAAATCACTTCTTCAATCATCTTTTTTCTGAATTATTTATTTTTAAATTATTACTATACAGAAACGATGAATGAGGAAATAACGACAAAGAAAATTTGTACCGTAAAGTGTGTGGTGGGGTCGGTAGAGAGGGCGCTAACGCCCTTCCTCCTAATAAATGGCGACGTGTAATAGGCGATACCCTCTGCGAAATACATGAAAACTCACACCACGAAGTCTCTGGCATTATCTCAAACGTGTTCTTAAGCCGGCGGAATATTCATTGAGACAAAAGCCCTGGAAACATTGTTCAGCGAACCGCGATACTACCGCCCTCTGCTTCAATTTCCATATTGAATATATATAGTAATTATATATAGTATATATTTACGAGTAAAAACAAAAACCGACCTCGAATATTACGAAATAGAATTAATTAGAACTTAACCAAATTTTCGTCAAACTATCCCTGAAGTAAAAAAAAATAATCATCGCAATCAGTTGGCGTCATATTGAGTTGTTTGCCCATTTGTCCTGCAAATAATTACAGCAAATTTAAGACATGATTTACTCCTGGATGCCATTGACGGATTTGGACCGAACCACCAGCTTTTAAATAAAAAAAGAATCGTCCAAATCGCTACAACCAGTCGAAAGTTATGAGGAAACATACAGAGGAATTCATTTTAGCTACATTAAATGTTTGCAACAAGAACAAAACAAGAAAAAAAAATGTGTTAAGCAGTAACACATTTTTTTTGAATTCAACTAAAATTAGATATAATCATAGACCCAATTAAACCTTTATAGAAACTAATTTTTCTCTATCGAATCATCTTATCGATAAGACCGCCACTTACGCGTATTATATCTACATGTATTGTAACTATGATGTACGTGATAACTTTGAAACAAAATCAACTTTTACTCATTCGTTAGATGTAAGGTGCGTTGCTGGAGTTTTTCGGTCACTTCTTCTCCCAGCGCCAACGCTTCGAAGCAGCATTTAAAGTTATTTAGCTTTTAATGTCCCTTGACTTATCAGTGTATAAGCAACCGACCGAACCGTGGTTCGGGCGCCCTCAGGACGGAATGCTCACGCGCAACGTAGTAATTGTCAAGCCGCGGTTACCCCTCACTGGGGGACCCTAAGTTAGGCTAGCTATGCCATCTCCAGCCCTGTAGTTCTGGGCTCGAAGAATAACGGTATCCTACGGTATCCCCTGCCTGTCGTAGAAGGCGACTAAAAGGGACCTCGGGTTCACTGAGCGACAAGGGCGAGGGCCTTTGTCGTCCGCCAAAGAGGACCCGGGAAGACGGCGACATCGGCTGGTCCGTGTCGCCTTGCACTTGCCTCCCCGGGACGTGCTTTCCATAGAGCATAGTGCAGAGGGGCTCCAGTGCGTTCCTCGGGAGATCCCGGAGCCCCTCACTATGCACCGAGAAAGTAGCACCCCACATAACCGCAGCCTTTCCCCAGAAGGCAGGGTATCTTTTGAAGTTTGTCCCCGTCAACAAAAATAAAAGCTATGCTATCTCCAGCCCTGTAGTTCTGGGCTCGAAGAATAATGGATACCATTATACGGTATCCCCTGCCTGTCGTAGAAGGCGACTAAAAGGGGCCTTGGGTTCACTGAGCGATAAGGGTGGGGCCTTTGTCGTCCGCCAAAGAGGACGCGGGAAGACGGCGACATCGGCTGGCCCGTGTCGCCTTGCACTGCGAGGGCATTAATCTCCCCGGGACGTGCTTTCCATAGAGCAAAGTGCAGAGGGGCTCCAGTGCGTTCCTCGGGAGATCCCGGAGCCCCTCACTATGCACCGAGAAAGTAGCACCCCACATAACCGCCGCCTTCCCCCCAGAAGGCGGGGTATCTTTGTGAAGATTTCCTCCCCGTCAACAAAAAAAAAAGAAAAAAAGGTAAGGAAGATATGAAAATGAGATTGATGTTGATAATTTTAATTAAAGTTATCGTGTCTATCAATCTCTGTCTATGACTCTAGTTGTTAAATTTTGTGAATCAAATCACTTCTTCAATCATCTTTTTTCTGAATTATTTATTTTTAAATTATTACTATACAGAAACGATGAATGAGGAAATAACGACAAAGAAAATTTGTACCGTAAAGTGTGTGGTGGGGTCGGTAGAGAGGGCGCTAACGCCCTTCCTCCTAAAAAAATGGCGACGTGTAATAGGCGATACCCTCTGCGAAATACATGAAAAACTCACACCACGAAGTCTCTGGCATTATCTCAAACGTGTTCTTAAGCCGGCGGAATATTCATTGAGACAAAAGCCCTGGAAACATTGTTCAGCGAACCGCGATACTACCGCCCTCTGCTTCTATTTCCATATTGAATATATATAGTAATTATATATAGTATATATTTACGAGTAAAAACAAAAACCGACTTCGAATATTACGAAATAGAATTAATTAGAACTTAACCAAACTTTCGTCAAACTATCCCTGAAGTAAAAAAAAAAATAATCATCGCAATCAGTTGGCGTCATATTGAGTTATTTGCCCATTTGTCGTGCCCAAATTTAAGACATGATTTACTCCTGGATGCCATTGTCAGATTTAAGCCGAACCACCAGCTTTTAAATAAAAAAAGAATCGTTCAAATCGCTACAAACAGTCGAAAGTTATGAGGAAACATACAGACGAATACATTTCAGCTACATTAAATGTTTGCAACAAGAACAAGAAAAAAAAATGTGTTAAGCAGTAACACATTTTTTTTGAATTCAACTAAAATTAGATATGATCATAGACCCACTTAAACCTATATAGAAATTATTTTTCTCTATCGAATCATCTTATCGATAAGACCGCCACTTACGCGTATTATATCTACATGTATTGTAACTATGATGTACGTGATAACTTTTGTGCAACATTCATTCATTCAACGATTTCATTTCATTCAATTCGAGTAGAAACAAAAATCGACTTTTACTCATTCGTTAGATGTAAGGTGCGTTGCTGGAGTTTTTCGGTCACTTCTTCTCCCAGCGCCAACGCTTGCCTAGGTAGCAATTAAAGTTATTTAGCTTTTGAATGTCCCTTGACTTATCAGTGTATAAGCAACCGACCGAGCCGTGGTTCGGGCGCCCTCAGGACGGAATGCTCACGCGCAACCTAGTAACTGTCCAAGCCGCGGTTACCCCTCACAGGGGGACCCTAAGTTAGGCTAGCTATGCTATCTCCAGCCCTGTAGTTCTGGGCTCGAAGAATAACGGTATCCTACGGTATCCCCTGCCTGTCGTAGAAGGCGACTAAAAGGGGCCTCGAGTTCACTGAGCGACAAGGGTTGGGGCCTTTGTCGTCCGCCAAAGAGGACCCGGGAAGACGGCGACATCGGCTGGCCCGTGTCGCCTTGCACTGCGAGGGCATTAATCTCCCCCCCGGGACGTGCTTTCCATAGAGCATAGTGCAGAGGGGCTCCAGTGCGTTCCTCGGGAGATCCCGGAGCCCCTCACTATGCACCGAGAAAGTAGCACCCCACATAACCGCAGCCTTTCCCCCCAGAAAGCAGGGTATCTTTTGAAGTTTGCCCCCCGTCAACAAAAAATAAAAGCTATGCTATCTGTCATTCAGGTTAAAGAGTCAAAGCCAGCATCTCCGGCTAATCTGAATCAAAAAAAAACTTCAAATCGAATCAAACCATTGAACTATCGAAGCTTTTAAATTATATTAAAATCTAAATATATAGAGGAATAATGTGAAATCTCCTTGGATACGACTTCAATTTCCAGAAGCTTTTGTTTCTGACATCAAGGAAAGCAATGACAGCAATGATGGGGAGGTGTAGATACGATCTCGAGAGCTGTTTTCATCTCTCGTTAACATAATTGAGTTCAATATAAAAATGCACAAGAGAAACAATGAAATTGTGTATCTCTCTTGTAAAATTTTATGCAAAAGAATTCAAGCTAATAAATACGTTTACGTTTTTTACGTCCTTTCAGCCCAAGCAGGGTAGGCATAAATAGTTTTCACTGACCGCTTTTTCCTGAGCTTATTAGATCACAGGACCTAGAGGAGATTTGCTGGCTAGTTTTTTGTAAATCATATTTTTTGATTATTATATTAAGATAATAATTTCAAACTTTGTGATCTATTTCATCTGTATCTTCTACTATTGTCTGTTGCAACCCAATAAAATCTCCACGTGCTATTTTTTTTCTGACGTGAATATCAACTAATTTATTGATACGTCACTTAGCAACCATATGACACAAGTGTATATATATATATATATAAAAGAGAATATGTGTGTGTTTGATCCTTATAGGTTTCGAAACGACTGGACCGATTCCAATGAAACTTTCAGGCAATCTTCTGTTTGACCTGACGAGTAATCGTGTTACATCGTAAAGTTTGGTGACGATCGAAGCACTGCTCTTTTTGAACTGTCAAATACAACTTTTATTTACTATGATGATATTCTATTGTTTTATAACCGAAATTTGTAATAATACATGCGTCGTGTATATTTATGTCATTATGAACCATATCCAAGTATAACGAAGTATAATAAATCCCTAAACGATAAGAATGATATTGTATTTACTAATATTGTTTTTATGTACATATAGGTATAGGTGTAGGTAATGCTCCTCACCCGATCGAGAAGAAGAACAGAAGAGAATGAATACGGAGAGAAATTAATAATTAAATGAGTTGAATTAAATATTTAATGATGCAAGTTTATTGTTTAAATAAAATAAAGCAACATCTAGCCCGGCTAAGCGGGCTAGGTTTTTTTGAAATTGTTTTTCCTGGTCTAACGTCACACTCATTGATCTACCCGTTGTTGCCGTTATCTATTGAAGTATACTTTATATACTCTATACCCGGATAATACAACATTTCTAAAAATGAAATCTAGCTAGATCGATTTATCGCCCCTGAAACCTTTTGCTTGCAAAATTTTAAGTAAAACGTTATAGCCGCGTGAGTCTATCGCCATAAACAATGTACAATTTATACCAAGTGAAATTTTTTGTACTTAAAATACGGAAAAACGTCACTTCATTGGTACAAATCAACTGTGATTCGAACCAGCGACCATGAGAACGTAAGTTGAACCGCTAAGATTTGGAGATGTAGTGGATTTGGTCCTTTTTCGTGAGGTAATGTCTACGCATACACGTCGTGTTATGTCGGACGATTGATGGATTTGGTCTTACCTCCTTCTCGTAAGAGGTAAGGGATATGTAGTTATTGAACTCAATCCAATATTATTGCAATTCAAATATTGCATGCTCCCAGCTTTTCGTCCTATGTATAATAATGATACTGAATACTGGATACAATCAAATGCAAACGCTTTGGGAAATTATCATTGAATTCAAATCATAGTTATTAACATAATTATATTTTCAAATGGCCGAAATATTTGTAAAATAGTCGTAGTACCATTTTGTTGTTGATATCTGCATTGATTTGAACGCAAAAGACTAGCGGCGCGAGTGTGCTAAGCTTATCGTGTGATAATTTTTTTTTTTTTGGACGAACTATCACAGTTGGCACAGAGAAGCTGGCCTTTACTGCTTCACCGGATTTGAGAGGTGGCACAGCTCTTAGATCGCTTAGCCTGAACCTCTATTAGATGGTAACTCGACTCAAGGGTCCCCCCGGTGAGGGACCGTGTGATAATGAACATTCAATGACAATTGTCGATTTTTACGAGTTTTCAACCGACTTCAAAAAAGTGTAGGTTCTCTTTGTCTGTATGTTTTTTATACGTTTGTGGCCTCATAACTTTGGACCGATTTTGATGGTTCTTTTTTCATTAAAAAGTACTTCCCATGTGGTTTTATTTCAATTTGGTCTAATTCTTACAATATCTACCATAATAAAACTATATAAGTCTCAATACCACGCCGACCGATTTCGATTATTCATTTTTTATTGGAAAAGATGTACTTGAAAGCTAGTTTGATGATTTGGTTAGGTTCTGATTAATTCTATTTCGTAGTTAAAGTTACAGCCTTTATATATATAATGTATATAAATATAACCCACTGTTGGGTTAGGTCTTCTGTAAAGAGAGTATAAGGACATAGTCCGTCACGCGGTCCTAGTGCGGATTGGCAGACTTCACTTGCCTTAGAAATTTTTTCTAAGACATGTAGGTTTCCTCACGATTTTTTCCTTCACCGTCAAGCGCATGGTAAATCAGCACGATAAATTGCATCAACAAATTTACTGGTGCCGGCTCCGGGAATTGAACTCGGGTTGCTAGCGTTCTATGCAACTTGAGCCAACCGCCCGGACACTAAGCTACCACGGCTCTGTTTTGTAATAATTATGTCATAATTCTGAATAACAATAGAAGAAAGTCGGATATGAAGTCGGTTTCTGTTTTTGCTCGTAAATATGATACCTGTTTTTGTTGACAACATCTGCATTGAATTGAACGCGAAAGACCAGCACCGCTAGTCTGCTTAACTAATCGTGTGAAAATGAACATTCAGTGACGTCACAATTGTCAGTTTTTGCTAGTTTTGGTACTCCTTCCAGCTTTCCAGCGTCGATATTTTCTTGTTTATCATATACTTGACCCGTGAAATCAATAGCAAAGCTCTGGCTTCACACGCGAGCGCAAACAGCTGATCATAACGGCCGTCAATATTGACAAACGGTAATGGCTCCATTCCCAAGAGTGCTTTGTGTCAATTTCCTTTTGGTACAGAACCCTTCCACGATAAAATATACTCGAGCTTGTCAAATATTTTTCCTTTATAATCAGACATTAATAAAGCACCACAAAAAATGGTAAGTTGGACCCATGAGAAAAGTTATTTCCATTACACATTTCCTTGTTTTCTATACCAGAGATCATTAATTCAATGTGTTTGTTTTGCTAGATCTGGTTATTTATCTACCATCCGCATTCGGGTGTAGTTAATGATTAGGAAGGTGAAATATCGCAGGCACTTAAATGCGGCATTGAAGGATTCGCCTCCAAAAGGATTCGTTAACAAAACCACTTTTACCGTGACAGTCTTACCCGAATAATTTATAAGGTTACAATTGTTCTTATAAGTCCCACTTTCCGATTTTATAGTACTTACTATTTAAATTGGAGTCAGACTTATTTTTTATTACTCTTACATGTCGACGCTAGAAAGAAAAAACGTAGTGACACATATGGCCATTTTCAGTTTTTAACATCGTTGGAATCAGAAAAAAAGACGCGTCGAATTATATATGACTGGTAACAATTACATGAAAAATAGCGAAAATACGGTTTTCAAAATTGACACTTTTCTTTTATTTTTTCTACCGTAAAACGATGTAAATAACAAGAAAAATCTAGGTTAATGCCGTGGTACAATACTTATTCAGCAAAAAATAATAAATATTGTGTCCAAAAACGACAGCTCTAGATTCACAAACACAAAAGTTATAATTTTTTTTAAAGTTGAAATGTTTTTCGGCTCTGGTGAACAATTTCATTTTTATGGGTTACTACGTTTTTGTATTAAATTAATTATCTGTGCCCGATGTACTCCGATGAACGCATCGCCACGTTTTTTTTTTTTGGACGAACTAACACAGTTGGCACAGAGAAGCTGGCCTTTACTGCTTCACCGGATTTGAGAGGTGGCATAGCTCTTAGGTCGCTTAGCCTGAACCTCTATTAGGTGGTAACTCGATACAAGGGTCCCCCCGGTGAGGGGTAACCTCGGCTTGGACGGTTACCATTATTACGCGTTAGCAGTCCGATCCGAGGGCGCCCGAGAGGGCCGAACCACGACTCGGTCGGTAGCTATTTTATTAACGAAATCTACTGGGACAATCTAAGCTAAACTAACTTATATGCCACTTCGGGAAGCGTTAGCGCTGGGAGAAGAAGTGGCCGAAGAAACTCCAGCTCCTAATCCTATCGAGGGGGGGGGGGGGTAACGCCACGCTTAATTAGTCGGTGAAAATCGGAATTTTCACTACCCTACTAATTTCCCTGTCCACCTCTCCAGTAAAAATGCGTGAGTTTATTTACAGTTATTGTCCATTTTTGTACCTATTGTAATAAGATGGAAGCGACTTAAATACTTTTAAAGACGTATTTTCTTCTCAACTTCCCTAATGCCCAAACAACTGTACGAATTGAATATAATTAGGTTTTTTTTTAATGAAACTTTTTGCCGTGACATTAAAAGAAGATAAAGTTATCCAAGTTGGAGAACAGTAATGACACTTTTACTAAAGTTATCCAGTTACACAAGTTTGCGTACTAGCTACAATGTACAGAATTAGGGTGTGCTTGCGTTTTGAGATATGGCGGAACGGCAACTTAGTGGGGATTAATGTTAAACACGGGGATGATAACAAGGGATTATAAGGGTTTCCTGAAGTGGTGCACCATGTTGTCCAGCCCATTGTGATTAATGCGAGAAACTTTAAATAGTTTGGAGTTAACAGTCAACTGTGATTGTATTGTCTCGTGTATTGCAAGAGCCGTGGTAGCTCAGTGTCCAGGCGGTTATTTCGATTCCCGGTGCCGACACAAATAAATTTGTTGTTGCAATTTTATGTGCTGATTTAGAACGCGCTCGGCGGTGCAGGAAAACATCGTGAGGAAACCTACATGCCTTAGAAAATTTTTCTAAGACATCTCTAGTCTGCCAATCTGCACTAAGGCCGCATGGCGTATGCCCTTTGCTTTCTTTACAGAGAAGGCCTGTGCCCAACAGTGGGACATATATATATATATATATATATAAAAGCCTACAACTTTAACTTTACTGGATTTTTTTTATATATGAAAAGTGGCAAACGAGCATACGGCTCACCTGATCTTAAGTGATCACCGTCGCCCATGAACATCCACAGCACCAGAGGAGCTGCAGGTGCGTTGCCGACCTTTGAGATAGGAATAGGCTCGTTTCTTGAAGGTCCCTAAATCGTAAACGTTCGGAAACACCGCTGGCGACAGTTGATTCCACAAGTTGACAGTGCGTGGGAGAAAGTTACGCGAAAAACGTACAGTCGTTGAACGCCAACCATCAAGATGGTGGCGGTGGAATTTGGAATTCTGCCGAGAAGTGCGGTAATGGAAATCGGTAGCTGGGATGATTCCGAACAATTCCTCAGAACACTCCCCATGGTAAATGCGATACAGGATGCAAAGAGAACCGACATCTCTTCGCAGACTCAGAGGGTCAAGTCGATCGGACAGACCCTGATCGTCGACTATTCGAGCAGCTCTACGTTGTACACGGTCAAACGGAAGAAGTTGGTATTGGGGAGCCCCGGCCCAGAGATGCGAACAGTATTCCATATGAGGCCGTACTTGTGCCTTGTAAAGTTGCAGACGGTGGGCAGGCGTGAAATACTGTCTTGCTCTACTGAGTATGCCAAGTTTTTTGGATGACAGAGCTTTACTTTGTATTTTTGTTTGGTAAAACGTGTTTCTTGGAAATTATATTTAGATTACAATGATATTATAATTATTCATGAATTATATTTTCGATGATCGACAACAGACATTTTTTATCAATAATATAAGTGAAGAATTAATCTTCTAGGTCTAAGCTCAAACCAAACACTCGTTGACTTAGTATTGCTGTGTTGTTAAAGCCTGAAATTGGTCCCAATTGTAAAAATACTAGTAATACTCGCCAATACATGTAATGAAGAATTATTATGTATTGTATTCATCTAAAGGTATTAGATTTACTGAATGTAAAATTTGATAATAAATAAAACAAGTGTATTTATGAGTGAAACACATAAACCGACTTCAAATCAATCCAAACGTGACCGATCATACATTAAGCCTCGACCCTTGCAAGGAAGAGCTAACAAACACGATCTGAATTTCATCGAGCTTACTGAGTCTTGACGAGGTTTTTTTTTGTTGACTGAGAGAAATCTTCAACAAGCCTTTACCCCAGAAGAATTATATGGGATTTTAACCCACTAAACCCCCCGGTGGCTCTTCCTCTGGGATTTCGATGTCACCTTCTTCCCGGGTCCACTTTGGCGGACGACAAAAGCCCCCACTCTTGTCTCCCAATGAACCCGAGGCCCCTTTTAGACACATTCTACGACACGCAGGGGATACCGTAGTCTTATTCTACGAGCCCAGATCTACAGGACATAGTATCCTATCTCCATACAACTTAGAAAACCAAAAAGCAACGCAGGAATCATTGTTGAAAGCATTACTTACGGTTCATTCGTATTCATACATAAGCAAAAGTAAATGTAAACAGTTGTAAACAGTTTAAATTTTGTAATTCTAAACAATCTTACGAATTATTAATAAATAAATTCTGTATGCTCTCTCTTGAATCAAGAAGAATGCTCTTGGATCAAACTCTTCTTTACAACATCTGTCAAAATAAATTGGATTGCAATGAACTCGTCAATCACATATGTATACGTGTTCCCAGCCATTCGAAACGCAAACTTCATTCACATAAACTTTTTGCTATTCAATCAAGTAAAACAAGCGCAGGCGCACGCGCACCTCTTAATCGCATCATGGAATTGTATAACAATAACTTTAACAATATAAATATATTTGGCTTAACTCCTTCCAAATTTAGAAAAGCTTTACAAGAGATTTTGTTAACTTAACTATTTTCCTTTTTGACTGTTTTTTCTTATTTTCTATTATTAATTTAATCCTATCTCTGTAACTTTAATGTAGTAATCTGTGGATGGTGGTGTTGTTTGTACAATAACCAATGATAATATAATAATAATATAATGAAGCCATTTAATCCTAATTAGCATTTCCGTTTTACAATTCAGTTTTTGTTCGTAACATGAAAGTTGAAAAGACTTAAAGAAATAACTTATAAATTAGTGTTAGTGTTATTTATGCTATTTGGAGCCCTGATCGGGTAAAGGCCTCCTTCATCCTTTTCCATGACTGCTTGTCCTTGCCTGACATTATCCAGTCATTAGACATTAACCAACGATATGTTTATAGTAATTTATAATTTTTCTTTAGACTTTATTTTACTTTATCGCTCATACTTTTCTGTGATTTATTATAATTGTACAAATGTTTGTTGTCCTGAATAAAGAAAAAAAGAACATTTTGCTACATAATTATCTAATACTATTTCCTCCCGTATTATTAATACAGCAAACCACATCTAGCTATAAATTTTGAAAGAGCCGAATGAATTTTTAAAACGAGGTAAAATTAAATATTTTTCATCATAGACATCCCAGTCAGGATTCTTTAGTGGGTCCCCAAGATCGTGGAAGCGAAGATACTTTGGTCACCTGAGCTAAACCCCACATACCGCCCTATCATCAGGGTGACAGTTCTGTTCAGGAGAATTTTTTGCCTCGACTATAAAATGGGTAGGAACAAAAGATTGTCACATTCCAAATCTTTTGACAGAACGAAGTCTGTCGGGTCCGTTTTTATATTGCTAACAATTTTTTTCAACAAATGTTACTAGCATTTTCGTAAACCATTACAACTAAGCTTAAATTTTGTAATTCTAAACAATCTTACGAATTACTACTAAATAAATTCGGTATGCTCTATCTTGAATCAAGAAGAATGCTTTTGGATCAAACTCTTCTTTACATCTGTTAAAATAAATTGGATTGCAATGAACTCGTCAATCACATATGTATACGTGTTCCAGCCATTCGAAACGCATTCGTGAGCTTCATTCACATAAACTTTTGCTATTCAATCAAGTAAAACAAGCGCAGGCGCACGCGCACCTCTTAATCGCATCATGGAATTGTATAACAATAACTTTAACAATATAAATATATTTGGCTTAACTCCTTCCAAATTTAGAAAAGCTTTACAAGAGATTTTGTTAACTTAACTATTTTCCTTTTTGACTGTTTTTTCTTATTTTCTATTATTAATTTAATCCTATCTCTGTAACTTTAATGTAGTAATCTGTGGATGGTGGTGTTGTTTGTACAATAACCAATGATAATATAATAATAAGCCATTTAATCCTAATTAGCATTTCCGTTTTACAATTCAGTTTTTGTTAGTAACATGAAAGTTGAAAAGACTTAAAGAAATAAGTTATAAATTAGTGTTAGTGTTATTTATGCTATTTGGACCCCTGATCGGGTAAAGGCCTCCTCCATCCTTTTCCATGACTGCTTGTCCTTGCCTGACATTATCCAGACATTAACCAACGATATGTTTATAGTAATTTATAATTTTTCTTTAGACTTTATTTTACTTTATCGCTCATACTTTTCTGTGATTTATTATAATTGTACAAATGTTTGTTGTCCTGAATAAAGAAAAAAAAAACATTTTGCTACATAATTATCTAATACTATTTCCTCCTGTATTATTTATACAGCAAACCACGTCTAGCTATAAATTTTGAAAGAGCCGAATGAATTTTTAGAGCGAGATAAAATAAATATGGCAGTTTTAAAGTACCCTTTGTTATTTTCAAATTCATCCAATCTTCGTTGTAAGGTAATATTTGGGTTTAGTGGACTGTTAACAGACTATTGAAGTTCAACGCAAGGCAATTTCAACAACGAGATAGAGCGTACAAAAGAAATGGTGCCCGCTCTCCGTTGCCAAGTGGGACAACTAACGTTCGCAGCAAAAATATGTCAACCGTTCTTGTTCAATGACATTGGATACGCGAACTACGGACGTGGAAAATGTGAACTGACTTCAGAAAATTAGAAGGTGCAATAGTTAATGTCTATTAACTCTACTCTTGAAATACCCACATTGAAAAGACGACGATTAATAGACGAAACATTCACAAACTTCATGCTAGTTTGACGGATGTTCACAACAAACAGATGACATAGCAATGACATACGTCATGTAATTCCTGAGCATAATCCATGAAACAAATTCTGTAAAATACCGAAAGACTACCTTATGCCCGTCCGTTATTATGATTTAATCTATATATATAAAAATGAATTACTGTTATTTAGTCTCGCTAAAACTCGAGAACGGTTGAGCGGTTGATCTTAACTTGGTCTTGAAATGTTCGTGGAGGTGAGAAAAATTAAATATTTTTCATCATAGACATCCCAGTCAGGGTTCTTTAGTGGGTCCCCAAGATCGTGGAAGCGAAGATACTTTGGTCACCTGAGCTAAACCCCACATACCGCCCTATCATCAGGGTGACAGTTCTGTTCAGGAGAATTTTTTGCCTCGACTATAAAATGGGTAGGAACAAAAGATTGTCACATTCCAAATCTTTTTGACAGAACGAAGTCTGTCGGGTCCGTTTTTTTTATATTGCTAACAATTTTTTTTCAACAAATGTTACTAGCATTTTTGTAAACCATTCCAACTAAGCTTAAATTTGTCTAGCACAACGAGCAAATGAGTTAGTCACGTCAATGGTCAAATGTTGGATTCGAACCAACCTTACGTTTCGCAGACCGTACCCCACACTATTAGGCTATTGACGCCTCATAGTTTGTTTTACGAGATGAGCGGTGTATTCTTTTACAATGATCACATTTGAAGCTAAGCAAAGTAGGTCAGTATATGTATGTTAACTTTATTACATTATGAAAAGCAACGCATCCGACAAAAATAAGCACTACAAAAACTACTTGCGAATATTACTTCTGTAGTTTTAATTGCCAATTAGCTTTCAAATATCCGTATCCGGGTATTATATAAGAACAGTACAGTTAGTAGAGAATTATGTACGCATCAAAATTATTAATAATTAGGAAAATTTATTCATTCAAATTCATAGAGCCGTGGTAGCTCGGTGTCCAGGCGGTCACCTCAAGTTGCATAGTGCGCTAGCGACCCGAGTTCGAACCCCGTTGCCGGCACAGATTTGGTGATGCAATTTTATGTGCTGACTTACCACGCGCTCGGCGGTGAAGGACATCGTGAGGAAACCTACATGAGAAAAAATTTCTAACACATTTTAAGTCTGTCAATCCACACTATGACCGCTTGATGGACTATGCACTTATACTCTCTTAATCTTATCGTAATTAAACGTCCAACGCTAAGTGGATGGTAGTGACTGTATGACAGCCGCAGACAGCAGCAATGACGCCATAGCCCAGTTCATCCAAAGGGCTATGAATGCCACCAACGAGAGACTGGAAGACTACAACATCGCGATGGCGTTCCGGAACAGGGACCGGAAGGCGATAGACCACGCCAATCAAGTAAAGGCGTTGGCGACATTTGCGAAGGCGATAGACCACGCCAATCAAGTAAAGGCGTTGGCGACATTTGCGAAGGCGAAGTGTTGAAGCTTTAAGTAATCTCTTTTATAAACGGAGCAAATATAACAAATAAAAAAGGCACGGACGATCAGTCCGTGGAAAAGCAGTCAAAATTAAAAAAAAATCTTATCGTAATTCAACGTCCAACGGTAAGTGGGTGATAGTGACTGTATGACAGCCGCGACAAAATTAATAAAATAAAAACTTTTTTTTTTGATACAAAATTTTATTGCCACAGTGGCAAGTAATTTCAAAAGATAACGGTACTATTCATTATTCCAAAAACACACCTTACACATTTTATCGTAACTTACGTAAAACATTGATTTTGTGAAACACGTCAAAGTTTTTTTTTATTTTTATTTTTCAAAGCTAACAACTTTTTTTCACGAGTATTTTTTTTAGGGACGAATTACACAGTTGGCCAGAGAGGCTGGCCTTTACTGCTTCACCGAATTGAGACGTGGCATAGCTCTTAGGTCACTTAGCCTGAACATTTATCGCTAGTAACTCGATACAAGGGTCCCCCGGTGAGGGGTAACCTCGACTTGGACAGTTACTATGCTGCGTAAGCATTCCGATCCGAGAGCCGAACCACGACCGATTCGCAGACTAAATTTGTGACACTATTTAAATGTGTAAAAAATGTGTGTGTGTTGTTTTGAAATACATTAACTAACTTACCAAAACTAAGCCATTGATGAAAGGGAAACCATTATAACTTTAACTTGTAATAGCATCATGAAATAAATTTATAGCTTGCCGAAGGTAGCTGCTATTAATGTTGGGTCTGATATCGGTCCAAAACCCCTGTCCTCTATTAATTGCTATAATTTACACGTATTGTACTGATATAACTTGTCATATTATACCCTAGGTTCATTGAGTTTAATAATCTTACATATTGTTTGTCAAAGTATTGAATCACTTAGAAAAAAAATGCGAGATATTGTCATTTTTTTTGAAAGTTTTATTGCCTCTCTGTCGTTTAAATGACGTGCAACTCCCAGAACTAAAAATCATTTATTTATAGACCTAAAAGTTCTTTCTCACCAAACTGCTTCGTGATAAATCAGCAGAGTAGTCGATATTAAATTATATCTTAACCGAGTCTCAACGTAACCACGCCAACATCAATTACGACAAATCGTTTATATAACACTATATTTATGTGTTATTTATTATGTAATTTGTTTATATATATATATAATTATAAAAAGCAGCTATAGATACATATATATATAAATATATATATATATATATATATATATATTTATATATGTATATATAGCTGCTTTTTTAATATATACATTTATATATAATATTTATGAAAGTTTATGTATTGTACACTATAATAATACACAACCGAATGGTGTCCGCCTTAGTCTTCACGGGTTTTTTGGCTGAAAACCAGCGCTGTGCTACATGTGTGAGCACAGCACATGCTGAGCCAACCCCTTCTCGGCACAATTTCTTTTTTGTTCTTTTTTTATGTTGTTTCTGTTTACTTTTGTTTATGTTGTTTTTTGTCTTGTTATACTTGTTGTTTCTGTGTTCTTGAGCCGAATAAATGTTTTTTCAATTTCAATTTCAATATTCACATCAGAAGAAAGCTATATCTTATGCGTTCGCGTTGAGAACAACGGTAGAAAATCAGAAGAAATAGAACAAAAAGATGGTGCAGACACTTGGTTATGGTTAGGAATCACTAACGGGATCGAAGAGCGAGTTGAATTTAGACGAGTCATAAAATCTTGAGGTAATTTAACTTTTTTGATCTACGTTTATTACGTCAGTAAGATCGAGAAACATTATTCATATAACATCATTATGTAATTCGTATCTAAATATGATTTACAAAAAAAACGAGTAAAGCTCGGTCATCAAGGTCTCAATTTTTAAAACTAAGTAAACACAAGTACCAGATTAGTATTGAATATTATTTTATACTTTAAAACATTCTTAAATCGTCCTTAAGCGTCAATAGCCTAATGGTTTAGAGTACGGCCTGCGAATCGTAAGGTCGTGGGTTCGAATCCACCATTCGACTAATGCCGTGATCCATGTCCTAGCGCAAGCTTAAGCTTAGTTGGAATGGTTAACAAGATTGTTAGTAATATTTCTGAAAAAAAATAAATATTGCTAGCTTTCTTTTAAAAAAAAAATAATAAAAAAAAATCCACGCTACATGGTATAATTTAAGTATTATGTCTATCTGTTCTGTAGTTTTCGAGTAAAAAGCTTATAAAAAGGGTCAAAGAAGTATCTATACATAAGATCGTAAATCTTAATAACAGAAATAAGTGCTACGAGAGCAGAAACATTAATTAATACAGACGAAATAAAACCTTCTCATTTCTTGAAGTCGGTTAAAGAGTACCAAAAAAATCTTGATGACTTTCCGTCAATGATTTGTCTTAGGCATTGTTTTCTTAATGCAACGACTATTTTATTAAAAACTAGCGTACCTAGCCCGCTTCGCCGGGTTAGATTTTGGTTTTCACATTTCTCTCCATAGTCATTCTCTTCTATTCTCTTTTCCCGCGGGTGATAATTATTACCTACACCCATGTACATATCAGTAAATACAATATTATTCTTATCATTTATACAAAAACATATCGGCCGGAAGTTAATGTCAGAAATAAAAGTACAACGTATGGCATGTTTGACAGTACAAAAAGAGGAGTGCCCGGATTGTCACCAAACTATACAGGATTACTCGCCAGGTCAATCTGAAGATTTCCTGAAAGTTTCATAGAAATCGGTCTAGCCGTTTCGGAGCCTATAAGGAACAAACCCACACATATATATATATATATATATATATATATATATATTCTTAGTGCAGATATGATCAACAAGGTGTAATAACACAGTCGATTCTATTATTAAGAAGTTAAATGAGGTTGAAAGCCTTCACACAAATGTAGTTGATAATTTTTAATAAAACGAAATAGCAGATTTTTTCATAGCTTAATCTTAAATTTAACGAGAAAAGTTCTTGCTTTTCTTGTTGATTACTTTGACTCAGAAATAAGGCTTGTGCAGAAAAAAAATTACGACGATGTATTTTATATATTTCTGAAACGCAGAGTGAAGAATACGTTTTAATTTCAAATATAAATTTAATACGCTAAGAAGCGTTTGTAGAATCTAGTTAAACGTATATATTTAGGTTTAGTTATTTTTAATTTTACTTGTTGTGTTTTTTTTTAGTTATAATTTAAAATTGTCACTCGCCATTAATACATTGCATGCAGTCTTCACCTATAACTGCGATGGCATTAACTTTTTCACTGTTTTTATATATCATATGTTAAAAATGTTCATTGTGTTGGTCTTCAATAAATTATCCTGATAGCCCAGTTTCCGGGCGGTCGCCTCAAATTGCATTGTACGCTAGTAAGCTGAGTTCAATCTCCGGTTCCGGCACCAATGAATTTCTTTGTTACAATTTTAAGTGCTGATTTACCACGCACTCAGAGGTCAAAGAAAGCCTTAGACTTGTGAAGTCCGCCAATCCTTTTTTTTTTATTGACGGGGTGGAAATCTTCAAGAAGGTTTACTGCCTACTGGGAGGAAGGCGGGGTTATGTGGGATTTTTACCCACTAAAACCGTCCCGGTGTCCCTTCCTCGGTGCATGGTGAGGGGCTCCGGATTCTGCAGAGGAACGCACCGGAGCCCCTCTTCACAGTGCTCCAGGAGAGCACGTCCCGGAGGGGGGAGGTTAAACCATCCCCCCTGTGCCCTTCTAGTGCATGGCGACACTGGCCAACCGATGTCGCCCTTTTTCTGGGTCCACTTTAGCGGACGACAAAGTCCCTCACCCTTGTCGACCAGTAACTCAAAGCACCTTTTAGTCGCCTTCTCAGGCAGTGGATACCACAATCTTATTCTACGAGCCTAGAACTACAGGACTGAAGTCTGCTAAACCGCACTAAGGCGCGATGGACTATGCCCTTATACTCTCTTTATAGGGACAAATATAGGCTGGCGCTTTAAAGCTCTCAGTGGTAGACGAAATACGCCAGCTCTCTTGTTTCTTACACATTCATATCAGCATACATTTTCAGTTGTTTCTAGTACTTCTGACGTCGTCCTTTCAATCTGTGGAATGTAGAACATTCGCCTAAGACGGCCGAGTCACAATTTTTTTTGCATTCCTTCTTCTATTTTAGTCACAAGATCCTCTTTCAAGCCCTACTTATTCCTTATCAAATAATTTCTTATCCAGTAGTAAACAAAGTATAAATATATATTTTTTAAAGCGTTTTTAAAATATATTTATGTATAATATGTAACACCACATTAATACAAGCGTCAATAGCCTAATGGTTTAGGGTACGGACTGCGAATCGTAAGGTCGTGGGTTCGAATCCACCATTCGACTATTGCCGTGAACCATGTCCTAGCACAAGCTTAAGCTTAGTTGGAATGGTTAACAAGATTGTTAGTAATAATATTTCTGAAAAAAAAAAGAAATATTGCTAGCTTTCTTTTTAAAAAAAAAAATAAATAAAAATAAATAAATACACAACCGAATCGTATCATTCTTAGTTTTCACAAGTTTTTTGGCTGAAAATCAGCGCTGTGCTATATGTGTGAGCACAGCACATGCTGAGCCAATCTCTTTTCGGCACACTTTTTTCATTTTCACAATTATAATTAATTTTGTTATTGTTGTTTTTGTCTTGTATTACCTGTTGTTTCTGTGTTCTTGTGTCGAAAAAAAAAATATTTTATTCTATTATATTAAAGGGCATTTTGATGAGAGTTTGGTTCGCTTCTTTTTTTTTTTTATATGAAAAGTGGCAAACGAGCATACGGCTCACCTGATCTTAAGTGATCACCGTCGCCCATGAACATCCACAGCACCAGAGGAGCTGTAGGTGCGTTGCCGACCTTTGAGATAGGAATAGGCTCGTTTCTTGAAGGTCCCTAAATCGTAAACGTTCGGAAACACCGCTGGCGACAGTTGATTCCACAAGTTGACAGTGCGTGGGAGAAAGTTACGTTCTGATTTCTAAAAAAAGCTAAGTTCTACTTTGTAATATTTATTACTCGTAAATTTGCAGTATTCTATAAAATTTAGGACCACCTCTATTTAACTGTTCCCTATGAATAAAATAAATTCTATTTCAATAATTAAGTACCGCTAAGTTGTCTTTGAGATAACTTTCTGAAGAGATTAACACTCAGCGTGGTCGTCACGATTTTGCGGTCAAGTAGAAGTTAAGCTGACATTGACGTGATCTCATTTTTTTATCATAAAATGTTATACATAAACGTTAACTTAAAATTGCTTGCATAGAAACTTCGAGTTGGGAAAAAAAAGAAGGCGGATCGGACGCAACAAAAGGTTTTCTTTTATGCTGGATTCCACTTGATGTTAAGTGGTAATGTAGTCTACATTACGATTTTTTAATATATTATAGAGGGATTTATCAAATTGATAGATAATTTGGTACAATTTGTTACAGTAATACACTGATACATAACAGAACAAATAAAGATACACACATAAACCGACTTCAAATCATATAAAACTTAGAGCGTCCATTTGTTGCGCACATACTTACTAAGCGTCAATCGCCTAATGGTTTAGGGTACGGACTGCGAATCGTAAGGTCGTGGGTTCGAATCCACCATTCAACTATTGCCGTGAACCATGTCCTAGCACAAGCTTAAGCTTAGTTGGAATGGTTAACAAGATTGTTAGTAATATTTCTGAAAAAAAAAAGAAATATTGCTAGCTTTCTTTTTTTTAAAAAAAAAAAAAAAATACTTAATACAAATTTAAGACTTATATGGTTTTCTCATGATTGACATGACAAGAGAATTGGACCAAATTGAAATGGGACCACATTTTTTTTTGGACGAACTAGCACAATTGGCCAGAGAAGCTGGCCTTTACTGCTCCACCGGATTGAGAGGTGGCATAGCTCTTAGGTCGCTTAGCCTGAACCTCTAAATGGGACCACATGGGAAGCACCAGCTTTCAAATGAAATACAATCATGGGAAGTTAATCCCTCCCCCCTGTGCCCTCGCAGTGCGACGCGAAACGTGCCAGCCGGGTTCCTTTCTTTCCGGGACCACTTCAACGGACGATAAAAGTTTTTTCCTCATCTGTCTTTCCCTCTGATGACAATGTGAGTTTTTCAAGAGTAGATTGAATAGGCATTTACTAAGCTATTTCACCTTACCATTCAGGACTGCATTTCCATTTAACATCAGGTGGATCGTAGTCAACGTACGTTTAACATCCAGTTTAATGGCAATTCCTTTGTCTATGGCCGTTTTTTTTGTTGACGGGGGGTGAAATCATCAACAAGATACCCCGCCCTCTTGTACATGGGTCGCCTCCTCCCCGGGTCAACTTTGGCGGATGACTAAGCCCCCACTCTTGTCGCCTAGTGAACCCAAGGCCCTACTCGCCTTCTACGACAGGCATGGGATACCGTAGACTTATTCTAAGAGCCCAGAACTATAGGGCTACTATAGGGTGAATCATCTCCTAGGACAAGCCGAAACTTGATGGTTAACAAGAATGTTAATAAAGTATAAATAAGAAATCTTTAAAGAAAAAAATTCATTCAATTTCCATATATTTCTACTTTTTTTATCAACATTTGAACCTCGTTAAATGAACTATAAGGTAACATAAGACGAAGCAAAGGAAATAATATCTAGGAATCAATACATACATATATGAATATAAATTGCGGACTTCCAGTTTGCACGATCACATCGTATATTTTCCTCGGCACGCATTAGGTAAACATGAAAGTTACGTCTATAAATGACGCACGTTCTGTAAATAACCAATCTGATTTTGCAATATCGAATAGATGCCATCTAGTAAAAAAAACCAACAAACTATTAATTACTTGAATATACTGACTAAATGTCAGAATAGAAAAAAGAAAAATTATTAAAACCCACAAATCATTGAGCTATGATTGCACAAATAACAAAAACAGAATAGTTAAGAAGCTCCTTTTATTGAAGTCTCTTCGTCTGTGCCTACCCTCTTTCCAATAAGCCTTGTCTATAAATAACTAGCGTACCCAGCCCACTTAACCGGGCTACATTTTGCTTTATTTATTTAAAACAATAAACTTACATCATTAAAAATTTAATATAACTCTCACGATTTATCACATTATTCATTTCTCTCCGTATTCATTCTCTTCTATTCTCTTCTCGAGCGGGTGAAAATCACCTACACCCATGTACATATCAGTAAATACAATATCATTCTTATCATTTCGGGAATTATTATACTTCAATATGGTTCATAATGACAACGAATGTGTCAATACAAATTTGGGTTATAAAACAATAGAATATCATCATAGTAAATACAATCATTGGAAGTTAATCCATCCCCCCTGTGCCCTCGCAGTGCGACGCGAAAGGTGCCAGCCGGGTTCCTTTCTTTCCGGGTCCACTTCAGCGGACGATAAAAGTCCCCACCATTGTCGCCCTGGAATAGTTTTTTCCTCATCTGTCTTTCCCTCCGATGACAATGTGAGTTTTTCAAGAGTAGATTGAATAGGCATTTATTAAGCTATTTCGCCCTACCATTCAGGACTGCATTTCCATTTAACATCAGGTGGATTGTAGTCAACGTACGTTTAACATCCAGTTTAATGGCAATTCCTTTGTCTATGGCCGTTTTTTTTGTTGACGAGGGGTGAAATCATCAACAAGATACCCCGCCCTCTTGTACATGGGTCGCCTCCTCCCCGGGTCAACTTTGGCGGATGACTAAGGCCCCACTCTTGTCGCCTAGTGAACCCAAGGCCCCTTTTACTCGCCTTCTACGTCAGGTATGGGATACCGTAGACTTATTCTAAGAGCCCAGAACTATAGGGCTACTATACCATCTCCTAAGACAAGCCGAAACTTGATGGTTAACAAGAATGTTAAAAAAGTATAAATAAGAAATATTTAAAGAAAAAAATTCATTCCATATATTTCTACTTTTTTTATCATCATTTGAACCTCGTTAAATTTATTATAAGGTAACATAAGACGAAACAAAGGAAATAATATCTAGGAATCAATACATACATATATGAATATAAATTACGGACTTCCAGTTTCCACGATCACATCGTATATTTTCCTCGGCACGCATTAGGTAAACATGAGAGTTACGTCTATAAATGACGCACGTTCTGTAAATAACCAATCTGATTTTGCAATATCGAATAGATGCCATCTAGTAAAAAAAACCAACAAACTATTAATTACTTGAATATACTGACTAAATGTCAGAATAGAAAAAAGAAAAATTATTAAAACCCACAATTCATTGATGAATGGTTGTCACAATGAATATCCCCGGATCCACTAAAAACAAGGCGGGAAAATTGAAGGAGGCAGCTATACCCGGGAAACGCGTTGCTATGATTAAATGTTTGCATTATTTTGGTTGTCGTAATTCCGATTTCCACACCTGAATCAGTCCGCACTGAAATATCTTGTACATAATTTAATAACTAATAACGTGACACCTTTTAACAATTATTCTTATACTTTCAAACGAGCAATTCTTGTTATATAATCTGAATCTCGGAAACGGCTTCAACGATTTTCATGAATTTAAATAAATTAATAGGCGATTGATCGATCTAGGTTTTTTATGGGGTATAAACTAGTTCTTGACCACGCTCCAACCTGATGTTAAGTGGTGATGTAGTCGAAAGATGGTACGTGCTAGTTTAGAAGTGCCTATTCACACTATATATATATATATATATATATATATATATATATATATAATTTTTTTTTATATTTTGGTATTTTATTTGATCTGTTTTTGTCATTTTATCCGTCTATTTAAAATTTAAGTAGAAGATACATAAAAGATGGTTGAAAAATTAAGAAAACGATTTGCCGTAAAAGAATACCAAGCAAAGCTCAGTCATCTAGGTACTAGTGTCACATCGCCATCATCATCAGCCTCCACCCAGCTTCTGGCAGCTAACTTGCGAAGATCGTCGCTCCACCTAGTCATAGGGTGTCTCACTCCGCGTTTGCCTCTCCGCGGTCTCCACTCCAGAACTCGTTTCGCGTTCTCGTCCCACGGCTGATATTGCCACTACAATTTGTTAATTCGGTGGGCTATGTCGATCACCTTAGTTCTCTGTCGGATAACCTCGTTCCGGATCCGATTCTTCACACTCCGAGCGTAGCCCTTTCCATGGTTCGTTGAAAGACTTTTAGTCTGTGGACCAGCCGTACCGTGTCCACGTTTCGGCTTATTGTGTCGTGACGGCGTCTTAATTGTTAAATATTTTCGTTTGCAATTTTCAGTTAGGTTACACGAGGGAAAGAACCTATAGTTCAATCATAATCATTAATCTAGATCATCAAGATAAACAAAATGAAGAAAACGTAGTTGGTATTGTTATAAATCTGAATTTCTTTTATGTTATACGTCATACTGAATGTACAAGTACTGTGTAAACAACAGCATCGCAAACAAGATCCCAAACTTTGTGTTTAAAAACTAATTTAATTAAAACTTGACCCTACAGACCAATTTGTATTTACGAGCAAGGAGGTCATTCGGCTATCATACTTTTTTATTTGCTCTCCTAATAAAATCTTTCCTCAAGACCGAACGAATTTATAGACCAATAAACCTGTTACTCGTCACATAACCAATTTAATCTGCAGCCAGTATTCAGGCGCTTCAACTGCAATAAAATAAATTAATGGGAAAAAGTAAGTAGAGAAAAAGGGTTTTTTTATCAACTATATTTTCTACTAGAAGTATATTTACGACTAAAACAAAACCGACTACAAATCGAATAATTATTAGACATAGACATATTCTTTATTGGCACAAAATAAACACATCACAAAGACAGAAAAAAAAAACAAACAAAAAACAGGAATAGTTAAAGCTCCTTTTATTGAAGTCTCTTCGTCTGTGCCTACCCTCTTTCTAATAAGCCTTGTCTATAAATAACTAGCGTACCCAGCCCACTTAACCAGGCTACATTTTGCTTTATTTATTTAAAACAATAAACTTACATCATTAAAAATTTAATTTAACTCTAACGATTTATCACATTATTCATTTCTCTCCGTATTCATTCTCTTCTATTCTCTTCTCGAGCGGGTGAAAATCACCTACACCCATGTACATATCAGTAAATACAATATCATTCTTATCATTTCGGGAATTATTATACTTCAATATGGTTCATAATGACAACGAATGTGTCAATACAAATTTGGGTTATAAAACAATAGAATATCATCATAGTAAATAAAATCTGTGTCTGTGGAGCTCCGATTGTCTCCAGGTCAGACAGGATTACTCGCCAGGTCAATCTGAAGATTCCCTGAAAGTTTCATTGAAATCGGTCCAGCCGTTTCGGAGCCTATATGGAACATACCCACACAATTACTCTTTTATATATAGATTGTAGAGGACTTATAGATAGATCTGTTAATTATTCGATTTTCTGTCTGAATGACACAAATTAACAATGAAATGTGAACATTGGAGTGACGTCACGCGATAGTATTCTCTTTGTAATCGTCACAATACATTACGGCACAATGCTTGATGAATGGTTGTCACAATGAATATCCCCGGATCCACTAAAAACAAGGCGGGAAAATTGAAGGAGGCAGCTACACCCGGGAAACGCGTTGGTATTATTATAAATATGCATTTCTTTTATGTTATACGTCATAATGAATGTACAAGTACTGTGTAAACAACAGCATCGCAAACAAGATCCCAAACTTTGTGTTTAAAAACTAATTTAATTAAAACTTGACCCTACAGACCAATTTGTATTTACGAGCAAGGAGGTCATTCGGCTATCATACTTTTTTATTTGCTCTCCTAATAAAATCTTTCCTCAAGACCGAACGAATTTATAGACCAATAAACCTGTTACTCGTCACATAACCAATTTAATCTGCAGCCAGTATTCAGGCGCTTCAACTGCAATAAAATAAATTAATGGGAAAAAGTAAGTAGAGAAAAAGGGTTTTTATCAACAATATTTTCTACTAGAAGTATATTTACGACTAAAAACAAAAACCGACTTCAAATCGAATCATTATTAGACATAGACATAGACATATTCTTTATTGGCACAAAATAAACACATCACAAAGACAGAAAAAAAATAAAAACAAACAAAAAAAACGGAGAAATACTACATAAGACAATCCCAATATTGGACACCGTCTCAGCTTTAAGCCGTCGCAAGGATGCTACAGCGCTGATTTTCAGCCGTGCCCCACTAAAACCTCCCCGGTGGCCCTTTCCTAGGGCTGATGGCATGACGAGGGGCTCCGGGATCTCAACGTGGAACGCACCGGAGCCCCTTTGCACTGTGCTCAAGGAGAGCACGTCCCGGGGGGGAGGTTAATCCCTCCCCCCTTTGCCCTCGCAGCGCAAGGCGACACGGGCCAGCCGATGTCGCCTTCTTCCCGGGTCCACTTTGGTGGACGACGTCAGTGGGCCCAGGACTACCCAAAGTCGTGCGCCCCCAACACTACATTTACATGGAATTTATACAAACAACAGACAATAAGAGTACAATAAATATGAAACATGTATAAATAGTAAGATTAATATATATTATATACAATAAAATAATAGATAAATAAATATACATAATCACATATATTTATAAATTAAATAATAAATAAATAAATAATATATAAACTAAACGTATAAAGTTTATATTATATAATGAAATATTGAAAATATTGGAAACAACAAGCCACCGATATCACGGGGATATTATCTTTTTGTAACTTTAACATCAAGTGTTTTAATTTTTATTACGAAATGGAATTAATCAGAACTTAACCAAACTACTCTGGAAGTACATCCTTTCCAATCAATAATGAATCATCGAAATCGGTAAGTGTGTCATTAAGGTATTCGTATATTCGTAGACAAACTTCATTCAAATTTAAGTCTAATGGTTTTAAAAATTAAATGGGACTACACGGGAAGCACCAGCATTCAAATAATCGGTAAAAATGGTCGGCAATGAAGTAATGAAGACTTTATGTAAGATATTAGATTATTGCCTAAGTGTAGTCCCGTTATAAATGCTAGTGCCGCGTGGTTGACTGGTCTTTGCCATAATTCTCTCATTACATCATATAGATAAATACATTTTCTTTCTTCCTTTCATTACATAGAGTTCATTTCACATTAGAGTGCCATTCAAATATCCAAGGAGTCGTTGTTGTAGGATTTTTGATGTGCCGCATTCTAAAACCAACCTTCACACATTGTCACACTCGCCCTTGCCAAGGGTTTCCGCTACACATAACCCTTCCTTAACACTAAGTCCACGTCGGTTGACATTTTTTCTAACGCAAGGTCTTCCGCACCTTAGTGTTAAAAATTGTGCAGTTTTTTTGGCTAATTTAATTAATTTAGTAGTTATATTCCTATTACTTTATCATTTAATAAAATATTTTTGTAAGTATTAATAATAAAATCGTTACGTTTCTTTATAGCGAATGTTGTGTACACCTGTAATTGGCATACACAACAGGACTTAGTTTGTAAACTTGATTATTACAACAATGTATGCTTGTGTAATGCTTTTGGTGTATCTTATTAAATAAATAAATAAATTACATAGAAGATTCGTGTCCAAAAGTGAGACATATATATGCTGTTACTTTATCTTTAAACGTGACGTTTTTATAAATTAATGCATTAAAAATTTGTATGGTTAGTCATAATTGGCTGCAGAACTTGTTGTACATCTGCAATTTGCTCGGCACACTGGTTTTGTGCCAACATGAAAATTAGTATTTAAAACAAGCTAACGGCGCTTGGCATACTAATTGTGGAACCAAAAATTAATTCCGATGTCAATTCTAGAGTACACATAGGGAAAGCAAATATAGAATTGTTTATCTATGCAATAATATCTAATGGCTGGAAGAAAATGCTGAAAAGCTTTAAGGTCGCCTTGTTTTATTATATCTGTCCACATATAATAAGCGTGCCAGTGGTATCAATGAACTAAATCTAGCTTCTTTTTAAAGATTTTTTTATTAAAATTTTATATCTACCTATTTATTTTTTTTCTATCTATCTATTTTATACCTTTTTTTTTTTGTTGACGGGGAGGAAATCTTCAGAAAGATACCCCGCCTTCTGGGGGGAAGGCGGCGGTTATGTGGGGTTCTTACCCACTAAAACCCCCCCGGTGGCCCTTTCCTCGGTGCATGACGAGGGGCTCCGGGATCTCCAGTGGAACGCACCGGAGCCCCTCTGCACTGTGCTCAAGGAGAGCACGTCCCGGGGAGGTTACTCCATCCTGTGCCCTAGCAGCGCAAGGCGACACGGGCCAGCCAATGTCGCCTTTTTCCCAGGTCCACTTTGGTGGACGACTCAGCCCCCACCCTTGTCGCCCAGTGAACCCGAGGCCCCTTTTAGTCGCCTTGTACGACAGGCAGGGGATACCGTAGTCTTATTCTTGAGAGCCCAGAACTACAGGGCTGATCTATTTTATACCTAACCTAACTGGTTTCAGATTTTCGATTAAAATTTAAAGCTTTCTATAGAATATCAAAAAAATAAAAGATTTTAAAATTCAGTTAAATAACTCTATTTCCAAGAAAACCAATAAGACTTAGTGGCTTTACAAACCAATTATGAGAAAGAAATATGTTCGGAAACAAGCTTGGGAATCCCCTGAAATTACATATTAGATTATACTAAGAAAAATAAAATGGTTGTTTAAACTAAATTTGATGTACAGTTTATCAATTTATAATAATCTAGCGTAGACAGCAAAATTATTCATACCTCTCCGTACTCATTCTCTTCTATTCTCTTCTTGAGCGTGTGAAGATCATGTACATATCAGTAAATACAATATCATTTTTATCATTTATTCAAATATATATTGGGCTAAAGTTAATGTCAGAAATAAAAGTACGACGTATTGCTAGTTTAACAGTTCAAAAAGAATTATGCTCCGATCGTCACCAAACTTTACAGGATTACTCGCCAGGTCAATCTGAAGATTCCCTGAAAGATTAATTGGAATCGGTCCAGCCGTCTCGGAGCCTATACGGATCAAACCCACACACTTTCTTCTACAGACCGATCAACCGAGCGTTATAATATATATAAAATATACTTTGTACAAACACAAAAACATAGTTTTCTGTTGAAAGCCAACCAAGTCTTGCTTCGGCCCAGTCTAGCGTCTTCCAACCAGAATGCTCACGCGTTCGTTCCTTCTTGATTATCCTTGCGCCCAGTGACTGCCGATAAAGCTTCACGCTAAGCGATCTAAGTGTGGTAGAGCTTTTTTAACTCCCGTAGCGGCCAGCTCAAAAATACAGTAATCCTACATCTTATTAACTCTAGAGGAGTAGACAGAGACATTTTTCGGTGTCTACTTTTTAGCTAGCGCATCTATAAAAATAAATAAAAATATTTATTATTAATTATTAAAGTAATCGCTTTTTACTACATGCATATGAATATATTATATATACCAAAATAGCATTTTTTATAATTTTTGTCTGTCAGTCTGTTTGCCGGCTAAACTTATTTGGCTAATGTTAATGGAGTAATTTAGGCTATTTTTATTTTAGAAAAATTTAAATAAATATTTTTTTTATCGCAGGTAACACTTGTTAGCTGGTAACACATGGCACCCAGCGATTGTTATGCATAATAACTACTTCCAATGATATCTTAGTGATTTACCTAAACCTTATTGTATCCTAAATTCATAATTAATAATTTAGTTGAACGTCACTTGAGGACGCGCAGTTTTGACGGTATTCGTTAAAATAATTCTTTGTACAAGGTAACGCTGTCTCAATAAAGCGAGTGTACTATTTATTTCATTCCACAAAATCTACAATTATAACACACCGCAGTGGGCAGCCAATCGTTATAATCTGGCATAATGTTTTTCCATAAAAAAAATTAAAAAATTTCACTAAAGCACGCTAACCGGGAACTTGCGACCATCAGAACGAAAGTTGAAGCACTTACCCACTAGGATATCAATTCTTCTACGTACCTACTATTACGTTAGCTTATATAATAGCTTCAACCTGATTATCCTTGAGCATTGCAATAGAAAACGACCTTGTAACCGATTAAGTTGGTTACACAATAAGCCAAGTCCATTGTGATTCGGGGAGACTTACTTAATTTGGTGACCCATTTCAGTCCTACAGACGAGAGTCTGCTATGTAAGTATGGCCGTAACAACTTGGAACACTGTTTTTATTCATATTTTATCTTAATAAACAAGAATTTATTCTTGTAGATGCGAAATCAGCATTGTACAAGTTTCTTTCGTTTTGTTGAATTCTTTCAAGTGTTTTGTTTTAAAACAACATTGAATGAAAAAGTTATATAACAATCTTAACTGTCGTTTAAGAGAAACCCTAGAAAAAAAAATGGCAGTCATATGAACTGCCAATAGAAGTGAAAACTTATAACTTCTAATTTTAATGTTTAAATTAAAATTATCAACATCAAATTGGTTCTCACATCTTTTGACACTCAGGCCAACATACTCTTACTGTCTGTATTATAATATTCCATATAAAAGTAGTATTGCGCGCGCACGTCTTTAGGTAGTCCCGGGCACCGCTGTAAATCAGCGCTGTCGCATCCTTGTGACAGCATATGCTGAGACGGTGTCCGATATTGGCATCATATGTTTTGTATTATTTGTCCGTGTAACTTTAACTTTGTTTTGTCTATTTTTCATTCTTTTTTAATGTGTGTTATATTCAGTCTGTGATGTGTTTTTGTATTGTGATGCCAATAAATAAATGTCTATGTATATATAAATGTTTATATGGTTTATTTATTGTTCAAATCATGACAAGAAATAAATACAAAATTAGCATGTCAGTAACGCGAACCCATATTTAATACGCGATTTTCCGCGAACATAAAATTCTCAAAAAAAATATTTACGAACAAAAACAAAGACCGATTTCAAATCCAAACAAACGTTAAACACCATTACGCGCGCTCGGCCTCTTTATATTTCCAAATTACAGAAGGAATATTACGAAATAGAATTAACCAGAACCTAACTAAACTCTTTTTCTTTATGACGAGCTAGACAGATTGGTCAGAGAAGCTGGCCTTGCTGCTTCACTGGTTTGAGAGGTGGCGCTTAGGTCGCTTAGCCTGGACCTCTATCGCTAGTAACACGTCACAAGGGTCCCCCCGGTGAGGGGTAACCTCGGCTTCGACGGTTACTATGTTAAGCATTCCGAACCGAGGGCGCCTGAGAGGGCCGAACCATGATTCGGACGGTTGCTATTTCACGAATAGTCTAAGGGACATTCAAAAGCTAAACTTCGGGAAGTGTTGATGCTGGGAGAATAAGTCGCCGAAGAAACTCCAGCATAACGAAACTCTCATGAAAATACTCTTAAAGAACATCATTTTTAAAGTAAAACCGGTTGTCATATATTGAGTTATTCGCCCATATACTTAATGCAAATTTAAGACCTATATTGTTTTCTCAGGAATGCCATTGTCACAATTGGACCTCATGAGAAGCACTTGCTTTCAAATAAAAAACAATCATCCAAATCGGTTAAACCACTCTAAAGTTAGGAAGTAATACACAAAATAAAATAATACCGAAGAATTGAGAGCCTTCTCCCTTTTTGAAGTCGGTTGAAAACCGACATATGCAATTCATTCACAAGCTTACTGATTTTTTATTAAAAAAGAAAGCTAGGAATATATCTTTTTTTTTCAGAAAATAGTACTAAACATTCTTGTTAACTTAAGCTTAAGCTTAGTTAGGTTCAGCCCTGTAGTTCTGGGCTCGTAGAATAAGACTACGGTATCCCTGCCTGTGGTAGAAGGTGACTAAAAGGGACTTTGGGTTCACTGGGCGACAAGGTTGGGGGCATTTTTCCGACAAAGTGGACCCGGGAAGAAGGCGACATCGGCTGGCCCGTGTCGCCTTGCACTGCTAGGGCACAGGGGGAGGAAGGGCCGCCGGGGAAGTTTTAGTGGGTAAAAGCCCCACATAACTCGCCTTCCCGCCAGAAGGCGGGGTGTTTTGTTGAAGATTTTTTCCCCGTGAACGAAAAAAAAGGATATGGTTCACGACACTAGTCGAATGCTGGATTCGTACATACGAACTATTGACGCTTCAATCCACCATTTATGTATTATTAATATTAATAGTTTGTGTATATATTGATGAATATATATGTATATTGTGTTTTTTGTATTAAAATAAATTTGATCACAGACGTACTGAAATCTTTTTTAGACGTAAGTTTCTGCCGATACAAAGGTTGTCTGGAAGAAATCGCTGTTAGCGATAAGACCGCCCATTGCGCATTCAATTACATCAACTAATGTGAAAATTGTATATTTATTACATCTGTGATGTGTTTTATTTTTAATTGTTGTGCAATAAAGTATATTCATTCATTCATTCAATTAGAATTGGCGATCATCAGATTGTACTGCTTACCCAGCTCTAATCCCCTTTAATATACTCCTTTAATGTATGCATACAGTTTACTCTACAAATCCAATTAATTGTGCATTTCATTGTTTGTATTTGTTGCTGTTTCTAGTGTGTTCAAAGACAAATTTGGAACGTTGTGCGGGCACCCGTATAAACGGAGAATAATGTCTTTGTTGTTTATTTCTATACAGATAAATATAATTGGAGTGTCGGTTTGTAATTTATTTCAAACCAACACTCAAAAACTAAATATGTCGGCACGTCGGCACGTGTGTGATGAAATGAGCCACGATCATTGGCGTATATGACGATTTTCAGATGACAGATTACGTGCGATGGTTCAACCGCTCTATCCGACCGCCACTGTAGAAGTGTTGCCCCGCTCGACCGGACGGTAAAACGTTGACGTCGAACGACGTCAGACGGCGCTAACGTTCCGTGTTTTTCCCGAATGTCGCTAGTGTAGCATTGGTAGCGCTAGTATCGGTTACGACAACTATATAAATAAAAATATAATATGTAATTTGAAACGTTAATAGCCTAATGGTTTAGGGTACGATCTGCGAATCGTGAGTTTGAATCCGCCATTCGACTATTGACGTTAACAAGAATGTTAGTAATATTTCTGTAAAAAAAAAGAAATATTGCTAGGTTTCTTTTTCAAAAAATATATATGAATATGAATGTACATATGTATATACGGTACATATACAATTTTTTTTTTAATTTTTGTCTGTTCCGGTTAATCATCTGAACGGATTTTGACGGGACTTTCACTGGCAGATAGCTGATGTTATAAGGAGTAACTTGGCTTACTTTAATTTTAGATTTTTTTTTAAATTAAATAGTGTATGTAACACACTATTTTCAAAGTAATATTGGTGAATAAATTTTACTGAATTGAAATTGTGAAACAACGATAAGACCTTGTACAAATTACGTAATCTGTAGCGATTGTGTCTTGTTTACATGTGTCCAATGCAAAATGGTTTCCATTAGAAGGGTTATTATAAACATGTATTGAATTTAGTTTTATGTATGTAATTAATATTTCGAAGTGTAGTTCTTTAGCTGGCTTGAGCACCCTTTGTTAGGAAAAATCTTATGGGTTCGCTTCACCGACATCCTAATGTAATTAGCATGTCGTGCTAGTATACTTGGTGCTGCAATCTCTTGATTAGTTCTAAATAATATACTACGTTTTGCGTAAGTACCCGTCTAATAGATGGCGCTTTAATATCGCGCCATCCATTACACGGGTTGTTGTCTTATTAATTGAAGTGAAAACTTCTTCAGCTGCATTAAATACTTTTTGGAACAGGAAAATCTCGCGGGTACGCGTCACCGATATGTTGGGCTTATATTTTGTTATGGTCTTGTACAGTCTTGTATAGATCTAGGTCGCTAAGTCTGACCATCTGTTTGGTAGACTCTAACCAAGAGTATCGCCAGTGAGGGGTGACCTCGGATATATCGGTTACTCTAGGCGCATTAGCATCAGCCCTGTAGTTCTGGGCTCATAGACTAAGACTAAGGTATCCCCTGCCACTCGTAGATGGCGACTCAAAGAGGTCTCGAGTTCACTGAGCGACAAGGGTGGGGAAGTGCGAACTGCGAGGGGTTATCCCCCTCCGGGACGTGCTCTCCTAAGAGCACAGTGCAGAGGGGCTCCGGTGCATTCCTACTCCGGAGCCCCTCACCATGCACCGAGGTAGTGTCACCGGGGGTTTTAGTGGGTAAAAACCCCACTTAACCGCCGCCTTCCCCCCAGAAGGCAGATTTCCCCCGTCAATAAAAAAAAAAGGCGCGTTAGCATTTCAGTTCGAGGATGCGGGAGACGACCACGACCCAAATGGTAGTTTTACCACGTAAGCTAGAGACGTTAGTTAATTTTTAATGCTTCGGGAATCGACTATCGATACATAACAGAAATAGTTAAGCGAAATACAGTTAAAGGCGACCATAAAGAGGCATGATACGAAACAGCCGCGCCGACGTATTTACGGTGTATCTGTCCGACTTTTATTACAAAGGCAGGTAGAATGCCGTTTTAGGCAGATTCATCATTTTATTTCTGCAAATAAAAGCGAGTTTATGTGGATCTTTATCTCATTGAAATACTTATGTGTGTACGCACAGAATTTATTATTACAGAATGGAATCTGAAGTACGTTTTAGGAGTGAACTCAAGCGTACATAAAAGAATTATACCCGATTTAAACAAATGCTCTTTTATGCCATTTTTTATTAACTGATTTCAAAAAAGAGGTGGTTCTCATTTATTTTGACTAAAGCTTGTACACTTATAGCGCCATAGCCTTTTTAAAGGGCTCCCTTTCACAAAGTCACATGTTAATTTCGTAAAAACTCCTGAATATCGTATATACCTCTCATGGCCCCACCAACCTCGCGGTTATATGGGCCGAAACGCACGCGTGATCTGGTCGTTTGATCGACACGCATCTTCTTGACCCCCTACAAGTTCGTTATCAAGGCCTTTCTCAATCGACGGCACCAGGCGAGTTTTTCTAGCGGGTCCTTATTTTGTGCCAAGCGTGGAGGAGACCAGATCGCGGAAGTAGATCGGACTAAATATCGTATAGAAGATTTTGGGATTATGACAATCCAAGACTTTTTTTTTGTTTACGGGGAGGAAATCTTCAAAAAGATACCCCGCGTTCTGGGGGGAAGGCAGCGGTTATGTGGGGTTTGACACACTAAAACCTCCCCTCGGTGCATAACCCGGGAAGAAGGCGACATCGGCTGGCCCGTGTCGTTGCACCGCGAGGGCACAGGGGGGATGGAGTAACCTTCTCCCCGGTATGTGCTCTCCTAGAGCACGGTGCAGAGGGGTTCCGGTGCGTTCCACTGGAGATCCCGGAGCCCCTCGTCATGGCAATCCAAGACTAGGACTACTTTAGTAACAACAGGCACCTATGTGGAATAAGAAAGAGAATGCCGGAACTTCGTAATATAACTATGACACTTCAGAAAGGGCGTATAAAAGCGTTTAATGTGAAATCCGTCACTGATTATGTGAAATCGGTATTTGTTTTTTTAAAATTTCCAACTGTCAGTTTATTCCAGACATATTTATCGAAGTTGAAGATACAAAAGAGGTATTACAGGTTAGAGGTACAATTAGAAGTAAATTTTATACTTTCGGGTAAAGTGTAAAAGAATGTTTTTTGGCTGCCAATAACCAACTTCCTTGTCTGTTTCTTTTTCTTTCAAAACAACCAAAGCACCGGGAGTAATTGTTTATTTATTTTAGAAATAGCCTACGCCTGCCCTGAATAAATTAAAGCCGATGAAGAAAAATAGGACACCCTTAAAAAGGCCATTTATAAGCAATGATAAATTACATAAATATAAGAAAGACGGTGAATTTCACGTTCACAAAAGACACAAATAATCAAACCTAATTTAGTATAGAACGGCGCCGTAATGAAATGGAAATGAATTCCTTTTTTCCTCAATATATTAAAAAGGAAATGTTTACGAATTCTCGCGACTGTAATATTTATCTTGTTACTATATCAGAACAGGCGTCAATAGCTTAATGGTTTGGGGGGTACAGTCTGCAAATTTTGTTTTCGTGTTATTTTTATCATATTAAACTTTCGATCCATACATTAGTGCAGGTGTTAACACCGATCAGCCCTGTTCTGGGTTCGTAGAATAAGCCTGCCGTAGAAGGCGACTAAAAGGGGCCTCGGGTTCACTGGGCGAGGGCCTTTGTCGTCAAAATGGACCCGGGAAGAAGGTGACGGCGGCTGGCCCGTGTCGCCTTGCATTGCGAGGGCACAGGGGAGGGCCCATCACCATGCAATGAATGAATTTCTCACCATGTTAGAACCCCACCTAACCCCGCCGTCCCCCCAGAAGGCGATAACGAAAAACTTTACAATTATCAAAACATCAATAATAAAAAAGCCTACTAACAATTTTTCCAATTAAAAAAAAACGATAGAATGCCCGTCTTATAGTAACATAATACAGTTGTAGTATTAAAAATGATCCTTTTGGAATATTTATTGAGCGTGCAACCAGCGCACTACTTAGAGTTAAAGTCTATCAGTATCGTGCCAAGAAGTCCGTGATCTCTGCCTACCCTCCGGTTATCTGGCGTGAGATTTTGTATTTACAATTTCACTTCCTTTGAAGTTGTTAACATTTAAGGGATTAATTTATATCCCAACCTGTTTATTCGTGTTTACAAATTCACAAAACATTATGCAAAATTAATTGGAATCGTACATGCCGTAAATTGTAAGTACCCTTTTAGAGAACAGAATGATGAATGAATGGACAAGGGTTGATAGATCCATCAACGCTTTACGCTTAAGGGCTTTTGGGCAGGTGGGATATTTTGACGTGAAGCGATCCAAAAAAATATTAAGTGAATATTTTGCAAAACCAACTTACAGTAGGTATACGATACTTACACGTACATAATTAAAGTTACAGCTATTATATACACATATATGTCCCACCGTTGGGAACAGACCTTCTCTGTGAAGAGATTATAAGGGCATAGTGCGCCACGTGGTCCTAAAGTGGATTGGCAGACTTCACCTGTCTGAGAAAAATTGTCTAAGACATGTAGGTTTCCTCACGATGTTTACCTCCATAGCAGAGCGCGTGGTAAATCAGCACATAAAATTGCAACAGCAAATTTATTGGTCCCGGTACCGGGGTTCGAACTCGGGTTGCTAGCGTACTACCCAACTTGAGGCGCCCGTTCGGTTACCCTATTCTAGGGAGCTTTTGAACATATAGGCCCCCTCTCGACCTCCGTCTCAATCGAGACCGAGAGGTTGGGAGGGCGTAGTAATGGATAGATTCGTCGCGGCTGACGTTTGAGGGATTAGCCACGACGCAAAAATAGTTATACCTAAAAATCCGTGTTAAAACGGTACCCAAGACCAGGGAGCAGTCGCCCCCTGCGCTGATAACCCGGGTAATGGGGTAACACCCGAGGTTCGTACCTGCGAGGTTCACGGGAACCTAGCAGATGACCACACACACACACCCGTTCGGACACTGACTCTAATACGTACATAATTAAATTTACAATGAAATAAAACAAAAATTACTACAAATCTAATTACAGGGTAGATTGACGTAAACGATTTTGTGTGATGATTTTGTTTGGTTCTCTACGAATACATTCTACACGTTTATTGATTAAAATACGAACTCTATTTTCAGCCGACTTCAAAAAAAGAGGGTCCCACTTCGTCAGTATTTTTTTTAATTTTCGTGCTTTCATAACGTCAACATTATTAATCGATTTTTTTTATTTTATTCGATGGGGTTTGGTTTCAATCCCCTTCCACCATCGGACTTCTAGACGCACAGCGGGATTTCATCCTTTTGTTGTGAAAACCTCAAACCCGAACGAAGCGATCTGCTTCGTCTTTCATTCTTCGTACAGCAAAGAACTGGAATAGTTTGCCCGCGTCTGTCTTTCCTTCCGATTACAATGTGGGTATTTTCAAGAGTAGAGTGAATAGGCATTTACTAAGCTAGTGCGCCTTACCATCCAGGACTGCATTTCCACTTAACATCAGGTGGGATCGTAGTCAAGCACTTGCTTAAAATAATAAAAAAAAATAGCAGTTAGGCGTTCATAAGATATTTTCACATATTATTACACAGTCAACCACACCGAGAGTTGTCACTTCAAAATACTTTAACTTTCTCATAGTTAATGGTGAAACGTAATAACGAAAACTGGTAATGGGACGTTCAATTTTAATTACCAGGGGTGCATAAGAAACGTGGGAACTATGTGTATTCAATAATGGTAATTTACCGGTAATAGGGCGACCGGAGTGACGTGCTTCTTTGACATCAAAATTTCCGGATTGTAAAGCTTAAACCAATGTTGTACTACTATTGTGGTCCATAAACATCGCAAATTTTTTCGCGGCTTGCGTTGAAATATTACCTTTTTTGTGGTAAAATGTATCGAGTATCTTCATTAGATTCACTCATCTTGACAGTACGAAAAACAAATGAAAATCAGACATTTTCCTTATTTGAATTTGGAATTATGTTCTTTAAAATTTAAACTTTCAATGATACCAAAATCAGCCAGATACAAATAGTATAAGCCAAAGAGATTTTATTACAAGCTCATATATACTATAACGCGAAAAGATTTTATCCCCAACCTATTAATATATAGTTTTGTTATTAAATTGTAAATTGTATGTATTTCTTTTTTAGTTAGTTACGAGTTAGGTTATCTAGAATTTTATGTGAAATTTTATTTTATTATAATTGAATAGAGTTTTTTCAGATGTAATAAAGAAGTACATAAACACTTAAATACTAATTGTTGTTTTTATTGTGAAATACGTACATATTAGTCAAAGAAGCCGACTTTGACTGTTCCACTGCATTGAGAGGTAGCATGGCATAGTTTTTTGCCCGAACCTCCAATATATTGTTATAATTTATAGGTATCGTGGAATAAAATAGTCCAACAACTAATACACTCGCTTTATTGAGACAGCGTAACGTTGTAAAAAGAATTATTTATAACGAATACCGTCACAACTGCGCGTCCTCACAATCTTTATACAAAATTAATTAGAAGTCAGATTAGGAACTAATAAAGTTAAACTATTGTTTACAATACCAAGTTAATGTGACGTTCAACTAAATTATTAATTATAAATTAAAGATACAATAAGGTTCAGGTAAATCACTAAGATATCATTGGAAGTAGTTATTATGCATAATAATCGCTGGGTATCATGTCTTGCCAGCTAACAATATATATATATGTAAAATATATTTCCTTTTTAAAACTGCTATAGATAATAATAGAATTTTTTTTCGAGTTGCCATTGACATCCAAATTCCAGATCCCTTCATTCAATTACGACACGCGAACGTTTTTGTTCCATTTACACTGAATAAGCTCATGTCACGGAACAAAGCCGTAATGCTATTAATGATATACAAGGGTACGTACATATTTTTGCTTTCCAAATATATCGAATTCGAGTCTCCATAGGGCGGTAAAATAAGCGACAAATTACATTTAAACCCGACTAACTTTGGGACACGAAATTATTTTTACGATAAATCTTTAGTAACCCTAAACATAGCAATGTATTTGTAAAGTACAGATATAAAATCTATTTACTAAAATTTATTCTTTAATTGTATTTTATAATAATTATTCGAATGTTTAATGTCACAATTGTCAGTGTCGTGACATTTATAATTATAAAAGAGATGGAGTTGGAATAAGGACTTTTTTTTAGAATGCTAACAATATTTTTTTTCGCAAATATATTTAAAATTCTTGTTAACCGTTCCAAATAAGCTTAGGCTTGTTAGTACGTACGTTACGTACTTAGTACGTATAGCACTGTATAGAATAGTGTACATCTTGGTTTTCCAAAATACGTATTTTTATCACGATTTTTTAATGTATTTTTTGATATTTTTTGAATATACATTTTTTTTACTGTTCTTCAAAACAATCTTGCCACGATAAGGGTTAAGAACGAGTGTACGCAGGCCGCTTCGCCTGGCTAGATTTTGCCTTATTTTATATCGACGATAAACAATAAACTTATATCGTTAAATATTTAATTTACCTCTACTACTAATTTAAATGGGTCCAGCGGCCGCCAATTATACAAGCGACCTAAGAGCTGTGCCACCTCTCAAACCCGGTGAAGCAGTAAAGGCCAGCTTCTCTGTGCCAACTGTGTTAGTTCGTCAAAAAAAAAAAAAACCGCCAATTATTTGCAATTAATTGATCAAATATATATATTAAATAATCAAGTATCTCAAAATTGATAAATTAATCAATTGCAAAAATATATTTATTTTTATTTTTAATCCAAAATATGGTTCATAATGACATAAATATACACAACGCATGTGTCAATACAAATTTGGGTTTTAAATCAATAGAATATCATCATAGTACATAAAAGCTGTATTTGATAAAAAAGAGGAGTGCTCCGATCGTCACTAAACTTTACACGATCACTCGTCAGGTCAATCTGAAGATTCCCTGAAAGTTTCATTGAAATCTGTCCAGCCGTTTCGGAGCCTATACGGATCAAACACACACACATTCTCTTTTATATATATAATAGGTTGTCAAATATCTCCCTTCCGCCTTTTTGTCTTTTGAATTTCGCGGCTATGTACAAAGCGCTACAGAGCTCGTATCTAGCAATACTATACATAATTTGAAAGGTCTTGACATAACCTACAAAACGACGCTATGCATAATTAGTTTGGATATTGCGTTCAACAGTTATAGACGTGTAAACATGGAGTTCACTAACGCCGAAATTCGCGCTATTTTAAAGTTTTCCTTCGTTAAAGGCAAATCCGCTAGAGAAACGTTCCGTGAGATTAATGGTGTTTTGGGGGATGGTACTCTATCACTTCGAACGACGGAGGAATGGTTTCGACGATTCAGAGCCGGTGAAAACGACACCATGGATAAGCCAGCCGGCGGAAGACCTGTGACGACAAATACCGATCAAATCATGGACTACATCGAGTTAGACCGGCATGTGGCATCTCGTGACATCGCCCAGGAGATGGGAGTTAGTCACCAAACCATTTTAAACCATCTGCAGAAGGCTGGATACAAAAAAAAGCTTGATGTTTGGGTGCCGCATGACACAAAAGGCGGAAGGGAGATATTTGACAACCTAATATATAGATTATTTTCAACAGTAATAACCTAAATATTATTACTAGAAAAGTATATTTACGAGCAAAAACATAAACCGACTTCAAATCGAATCAAACTTTTAACGGTGACGCAGCTGAAACCAATCTGCTCAGTCTTGAGCACAGGCGTAAGGTAGCTAGCCTTTTGGTTTTCTACAGATTGCATTTTGGAGAGTGTGCTCAGGAACTACATGATCTAATTTCCCCCATCCCCTTTCCACCATCGGACTTCTAGACGCACTGCGGGATTTCATTCTTTTGTTGTGAACATCCCTCAAACCCGAACGAAGCGATTTGCTTCGTCTTTCATTCTTCGTACAGCAAAGGACTGGAATAGTTTGCCCGTCTTTCCTTCCGATTACAATGTGGGTGGTATTTTCAAGAGTAGAGCGAATAGGTATTACTAAGCTAGTGCGCCTTACCATCCAGGACTGCATTCCCACTTAACATCAGGTGGGATCGTAGTCAAGCACTTGCTTAGACATTATAAAACAAAAACGGGCGGAAGCCCTCTTTGTATTTCCTAATAAGAGCAATACTAATAAAGTTATTCAGACCTTTCCAAACTTTCATTTTTTCAAATATTATTGAAGGTCATCCTTTCCAATAAAAAATGAATCACAGAAATCGATTGGCGTGATATTGAGTTATTCGTCCATTTGTGCGCGACAAATATACATAATGTAAATTTAATACGTATATGTTTTTACCCATGGATGCCAGCAAAATTTAACTAAATTGAAATGTGACCACACAGATTTCAAATAAAAACATCATCAAAATAGGTTCTCCAAAAAAAAACATAGAATCGAAAACTCCTTTTTTGAACTCTGTTGAAAAGAATAATTAAATACGCAGCGTTTATATATTATTAAAACTAAGAACGGTAGAATAAAATTATAACACTTTTACGGGTTTAAAAATTATACATTTTACAGTCCCCCGTGTAAAGTACCTCCGTTAGCTGTTCGAAAGGTTGATAACGTAACCTAATATTAATCCGGGTAATATTAGGTCCTTTCATACGTAATAACTAGTAGGTCTTGTGGAATTAAAAAGTCCAATAACTAATACAGTCGCTTTATTCAGACAGGGTAACGTTGTCCAAAGAATTATTTTAACGAATACCGTCACAACTGCGCGTCCTCACAATCTTAATACAAAATTAATTATAAGTCTGATTACGAACTAATAAAGTTAAATTATTGTTTACGATGTGAAGCCAATATGATGATCAACTAAATTTATTATGACATAAAGATAAAAAAAGGTTCAGATAAATCACTAAGATATCATTGGAAGTAGTTATTATACATAAAAATCTCTGGTCGCCATGTGTTGCTAGCTCACGGCGGGTTTCTATATTCAATCTAGATCCGTAAATCGCTATCCAAAATTGATATTTCAATCCGTTTTCTGCATTTTGTGTTTCAATAAGCAATCCGCGGATCGATAGATCGTACCATTTTTGCAATGTATCTCTGAAGAATGGATAGGCATTTACGGATTGCCATTTGTATGGAAGTGACAGCTGAACTGTTTCTATATCCAATCTCTTGTTTTGACAAATCCGTTTTTGCGTGTAATCGATCTTTATTTGCGATCCTTTATTTTCGGTGGATTGTTTCATGTATGTGTAAATAATAGCGTTACAATAGAAGTGACACAAACAATGTGATTAAAGTGTTAATAATGTGAAAAGTCGAAGATATAAATAATATATAAAGGATACTAATTATTACAAGCACGGTATAGTACCGCGATGTATCAGTACAATACGAAAACACCACAGAAACTGTTTTTGAACGTGCCTCAAGATAAACAAATAAGAAGAAAGTGGCTAAAGCTTGCAAAACTTAATTTAATATGTTAAAACCAAATACAAATTTTGTCAAAATATTAGATGATATCATAACTATAGTATGTAGTAGTTAGTTAGTTTTCAAGATTCCCTCATAAAATAAAACTTCAAAATAATTATACTATATATATTTTATTATAAAATTATGATATCAGAACCAACCTAGGTTTTTATTAGGTTTGGTTACTTTCTACACTTTGATAAAGTACTGGCCTCTTTGATATCAAGAGATCTCTTTGGTTAGGAATTCCAATTTCAAATTTATACAGCTATTTATTCATGCAATTGTTTTTTGAAAACCGTAATTCTGTAATTCTTTGGTAGACTGGTGCCGGTGTTCACTTCAGCTTTCTTATATGATTGAACGATTACGGTAGATGTGTATTGTCACCAATTGCAAGCCACGATGGTAAAGCTAGCTGCTAAACAACCGCTGCTGCTGCTTCAGGACAACGCTAGACCACACACTGCACAACAGACAGTTACCAAATTAGAAGGACTTCAATTGGAATGTCTAAGACATCCAGTACTTCCCGGACGACGGAATAATTTCACGCAAGGGAAAAAATTCAACTCTCATGCAGTCCAAAGCACCTTCAAAGATTTTATTGATTCCTGTCCGAATGGGTTTTTCAGTAAACAGTTCAATTAACTACCTATGAAATGGCAGGATTGCATAGATACGAGTAGCAATGGTACATACTTTGATTAAATAAATCTATTATATTTTGAAAAAATCGACTTTAGATTACTCCTTTACAAAATTCCAATTTCATATGTTAAGAGATTAAATGAAAATAAAATCCCTAAAACGGTTATCAATCCATTTAAATGCTTGTGCGCTGGAAATTGCAAGTCCAAAAATAAACATCTGAAAGTTTTATAACGATAGCAATATCTCCGTGGCCTAGTTCCAAGGCGACACCTGTCTACACCAGATCTTGTCATCTGCGCAGTGTATATATCAGAGTGCGGTGAACATTCGCGTAATCACAGAGGCGTTGTCACCATTTACTATACGATGTCGAATTTTTATCCGAGATCCAAGAAATGGGACCAATGGGATCGAACGAATGCAGATAAATAGGACATGCCATTTGATTTAGATTTCTTAATAGATACGTATTCATATTTAAATCTACTATACTAATAATTTCCTAGGTTTATATTTTAACTATACTATAGTAAGTAGTTCAAATTGTAATTTGACTTTTTTTTGTTTAAAGTCACATGTGATAATTAATGAAGTATATGAAATATTATATATATTTATAGATTACTAGCCCCGCAGACGTTATTGTTATATTATTAATAGTGAATATTTTGATAGTCTAAATAAAAAAAAAATAACTAACTTATTGTACGTGGTCTATGGCTGAGAGATGAATGACTATAAACGATGACGGCCTATAATACTAATAAAACACGTAACATTTTCTTGAAATTCATTGTTCATTATTAATGTAACAATATATTTATATCTCTAGCAATAATTATTCCAATGAAAAGAAAACATTATAAACATCTTAACCAGCTTATATCGCTATTAAAAATGGAGGTTAGACCACCAAACAATTCTGCTAAGAAGGATGAAAATTTAGGGTTGTATGTTTTTAATGCCAAATTCTAAAAAAAATTGGGGTGGGCCACCCCACTAAGTGAGATGAAAAAAAGATAGTAGCCGATTCTCAAAGTTACTTAATACGAGTATGCATATTTCATTCAAATCTGTTAAGCTGTTTCGGAGGAGCGTGGTATATCCACTTTCGTTTCACAGCGATTTTGATTTTTTGATGACGAATCTATTTCTGATTGCTCAAATAATCTGACTGCAGCACTTTTTGTGATCTAGGTTTAGCTAATGTCATTTCTTTCTTTTGGATGTCCTTGGTCGTATTTTTTTATGCCTGTAAACTAGCGCTTGACCATGATCCCACCTGGTGTTAAGTGGTGATATAGTCGAAAGATAGTACGCGCTAGTTTAGTAAGTGCCTATTCACTCTACTCTTGAAGGCTCCCACGTCGTAATTGGACGGAAAGACTGACGCCGGCAACTTATTCCACTCTTTTGCCGTACGCACGATGAACGATGACTCAAATCGTTTCGTTCGTGCATGATATTATATTATTATATGCATGATAGATGCATGATATTATATTATTATTATATGATATGAGTGCATAAAGAGAATTCTTAACTGTTTTACATTATAACAGATTTACTGAGTATCATTGGTTAATAAACAATTAAATTATGTGTCAATCAAACGAATTCGTAATAGAAAATAATTTTTAAACTAACCTAATTGGAGAGAGATGATTTTAGTATACAATATATAATTATTGATTACCTATAATTTAAATTCTCTGAAACACGTTGCATTTTAAATTATTTATTTACAGTGTAAATGTCTATCCTTTTAGTTTTTGCAGTATAAGATAAAAAGTCTTGTATATATACATATATTTTTAAATATTTTACCTAAAATCTAAGATTACGTTTAAAATTCTTCACTGTGAACATTTTTATAAAATACACGAACTATTAAACGTGAACAATTTCTAAACTCACCTAACGACAAATTCAAAATTAACGAATAGCACTACACGTAGTTAAAATCCACTGTTATTTTTGAAATTAACAGACACTTTCACTCCACACGTTAATTGTAATTAGCAAAATTATATCTTAAATAACCCACAGTTATTATTATAGTTGAACCGAATGTAATTGAAAAGTAACACGCAAATAACAAAACAAATTAGAAATTTTTCACCCCAATTCACTTAACATATCGCGATACTTTCGTCCGATATAAAAACGGGTAATACGTCCACTCACCGGACCCGTCCATAGGCAACTAACGTACACAGCATTGCCAGGGATGATTTTACGCGTGTGTGCATGGCACCTCTATCCGTGTAGGTCGTCTACACAGCTGCTTTGTTAATGTGTGTGTGATTTAAGACGCTTGTGTCAGTGATTTCGGACGATTCTGCGCCATCCCGATGGCCTAAGGATACCGATGTGTTGTTCACCGTACACCTAGAATTGTGAATGTGTGCGTTCACTGTATTGTAGAGAACTGAAGCGCTTATACATGTGACGGGCATTCTTAGAATACGTGTGAAATTGTGAACATAATGCTGTCTGTAAGGGAATCATGTTTTAGTATTTACAAGGCTTTCATAGCTCTGCTGTTAGGATTCTTGGAATTTGAAGAAATTAAAACGAGAGAATCTTCCCCTTCATACTTCCCAACAATAGCAGGTCTGTTATCTTAACCAGATTATTTTTACATGGGCGAAAATAATTTTATTCATTCGTCCCTACCGACTAAAACCTCCCATGGTGATTCGTCCTCCGCCACGACGGGCGAGATGAGTTCGCGATAACATTCACCATCTCGCCCCGGAGGCAGACCTATTTTAGGCAACCGGGCCTCAGCCCTGTAGTTCTGGGCTCGTAGAATAAGACTACGGTATCCCCTGCCTGGATGGGAGTCGTAGAATGGGATTGGGCCGGTGGAAACCGGTGGAGAGTTCCCCGACTCCCCGCCAATGGGACCAACCAAGGTACCACGACAACCAAGGAACCAAGGAGATTGGAGAAAGTGTGTGAACCGCCTTCTCCTTCCCCTCGTCTGTGCCGGAGCGGGTGTGATAGGTAGGTATTCTCCCGGCTTGTCACTGTCCAAAGACATATCCGACTAACGCTGAGAGCTTTTGCGGCTGGGAAGCCCACGCAGCTACTCTTTACTACTTTTATTTTATTGACTCCCACTCTCGTCTATTTTAGGCCACAGACCCACTATATCTTTTTTAGACGCCAGTTTCTGTCCATACAAAGGTTGCCTGAAGCCCATTGCGCATAAAATTACATCGCCTAATGTGAAAATTGTATATTTATTATTTCTGTGTATGCATTCATTCAAAAGGATAAACGCCTGGAATTTGAGTCCAGTAGCTACTCTATGTAGTATTTTACTTATTAAAACTTTAACAACTTTGTTCTCCTCTGGGCTCCACCATTTACAAAATGAGAAGACTTTGGGAGAATAATCAGACATAAAAACAGTAAATACAATAAAATACTGCACCGCTTCCGAGTCTCTCGTTTCAACAGAAGCATAGTTAAACCACCTTGTTTGAGTTCCAAATCAAAGTTTATGTGTGTGCAATCACTTTTGTTTAAGCACGGATATAGCTTTATCCCTATCGTTACCAACCGTCGAGTGGTATCGAAAGACAAAAAGCTCTCAAAACTTTTGAGAACAACCCCTGCCAGTACTCTGAATTACAAGCGATGCTTTTTAAATTAAATAAAATATTAAAATACATTTTTCATACAGTTATATAATTTTAAACAATCGATCGAACCTGTTTAACCAGGGGCCCAAGTCTGACGATCCAATTGAGTACAAAATGAACGTTCATTGGTATCATAGTGATCAATGTTTGCTTGTTTTATAGTAGTCGTTTTTAATCGACTACAAAAAAGAAGGAGGTTGTCATTTCGTCCGTATGTTTTTTTTATTTTTGTGACTGTATCTTTCGACTGGTTGAACCGTTTTTAATAATTCTTTTTTATTTTAAAACTGGTACTTCCTGTGTGGACCTGGTATTCCAATTTGGCCCAATTCTGACATTGGCATCAATGAGAAAACTATATAAGTCTTTAAGTTACATTTAGTATGTAAGCGTGACAAATGGGCAAATAACTCAATTTCACGCCAATCGATTTCATTTTTTTTTTGATGAGTGTTTGGTTAAGTTTTAATTAAGAAATATAAAGAGGGCGTCCACGCATAATAGAGTTTAAGATTTGATTCGATTTGAAGTCGGTTTTTGTTTTATTCCTAAATATACTTGTACTTCATTGGTGCCGATATGGTTTACTTATGGCGTACCACTGATCAATCGTGGGTGTTTATGACGTATTTGGTAATGGTGGAATGATAATTGATTGGTTAATAGCAGACTAAGGCCCAGAAGCGTGGGCATAGTTAATGCCTTTCCTTAAGGTACAAAACGCTTCGACAACAGTTTATTTCAAATACATAATTCAATTACGCGGTGGTAGTTTTTTAGGTTAGGTAGGTGTTTGATTTAGAATTTAATGGTAAGGAGGTAAGCTTTATACAAGTTGGGATTAGTAACTAAGACCACCAGATCCTAAAACAAACTCTCTCTCTTCCTCGCTATTGGTAGTGAGGGCAGCTTTTCTGATTGCGTCATCCGGAAGCCGAGACACGTTCTCGGCGATCCGGACGACGTGATCACCATTGCACAGTCTAGATCTATAGAAATTCACAAAGCGTCCATTCGCGACCGTCAAAGGTTGCGAATAATCCTCGCACGTTACCGCTATTTTATGGGTACGCGCCACCCCTTAGATGTTACAAGCGTTGCTGGAGTTTCTTCGGCCATTTCTTCTCCCAGCGCCAACGCTACCAGAAGTGGCACTCAAAGTTAGTTTAGTTTTTGAATGTCCATTAGATTATCCGTGTAATAGCAACCGACCGAGTCGTGGTTCGGCCCTCTCGGGCGCCCTCGGATCGGAAAGCTTACGCGTAACATAGTTACCGTTCAAGGTTACCTCCCATCCGGGGAGCCTAGTTTCTTCCACCTTGGGTGTTCCTCTGGATCTTCGATCGTGGAGAGAGTTGTAGCGTATTTAAAATAGACATCAGTGTTCCATTTGTTAAGTTTATTTAAATCTATTTTTCAAAGCCATAATCTTATAACTTACAACGCTAGAAAATGAAGGCAATCTCCTCTCTTAAAAGCCCCTACAGCCTCTTACGACCTCAATAGGTATTGTTTAATACAAGTGGTTCAATTTTCGTTTAAATTATATTTAAGTTAATTTTAGTGTGGTCTGTTAATGTAAGGTACTTATTCAAGAAAATCGTTTGATCAAAACTGAGTTTGAAGCTTAATGGTTTAGGGTAAGGTTGTACGTTTCACGGTTATAGGTTCGAATCCACCATTCGACTATTGACGTGAATCATTCAATCAATTTTACAACCGACTTCAAAAGGTGGATTTTCTGCGGATGTGATGAAAATACAGACGAATTGCGTCTTTATTTTATTTAAGAGGTAATTTTAAGGTAACTTTTCAAATGGGAGAAGACACTGACCCATGAAAAACAGGTCCATTAGAACCTTTTTTTTTTTTGTTAACGGGGAGGAAATCTTCAAGAAGATACCCCGCCTTCTGGGGGGAAGGCGGCGGTTATGTGGGGTTCTTACCCACTAAAACCTCCCCGGTGGCCCTTTCCTCGGTGCATGACGAGGGGCTCCAGGATCTCCAGTGGAATGCACCGGAGCCCCTCTGCACTGTGCTCAAGGAGAGCATCGTCCCGGGGAGGTTACTTCCTTCCCCTGTGCCCTCATAGTGCAAGGCTACATGGGCCAGCCGATGTCGCCTTCTTCCCGGGTCCACCTTAGCGGACGACAAAGGCCCATTTTCTATGGTGACTAATAAAGATTTATTTATTTATTTGCAAGCTAGTGCGTCCTGTGTCCATTTAAATTTGGTGAAATTCTAACATTGGGATCCATGAGAAAACCAGATAAGTGTTAACCATTAAGTATGTGAGCCAAAAATTGATGAATAACACATTATCACGCAAATCAATTTCTGATTCATTTTTTATTGAAAATTATGCACTTCAAGAGTAGTTTGATGAGAGTTTGGGCGCGTAAGAGCGTTTGATGTTTGATTCGATTTGAAGTCTGTTTTTGTTTCCCGTGGAAACGCAGCGATTACGTGAAATTCTACTTACTAAAACCTCCGGTGGCTATTCGTGTTGCATTGTAAGGGGCTTCGGAATTTTCAGTGAAATGCACCTGTGACCCTCTTTACTGAGAAGTGGCAGAGCTAAAGGCCTAAGGCTAAGACCTAAGGGTCGCTTAGCCTGAACCTCTATTCGCAACACTGCACAAGGGCCCCCTGTCAGGGGAACTAGGCTTGGGCGGCTATTTCATTCGCGAACTACAAATCGGTCGGTAGCATTATTAACAATATTTTTAATATATTTCAAATAGATAACCAGATGTTGCGTATGCGAACAGGTGTCAAAGCTTAGTCTCTAATATATATTCAAATAATTGTTTGTCTAGATTTTTAATAATAACGACGTTACAAAGACAATGAGACGTTACAAGGGCAAAAACACAAACCAATTGTCTTTTTACAGTATTGTGATTTAAAATTTAAAAAACGAATTGTAGACCATTATTAATTGTAGAGAAATAATTTTGACTAACGTGCACAAAAGAAAGCTCTAAACGAAATTTAATCACTGCCATCCGACGAAGAATGAAAATACGATTTTAGCTATATATATAATCAATACCAATAAGGAATGGTAACTCCAGGCAGTCGCCTCAAGTTGCATAGTACGCTATCAACCGGAGTTTGGTTCCCGGTGCCCTAAGTGCTGCTGGTGAAAGCCGTGGTACTATTCTTTGTGAACTAAAGTTTTTTTTCGGAATGCTTACGTGGAATATAGTTACCGTCCAAGCCTAGGTTACCCCTCAGCCCTGTAGTTCTGGGCTCTCAAGAATAAGACTACGGTATCCCCTGCCTGTAGTACAAGGCGACTAAAAGGGCCTCGGGTTCACTGGGCGACAAGGGTCGGGGCCTGCGTCGTCCACCAAAGTGGACCCGGGAAGAAGGCGATATCGGCTGCCCCGTGTCGCCTTGCGCTGCGAGGGCACAGGTGGGGAGGGATTAACCTCCCCCTGGGGACGTGCTCCTCTTGAGCACAGTGCAAAGGGGCTCCGGTGCGTTCCACTGGAGATCCCGGAGCCCCTCGTCATGCACCGAGGAAAGGGCCACTGGGAGGTTTTAGTGGGTAAGAACCCCACATAACCACCGCCTTCCCCAGAAGGCGGGGTATCTTTCTGAAGATTTCCTCCCCGTAAACAAAAAAAAAAAAAAAGGTTACCCCTCATTGTGTATGTCGAGTTACTAGCGTTTCAGGCTAAGCGACGTCTTATCGACGCTATCACGTGCTCGTCATTGAAGTTTAACATCGTGAAGATACCTGTCTGTCTTAGAAAGTGTTCTAAGTAAATTCGTCTTTTAATCGTAGATTTTCATTAAAACCTTCACCGTAACACGCTGCATCTTATAGTGTAAGTCCTCTGTATTTTTTGCAGTAAAAGGGACAAAAACACTGTCTCCCCATTTATTAGTATAGACAAGGGAATACAGGATGGCGTGTTAGCCACCAGTTACCAACATGGGCGTGTAATTATCGCCGACGCGAAGCTTTCAACGACTTGCCTAATAAAAGAGGCATGTTACAGTTGATTACACTTTATTTGGTTACATTTGTGGATCGGATTTGTGTAAATAAATATATGTAATACTGTTTCATTTATGATAAATTATATTTTTAAACGACTTCAAAAAAACAGATGGTTCTCAAATAATCTAAATATTTTAAATGTTTGAGAACTTGCTGCGCAGTCTATTATGAACCGTTTTCGTTTTTGGTACACTACACAGAGTGGCCAGAGAAACTGACGTTAACTACTTCACCGGATTATGAGGTAGCATAGCTCTTAGGCTGAACCTCTAGATAGTTACTATGTTACGCGTAAGCATTCCGAAAACTTTCTTTGCGAATAGAACCACGGCTTTCAAACAGTTATCTAGACGGATCTTGAGTCATGAATCATGCGTCGTTCGGATTAGGTGTTAGTACTAATCGACTGTTAAAAGCCAAAGTTATTATTCTATTAGGTCCCATATTCATTTTGTACAAGAGGTTGTGGCCTTTTAAAGAAGCTCAAAGTTTTCTCTACGAGATCATATCTGGAGTGAGGAGATCCGTATAACGAAGGTAACCCATACAGAAGAAGGTAGCTCACATACAGGATACATAGCGCGTAGAACAGATGGCCGATGGGGTCAGAAAAGATGTCGATTGGAGACCACTGACCGGCAAACGAGAGATTTTTCTTTTTGAAATCTTAAACATTTTGTTAGACTACAATATTTTCTCATCTACAGGTATTTGTATGGTAAATTTAATGTAAGCGAAAATATATGTCAGTTACATAAACGCCTTTTTGGCTCATTTACGATAACAATGCCTAGCCTTGAGCAATTGAATATAGTGCGTGACTGTACTCAAATAAATGAAATATAAAATACACTCCAATACTCTGAATGTCTTATCGAATATGTATTCTTTGTTCATTTACACGGCTTCGTTTGCTCTGAAAGCGTGTCACTTCTAAGTTAATATTATTCTATGGCAGATACCCTAGTATGAAGTAAACGGTAATGCGAGCTTTGCACGCAATCCATTAGAAATTATTTTCATAAAAGCTGTGTAAACAAAGTTCTGATTAGGATAGCGTACAAAGGAGTGCCTATGAGCCCTTCTAATTATTTGTCGTGATTAATTAAAATGATAGTTATGTTTATAAAGAAAAAAAATTGAAAATTATTTATATAATATTTATATATATAAACACTTTAAGCCCCTTTTTCTATAAAAAATTACATTAACATTATATTTTGAAGCGTCAATATCCTAATGGTTTAGGGTACGGACTGCGAATCGTAAGGTCGTGGGTTCGATTCCACCATTCGACTATTGCCGTGAACCATGTCCTAGCACAAGCTTAAGCTTAGTTGGAATGGTTAACAAGATTGTTAGTAATATTTCTGAAAAAAAAAAATATTGCTAGCTTTCTTTTAAAAAAAAAAAAAATTTCGAGTAAAACAAAACCGACTTCAAATCAAATCAAACGCTAAAAGTTATTACGCATTCAAAAGAGCGGCCTGCTCTTTTGTATTTCCGAAATATCGTAGGAATTTTATGAAATTAAATTAATCTGAACTTAAGCAAATTCTTTTCTAACTACCCTTGAAGCACATGCTTTCCAATAAACAAAATCATCATCGAAATCTGTTGCCTCGATATTGTGATCCATTTATTGCACTTAAAACAAATTGGAGACTTACATGTTTTTCTCATGAATGCCATTGTCAGAATTGAAACAAGTTGGAACGGGACTACATGGGAAGCAGCAGCTTTTGAATAGAAAAGAATTATCCAAATTGGTTCACCCAGTACGAAGTTATGAGGTAACTTACATAAAAAATATACAGACGACTTCAGAATCTCCACCTTTATTGTTGGTCGGATAAGTCAATTGAAAATTGTACATTAATGCATCTTCGCTTTTCTCTATATCATGTTTGGACTTGGATAATGATATCGTATTGGTGAAGTTTGCTGGCTTCGGTTTCACGCCGAGCCTTCTTAAATTCTTTGCCAACTATCTGACCGACCGTAGACAGTACGTCGAAAATGTGGTTTAGGTGTCTGGGCCCTACTATACGTTTTGCGGTGTAAGTCAAGAGAGTAATCTACCGTACCGTAGTGGAAAACGCACAATGCTTGCTATACGTCAACGACCTAAAGCTCTTTTTACCTACAGAAAACATGTCTAAAACATGTCTAATAACTTAAACGGGACAATTTAACTTAGATCTTATAACATCATACTGGTTTATCTGTAACGGTATTATAATGTTTGTTGCGTCCCCGACACGACGTTAAACTGTGCCGTACTCCCATGCAGGAGAGTAGGCTGCGATGAGACGGGCACGTTAAGAGGCCTCTCGACTACGTAGGGAACCTGGCGCTACAGCTTTCCCTCCCCGGACGAAGATCCAGAGGAAGACCCAAGATAAGATGGGAGACTAGTGTCGAGAGACATGAGGGAGTGCAAGATTTCCCAAGACGATGTCGAGGACAGTCCGAAGTGGAAAGCGAAAAGCAGGAAAGCTGACCCCACCAACATGTGGGACCAATAGCAAGGACGAGAGAGGTATTATAATTTTTGTTGTTTTAAATAAATGAATAATAAATGTTACAGTTTATTTAAAATACTTTAATTTGATTTGATAAGTAGAAATGTTCACATTTTAAACCATTAATATGTATCAAGCAGATCGATTGGTTTTGAAATCTTTATTGCTCTAATTATTCGGTTAATTTCTTTTGAAGATCTCTGAACCGAAGTAAATTGCTGATATCAATCGAATCGCCTCCGATGTAAACTGGTAATTAGTTAAATTGGAAGATTATTACATTATTGCAATGAATTTCGTATTTATTCGTATTTTGTAAGTAGCATTAGGGAAAGGAATTCAAAATGGTTTCACTTGAGAAGTGTGTACAAAATTGTAATTAGTTAATAATTTGGTAGGCGTTTTAATAAATAAATTTGATTTGTATTTCAAATTAAATATCGAATCAATCAAACGTGAAACGCGCAGACGCCTTCTTTGTATTTCCGAATAATTGTAGGAATATTACGAAATTGTAATAATCAGAACCCAACCAAACTGTCACCAAAATACATCTTTTTCAATAAAAAAATGATTTATCGAATTTGGTTCACCTAGTCGAAATTTATGACGTAACAAACATAATAATAAAAAACACAGAGACGAATTGAGAACTTTCTCTTTTTAATGTCGGTTAATAATACTAATAGAATACTAATACCATCGTCGTTCTTCAACCAAGTTGTTCTTCTCCTTCCCGGATTTTTTTTCCTTATATCATTCCCTGGATTATAAATCTAACAAATCGTGTTTGGGATTGCGCATTATATACCCTAGACATATTATTAATAATAATAACTTTATTAATATCACAAAACAAACATGTTACATATACAGGAGCTCTGTCTCTTGAACTAGGTACAGTGTACCTATATCTCAGGAGACAGTGCCTTCTAGAGTCACAAGCAGTAAGTCCTGCGTACAATAAGTTTTAATATAAGTTAAGTTAATTAAACGATAATTAATAATTAAAATATATGAAAAAAACAAAAATGTGTGCAAAAGGGAAAGAACTACAGTCATAGTCGAGAAGTTATGCGAATGTGTAGTGTATGTGTGTGTTTATCATGAGGTTAATAATTTATTTTCAATTTAGGTGTATTCCTGATTCTGCAACCATTTTAATAACAATCCCTTGAACTTACGACTGTTAAGTCTTGTGAGATAATTAAGGTCGAATGGGAATAAATAATGGGATAAATAGCAATATAAAATTAAATGGCAGAAAATTTGTACAATATTACAACGTTTTATACGCATGAGTTCGTGGGCTCATCCAGTAATTAATAAAGCATAAGAATCTGTCCAGAACATGCAATTTAATTACGTTCGTTGTCTTTAAACTTTTGTATAAAATTAATTTGCAAATTATAAATGTGTTTTTTATATTCGCTTATTAAAGTCTGAGATGGCTTTATTTATGCGTCAATAGCTTAGGTTTAGGGTACGACAGCGCTGTAGTCCTGAGCTCGTAGAATAAGACTACGGTATCCCCTGCCTGTCGTAGAAGGCGACTGAAAGGGGCCTCGGGTTCACTAGGCAACGAAGATGAGGGCCTTTGTCGCCGAAATGGACCCAGGAAGAAGGCGACATCGGTTGGCCCGTGTCGCCTCGCACTGCGAGGGCGCAGGGGAGGAGAGATTAACCTCCCCCCTAATGACAAGGGCAATGGCCGCATCAAGGGAGAGGATAGTGGACTAGAACCTTCTAAAATAAATTTTAACATTCCCCGAATGTCACACGAATTTCTATGGCAATTCTTTTACCTGTACAGCTATAAAACTATGGAATAGTTTGCCGATTGAGATTAGGGAGGCTTCGTCAACTAATGTCTTTAAATCGCGTGTATCTGAATACTTTCTACTCAAACAATGAAAAATTACAAACTGGTATATTTATTGTCGTTGTATATATTCCATGTGTATGTATATTATTATATTTATATAGAAGTATCTATTTATGTATATGTAAATATATATTTATTTATTTATATAATAGTTTTAAAACGCTATTTTTAGCGGCACTACCCTTAGCCTGCTCTTAACCACTAAAGGTTAGCTGGAAGAAAATGCTAATTAGCATTAAGTTCGCCTTTGTACATATTCTTTGGTGCAATAAAGGATTTATCTATCTATCTTTATCTATAACACCCAGTCCAAAGTTATGACGAAAAATTATATAATGAAACATGAAGACGAATTGAGAACGCATTTTTCGAAGTCGGTTTTTTTTGGACGAATTAACACAGTTGGCCAAAGAAGCTGGCCTTTACTGCTTCACCGGATTGAGAGGTGGCATAGCTCTTAGGTCGCTTAGCCTGAACCTCGTTAGTAACTCGACACAAGGCTCCCCGGTGAGAGGTAACCTCGACTCGGACGGTTACCATTAACGAAGTCGGTTGAAAACGGTTTTCTTTTATGTTATTCGTGGAACAAAATCTACAAGTTACGAGACTCTTTTACGCTGTACATATAGCGGGGACAGAATCATGACCCCAGAGGTGTGACCTCACGTGGTTTACGAGTTTCGACACTGCGACGTGTTAATTTTTTATCAACGTCTGTATAGTTGCGAAGTTTATATTGATATATAAAAATAATAAATAATAGATCGCTGTATGCTATATAACATCAGTAATGTTACTTCGCAACACGATGTACTGGCAACTTAGTCGCATAGTCATTTGTTTTTAAATTTTGATGATTCTTTTTTTTTTAAAGCTATTACTTCCTATATGGATTTTTTGAATTTGGCCAAATTGAAAGTAGAATCCACATATATCACAAAGGGATTTTCTAAATCTCTTGGTGTGATATTGAGTTATTCGTCCATTTGTCGCGCACATACTTAATGCAAATTTTAGACTTATGGTTTTCTCATGCATGCCATTGTCAGAATAAAAAACAAGCTTTCAAATAAAAAAATAATCATTAAAATCCGTTTTGAATTCGGCTGAAAACCCGTCAAGTTTCACCAACCACGACCGACGTCACTAAACGATCATTTTTCCGAAGTGGCACTCAAAGTTAGTTTAGCTTTTGAATGTCTTTTAGATTATCCGTGAAATAGTAACCGATTAAGTCATGGTTGGGCCCTCTCGGACGTCCTAGGATAGGAATGCTTACGCGTAACATAGTAACCGTCCAAGCCGAGGTTACCCCTCACCGGGGGGACTCATGTGTCGAGTTACTAGCGATAGAGGTTCAGGCTAAGCGACCTAAGAGTTATGCCACCTCTCAATCCGCTGAAGCAGCCAAGGCCAGCTTCTCTGGCCAATCTGTGTAGTTCGTCATAAAGAAAAAATAAAAAAAGAACGATAATTTCTGATACATTTTATTAGACTTGGCCCAGTAATACATAGTAAAATTATTGTAGGAATCAAAGCGGCTTAATACAAAGGCAAGCCGGTCAAATAGAAACGTCCTTCTACCTCGAATGAAATCATTGAAAGGAATAACCGTGTTATTGTGATAACGTAATAGGATAGAAAGTGAAGTTATTAATTGGATTCCGTACTACATCGGAAACCAGTGTACGTCGTTATTGTAATCAGATTTAATGGATTTTCCAAGGATTGTCGTAAAGAAGTATAGTTTACACGTCAATGACCCTACATTTTATATACAGCTTCAAAAAAATAAATAAAAACGTAGAATAAGACTGTATCCCCTGCCTGTCGTAGAAGGCGACTAAAAGGAGCCTCGGGTTCACTGGGCGACCATGGCGGGGGCCTTTATAATCCAGAGGTGGACCCGGGAAGAAGGCGACATCGGCAGGCCCGTCTCGCCTTCCACTGCGAGGGGACAGGGGAATGGAGTAACCCACCCCCGGGACATGCTCTCCTAAGAGCACGGCGCAGAAGGACTCCGATGCGTTCCTCTGGAGATCCCGTAGCCCCTCTCCATGCACCGAGAAAAGTCCGCCGAGAAGGTGTTAGTGGGGAAAAACCCCATATAACCACCGCCTTTCCCCAGAAGGCGGGGTATCTTGTTGAAGATTTCCTCCTGTGAACAAATAAAAAACGATCTGATTGTTCGAATCCCAGTCAGCTTATTCCAATGAATTACCGTTTTTTCGATTTTTAAATACAAAAAATCATTTGCCAATTTGACATTGAACGTTTTCTTTCTACCCCACAAAGTTTAAAAGGATGTGAAAGCTTATTTTACACAGCACGAATTTATAACAAGTCATCTTTTGTATATAAAAAAAAACCTAAAAAACCGCAATGCATTGATATGCCTGGGATTTTAAATCGCGATCGTCAATTGTAAATCGTTGAAGGCTTTAGCCACTAGGCTATAATGCTGAGTTGTGGTACCTCAGTGTCCGTACCAATGAATTTGTTTGTTGCAATTTTCAGTGTTGATATTTATAATTTTTTTTTCATCTATTATTTTATTGTTTAAAATATATTTTAATCTCATAACTGTTTTATTTATGTATCATATTTATTATACTCTTACTGTCTGTATAATAATATTCCATATAAAAGTAGTATTGCGAGCGCACGTCTTTAGGTAGTCCCGGGCACCGCTGAAAATCAGCGCTGTCGTATCCTTGTGACAGCATATGCTGAGACGGTGTCCGATATTGGCATCATATGTTTTGTATTATTTGTCCGTGTAACTTTAACTGTGTTTTGTCTATTTTTCATTCTTTTTTATTGTATGTTATATTCAGTCTGTGATGTGTTTTTGTATTGTGATGCCAATAAATAAATGTCTACGAGTATGTCTATGTCTATTTACCACGCGCTCGGCGGTGAAGGAAAACATCGTGAGGAAACATACATATCTTAAAAATTATTTGAAGCATGCAAATTCGCATTAAGGTCGCATGACGAACTAGGCCCATCCTACTTTTTCCAAGAGAAGGCCAGTGCCCAACAGTGGGACATATATATGAATGCTGTATCTTTAAATTTTAACTTGCATGAAATAAAACAAAGCTAATTTGATTTAGTAGTTTACAATAGTAAAGGTTGTCAAATATCTCCCTTCCGCCTTTTTGTCTTTTGAATTTCGCGGCTATGTACAAAGCGCTACAGAGCTCGTATCTAGCAATACTATACATAATTTGAAAGGTCTTGACATAACATACAAAACGACGCTATGCATAATTAGTTTGGATATTGCGTTCAACAGTTATAGACGTGTAAACATGGAGTTCACTAACGCCGAAATTTAATATTAATATAATAAATAATTGAAAAAATGAAATAACATGCATGAACTAAAGAAACCAACACAAAATGAAAACCTTTTGGATGGATGGTCATGGAATAAAAATAGTCCAATTAAAGCAAACGTCCCGCCACTTAGCCACATCTCTAAACATAGCAAACTAGGTATTATACCCTTAATAGGTGCAAGCACTAAGTGTACAGTGTTAGTGTTCGTGTATAAGACTCGTAGTGACCGGCTATGACCTTTGGGCTAGACGCAACATCTGCTAACATAGGTTATTATAATTCATGTGTCATGTCGTTTTAAGGTTGCTTTGCTAATGATAATGCTATAATCTTAGTAACATATAGATAGACAAATTAAGGCGAACTAAATGACAGCATAATGTATGAAATAAATCTTGTGTTTGGAAATTATATGTCGAATATATGTTATGTTTAATGGTAACGACATCTGTTGCTATCTTCTTTTTTCTTTTAGACTTAACATAAAACGTGATTTAAAAAAACATGTATTACATATTTTTAGCGGTAGCACACGCCGCCCAATATTATTTATCTTTATAAATGATCTCTAGATTGTAAAGAAAATCCTCAAAAAGATACCCCGCCTTCTGGGGGGAAGGCGGCGGTTATGTGGGCTTTTTACCCACTAAAACCTCCCCGGTGGCCCTTCCTCGGTGCATGATGAGGGGCTTCGGTACGTTCCACTGGAGATCCCGGAGCCCCTCTGCACTGTGCTCAAGGAGAGCACTTACCGAGGAGGAGGTTTGCAGTGCAAGGCGACACGGGGCAATCGATGTCGCCTTCTTTCCGGGTCCACCTTGGCGGCCGACAAAGGCCCCCTTTGTCGCTCAGTGAACCAGAGGCCCCTTTTAGTCGCCTTCTACGACAGACAGGAGATACCGTAGCCTTATTCTTGAGAGCCCAGAACTACAGGGCTGATACAAAAACATATCAAGCTCAAGTTAGAAATAAAAGAACGACGTATGGCTTGTTTGACAATTCAAAAAGAGCAGTGCTCCGATCGTCACCAAACTCTTACAGGATTACTCGCCAGGTCAATCTGAAAATTCCCTGAAAGTTTCATTGAAATCGGTCCAGCCGTTTCGGAACCTATACGGATCAAATTCCCACTTTTTCTCTTTTATGTACATATAGATTTTGATTGAAATTGATTTTCTTTGATGTCAAACTCATTGATGGTATAGTTTGTATTCATTGATGGTACCATATACCCAGATAAAAGTTAATTACGTAAAAATGATACCTAGATAGATCGATTTATCGCCCCCGAAACCTCCTGCATGCTAAATTTCATGAATATCGTTGAGGCCATTTCCGAGATTCAGATTATAAATAAATTAAAAATTATTTGGACAAAACAAAAACAAATATAACAATACTGAACGTTCGTAAACTGCCGCAGTTATTAATAATTGCGTCGCAGCAATTTACGCCCACCTCGAGACACAATATAAATAACCAATTAAACTTATAATTATGTAGATATTATTAGAAGACAAAGAGACAAAATAAATTATTGAGTACGTGTGTGTGTGTGAGTGCGTGTGTATGTGTGTATATCACAAGCATCCAGACATAATTGCTTCAGTGTCTTTATAAGTTAAATTAAATTATGATAATTATTTTATGTATATATAAAAGAGAATGTGTGTGTTTGATCCGTATAGGCTCCGAAACGGCTAAACCGACTTCAATAAAACATGCAGGGAATCTTCAGATAGACCTGACGAGTAATCGTGGAAAGTTTGGTGACGATCACATCTCTTTTTGAACTGTCAAACAAACCATACGTCGTACTTTTATATCTGACATTAACTTGAGCCCGATATGTTTTTGTATACATGATAGGTAATATGATATTTGTATTTATTGATATTTGTATTTATTGATATTTACATGATTGTAGGTCTTGAATGATCTTCACTCGCTTGAGAAGAGAATATATTATAAAATATTGTGAGAGTTAAATTAAATATTTAATGATTTAAGTTTATTGTTTAAATAAAATAAAGCAAAATCTAGCGCGGCGAAGCGGGCTGGGTACGCTCGTATTTGTATATATTTATAAGTTATATGTTATAATCGTGTACAAATAACGATGTATTGAAAACAATCTGTCGGCCATCGATGTGAAAACACATCTCAATTTGCATTGAACAGGTCAAAGCACTCGTCCCGCTGTTCTCGGGCCGTCCGCATCAGCAGACGGAGCTTGATTACTTCCTGTGTTAACACCCTCTAATCTGTAGCTATCGGTTAGGAATGTACAATTGCAGTGCATTGTGGGAATCGATATCTGGAGAGCGATAATCATCAATCTTCCCACTGAATAAAAACACTTTGACTGATTTTCTCACGCTTCAATCTTATTATTAAATTCTCACGTTTATAATTCTTTACACCCGTGCCTATGCCTTTGTCATAGTTGTCGCATGTAACCAGGTAGGTAGTTCTGGGCTCGTATAATAAGACTACGGTATCCCCTGCCTGTTGTAGAAGGCGACTTAAAGGGGGGCCTCGGGTTCACTGGGGGACAAGGGAGCCTTTGTCGTCCGCCTAAGTGGACCCGGGAAGAAGGTGATATCGGCTGGCCCGTGTCGTCTTGCACTGTGAGGTCACAGGGGAGGTTATGGGGGTTTTGGGGGTTTTATGGTTTAGTTTTGATCCGATACTCACAGTATCTTCAAGTAATGATAATTTTAATAAAAATAAAATAATTACGAATATATATAATTATAGATAGTTAGTTACAGCCTTTATATGTATGTCCTTACCTTCTCTATACAGAGAGTATAAGGGCAGGGTCCACCACGCGGCCCTAGTGCGGATTGGCAGACTTCACATGCAATAGAATTTTTTTTTCTTTCTTTGTTAACAAATTTATCGGGGTTCGAACTCTGGTTGTTAGCGTACTGTGCGACTTGATCCAACCGCTCCGACACTGAGATACTACGGCGCAGATATACAGGGTTAATGGTAATTACGACTTACGATTTCCTCCAGCAGCACTACAATATAGTCCCTACAAAGATATTGTTCCTACAGTGGTGACCTCGACGTCATATGACACGCAACCTTCTGGTAGCTTAGCTACAAAAAATACAAACGAATTGATAATCTCCTCCTTTTTTTGATGTCGCTTGGAATTGAATTGAATAACATTAAATACTATATAGCCGTAGCTGTAGAGTCGTGTTAGCTCAGTGTCGCCGCGTGGTGGACGATGCTCTTATAGTCTCTGTATAAAGAAAGTCTGCGCTCAACAGTCGGACATATAGTTTCATAGTACGGCTAACAACCCGAGTCCTCGATCCCCGGTGCTGGCACCGATAAATTTATTGTAATTTTATGTGCTGATTTACCACGCGCTCGACGGTGAAGGAAAACATCGTGAGGAAACCTACATGTCTTACAATAATTTTTTAAGGCATGTGAAGTCTGCCAATTTCGCACTGGGGCCGCGTAGCGGAGTATGCCCTTATACTCTTGTTACAGAGAAGGCCTATGCCCAGCAGTGAGACATGCATATTTTATATAAAGGCTGTAACTTTAACTTTAAATATTATTACACGCACATTTTTTAATAAAACCGGTTAGTTGTGCGAAACGAAATATTAAGTAACAAATTGCTACAACCAATAATAGATGACAAGATAGCCGGAAAAGCGCTTGACGTTGAAGATGTATCTGCTTGGTTGACGTTAACAAATGGACCGCTTTAAGTTAACGGGTTCGTTAGGTAAAGGATCAGGGAAATCCTCCTCTTGATCTTAGTTCCTTTGCGCCTTAGCACAAGTTTAACAAGATGGACGTTAGAAATAGAAAATTATTTCTATTTATTTATTCATTTCTCATCGTATTCATTCTCTTCTCGAGCGGGTGAAGATCGTTACCTACACCCATGTACGTATCAGTAAATACAACATCATTCTTATCATTTATACAAAACCATATCGGGCTCAAGTGAACGTCAGAAGTAAAAGTACGACGTATGACTTGTATTGACAGTTCAAAAAGAGGAGTGCTCCGATCGTTACACCAAACTTTACAGGATTACTTGCCTGGTCAATCTGAAGATTACCTGAAAGTTTCATTAAAATCGGTCCAGCCGTTTCGCTCATATGGAACACACCCACACACTTTCTCTTTTATATATAAAAAGATTTAATTTTTATTTGCACAAAATTTTCACAAGTATAGTTAGAAGTAAAAACAAAAACCGACTTCAAATCCGAGTTTCTTCTTTGTATTTGAATGGATTGCGAAATAGAATTAATCAGAAACTAACCAAACTTTCATCAAACTACCCTTGAATTACATTAAAAATGTCAATCCAATAAAAAATCGAATTCGGTTGCCGTTACATTGAGTTATACGTACATTTGTCGCAAATTTAAGACTTTATGGTTTTCTCATGGACGCCATTGTCAGAATTAGATCAAATTGGCATCCACGAGAAAACCATATAAGTTAATAATTTTAAATTTTAATTAAGTATATGCGCAATAAATGGACGAATAACTCAATATCACGCCAACCGATTTCGATGATTCATTTTTTATAGAATAGGATGTACTTCAATTGCCATTTGATAAGAGTTTAGTTAGGTTCTGAGTAATTCTACTTCGTAATATTCCTGTGATAGTTCGGAAAGAGAAAACATTCTACTGATCTCATTTCTTACTCGGTACTTCACACCGGGACAGCTTTTGACTTTGTATAAAGCACAGATCCGGCCATGTGTGGACTACTACACCTAGATAGTGTTGAGCACAGGCGCAAGGTGGCCAGCGTGTCGGTGTTTTACAGATTACATTTTGGAGAGTGTGCACAGGAATTACACGAGTTAATTCCCCCATCCTCATTCTACCTTCGGGCGTTTAGACACTCGGCGGGTCTCCACCCTTTTATAGTCGATGTTCCGCGCGTCCGAACAAAGCGATTTGAGCCATCGTTCATCGTGCATACAGCAAAGGAGTGGAATAAGTTGCCGACGTCAGTCTTTCCGTCCAAGTACGACGTGGGAGCCTCCAAGAATAGAGTGAATAGGCACTTACTAAACTAGCGCGTACCATCTTTCGACTATATCATCACTTAACACCAGGTGGGATCATGGTCAAGCGCTAGTTTACGGGCATAAAAAAAACATTCTTTACAAATTAACGAATAAAGTTTGACCGCCCGAAGGTAACGAGGATTCATTTAGATAGCTTTTATGGTTTCCTATTTAATAGCATAACGAATATCGTGTTTTATGTTTATTCAAATTCCTGATTAATTGCTTTTTATTTGAGAAGCTTTTTTTTAATGGGATAAATTATATTCCGTCGTCTCTTTAACACCTAAGTATCGTAGTTATTTAACGAAGTTCTAGTGTCTTCTTCAATAATCATCGTAGTTATTAAGGATAAATATAGTAATTAGTAATTAGTATCTATCTGGTCTTGGACATAAACCTATCAATATGCAAACATTTTTCTGTTCGAATTTTTTGAATTACAAGTATATTTTCGGAGGCCAAGGGCCATGCCCATAAAATTGAAATGGCATGACTGAGTTATTACATAGCAAACATAAAAACAACAGGATGTCCTATTTTAAGTTGGTTAAAAAACAATTCGACATGACATCTCCGTGTGGCTCCGTCGCAATACTAGATAAACCAAGCTGCCGGCACTAATGAATTTGTTTGTTGTAATTTTAAGTAATAAAGTACTACCCGCTCGGTGGTTAACGAAAGCATCGTAAGGAAAATTCTAGAAATTTTCAAGTTTTTCTTTTCACAGACGTTTCCGTATTATGTTTATTTAAAAAAAATCTAAGCCTTTTGATGGCTACAAATCCGTACTAGGGTCGCGTGGGGACTACGACTATGCCCGTGTTCAACAGTGACGCTTATACGAGTATGTAGCTTGTAACTTTAACTTTTTGTAAATTTAAATGAAGCGTCAATAGCCTAATGTTTTAGGGTACAGTCTGCGAATCGTAAGGTCGTAGGTTCGAATCCAACATTCGAATATTTACGTGAACCATCTCCTAGCACAAGCTTAAGCTTAGAATTTGAAATGGTAAACAAGAGTGTTAGGAATGTTTCTGAAAAAAAAAAAATATTGCTAGCTTTCTTTATAATTAAAAAGAAAGCTATAATGATCATGTAACGGAAGGAATGGTGAGGAGCGGATATGGGAGCGAATAACGCGGTGGAGGGGAGAGGTGGGTGCGCAGATGATGAGACGAGGTGGGGAGAGGGAGCGAGGCGAGGAGAGGAGAGGGTAGAATATAAAAGCGATGGTTTTGGTTGACGGAGGACTCTTCGTTGTCAGTAAAGCAATAAATAAGTTTACATAAAAATTAAATGTGTTTTTTTCTTTATATAACTAATATAACATAGTCGTTATATTATATACGAGTATAAATAGTGAGTCGTTATAATCACTATCGATCAAAGTTTTGAACAAATCAAGTTTCTAATTATAGTTATTTAGTCGAGGAAACGACCCACTGAAATAAAACTTCAGCCTTTCTATTTTTATTTGTACTTTACAGTGAGATGAGTAAAAGAGATTACTTTTAACTTTGTTTAAAAATTGGTCCAAGAAGAATTTTCTTCCTTAACAAATTCGCTTTTCAAATGTCACCGTAAAAGCTATTTACGGATTCGTCTTCAACTTTCGTGGAATCTTTAATTACTCAACTTTTTTTTTATGGTTATAAACTTAGTGCTTGCCCACCTTTTTTTTTTGTTCCGGCGGGGGAATCTTTTTATAGACCATCCTCCGGTACCCTGGGTGGGCCCGGAGGAATGTGTGGGACTCGGCCTGGGCAGCCCTTACCCACTAAACCTTCCGCGAATGCCATCAGCCGTTATGAGCGGGGTGTCCCGGATCTGTCAGCGACAGGACACCCCAACGACCGGACCTCACCTCAAAGGGGACTTCTCCGGCACTCAGAGAAATCCCGACGACGCCGAAGCATGCTGGGGCCAGGTTCCCATCCTGGCCCCGCTTCGGATTACGGGGGCGGCGAGAGGAGACCTTTGAAACGCCTCCTGCGCACCCCGACTCGTTGCCTGCGGAGGGAGGGATCCTCAGCGCTCCCCTCCCGGACCCGCTCGTCAGCCTCCTTCTGGGACATGACCGTCTCGCAGAAGGAGGCGACCGCCGACCAAGACCTGTCGCTCGAGACCATCGCAAGTGCGAGGCTCGGAAACCACGATCCCACCTGGTGTTAAGTGGTGATATAGTTGGAAGATGGTACGCGCTAGTTTAGTAAGTGCCTATTCACTCTACTCTTGAAGGCTCCCACGTCGTACTTGAACGGAAAGACTGACGCCGGCAACTTGTACCTCTTTTATTACAGTCATCAGTAAATCGTTATTTGGACTCGTTAAATTATTACATTACATATATTTTTAAAATACATTAAATAACAATTAAATTTATATGTCACTTGGCGACTGTGAATCCATTTTCAATGGGCACTGGGCAGGGGTCAAGGGATTTTGGCCGTTGTATAACCTTTCCTCGGACTTAATATATTTTTGAGCACTTTAATTTGTTTCAGCTTGAAGGGAAGTAATATTAAAAAAGGTCTCCCCCGGGTTCGTAAGACATTGTCTATGGCTTTTGTTCTGTATTACGTCACAGCGAGCTTCGGTTATCCTCGAGGCGGATTTTTTTTATTTTCTGATTGAAATTATTTCGGAAATACGTTCTGCTTTCCATTTAACATTATTGCTCTTCTTATGTGCGTTAATAAGAGAATCTAAACCGTACCATTCCGTATCCAATCACAACAAAGACAGACTGTCCCACGAGATGGACACGGCCCTCACCGACAACCGAGAAACCGACGCGAGAAGGAAAAAGAAATTTGCATCAAGTACGTCCGCCATAAATGGAAGAATAACTCAATATCACGACAACGGATTCTGATGATTCGTTTATTATTGGAAAGGATGTACTTTAAGCTTGAGAGTTTGGTTAGGTTATGATTGGTCGTAGAAGGCACCTAAAAGGGGGCTCGAGTTCACTGGGCGACAAAGGTTGGGGCCTTTTTCGTCCGCCTAGGTTGACCCGGGAAGAAGGCGACATCGGCTGGCCTGTGTCGCCTTGCACTTCGAGGGCACAGGGGGGGAGGGAGTAACCTCCCCGCCCCCGGGAAGTGCTGTCCTTGAGCACAGTGCAGAGGGGCTCCGGTGCGTTCCACTGGAGATCCTGGAGCCCCTCACCATGCACCGAGGAAGGGCCACCGGGGAGGTTTTAGTAGGTAAAACCTCCACATAACCGCCGCCTTCCCCCCAGAAGGCGGGGTATTAACAAAAAAAAAGGTTATGATTAATTCTATTTCGTAATATTCAAGACATTAGACAAAGAGCGCCTTCTTTTTAACGTTTGATTCTATTTCAAGTCAGTTTTTGTTTTTGCTCATAAATATACTTGTTTTAAGTTAAGACCAAGGATTCCAAGACAAAAGGATAGTTGACGTCAAAAGTCGAACGGTGTTTAGAACTCTTGCTGAGGCTCTTGCTCTGTAAAGTAGATCTGCTAATGTCGAGTACCTGTTGTGTCTTAGCTTTACATATAAATAATTTTAACATTTATACGATGAAAGAATATCGAACGAAGAATTATGTAATTCTGTCCCCTCACTCAAAAGTTTCATTGAAGTTTTTCGAGCGAAAGTAATGCGAAAACTTAATTTCTTTGTCGCAGATGTGAACGCACCGAGATGAGACTTAATATTATCATAATCTAAATGTCATTCTGTCGAAAACATGTCATCTGATATTGATTACATCTAAATTCTTCATACAAGATATTCTTGTATATTTGCATGCCCCTGGTTTCAGAGGCGACAAATCGATGTAGGTAGGATTCTTTTTCAGAAAATGTCGTTTTATCTGCGTATACCCTATTATTCTTTCAGTAGATGGCGTTACTAAGCATATGTGTGTGATATGGGCAACCATATGGTGTTGATAGTGATTAATCAATTTAGTGGATAGGAGATAGGTCTTATCGGGGTGCAACATACTATGGTTAGATCACAAATATTGAAACAAATAGACAGCGGAGTCATTCGGTTAAGGCTAGGAATTACTCCGTTAGTAATTCCTAGCCTTTTAAACAGCGAGTTGAATCTACAGGTAGACGAGCCATACAACGAATTAGCAAAAATTGCCGAGAAAAATTCGGTCATCCAGATCCTTATAATATAATCGTCTTTTCTACCGTCAATGTTGGATGGTAGATTAGATATATGGATGCAAGAATTTTTATAGGAGCTGTAACAATGCAGATCATTACAATGGATGGTAGACATGCTCAGGGAAGGGCGTCTACAAAATGGTCTCAAGCAATCATGAAGGCAGTTCGAGGCAGTATACCACTCCGCATTTTACAGCATGGAAGTAGCTTATATGTCAGAATCAATATAAGAATAAAAATGATAACATGAATAATGGCAACATTGTTTTGTTACTGTTTTGATGTTATTAAACGAAACCTTCACCCACTACATAGTATAAAACAAAGTTGCTTTCCGCTGTCTGTCTGTCTGTTCGCGATAAATTCAAAATCTACTACACGTATTTTCATGCTGTGCTCACCAATGGAAAGAGTGATACTTGAGGAAGGTTTTAGTACATAATTTGTTAAGTTTTCGTATAAATTCGCTACGATATTTGTCGGTGTCATCAATTTGTAATAGTACCTTTACGGTACAAAGGGGCGCAATAAAATACGAAAAAGGAAAAATAAACTAAATAACTTTTTCGTTAAATTCCACGTGAACAAAGTGAAGTCGCGGGCACAGCTTATAATCATATAAAAATATTTTTAATACTGTGCCCCGAATGGAGTTACTCCAAAAAGACGATAATATAATTATTATCTCTTCTTACAATTTGATACAATGCAGTATTGGTGCTCGCTTTAATATACAGTATATTGTATTGTGTATACTGTAGTATACACAATTGCGTATAATACAACGAGATAAGCCAACCACAATATTTTCCGATTCGTTATCCTACACGCTGTCGTAAATGTTATATGCTTGATTTTTTATAGCCCGTGTTTGCTTACGTTTTTATAGCATTAGGGGATGTGAGGGGATACGTATCGAGGGATGTTTTTGATATCGACAAGGTGCAGTTGGATTAACGTTACGAGGCGTAATATAACTATGATATTTTAAATATTAAATAAAATTGTAAATTATGGACTTATTCATCACCTTAGATAATTGATTAGGCTAAACATATCGCCTTTCATAACCGACTTCAATTCGATTTGTTTTTTACGTTTGTTGCGGAAGTTGTTTTCATGTAGTTATGTTTTTTTCCAAAGACGTGCTCAAGCGTCATCTAGCTGCCTATAACATACAGACCGACAAGTGGGAGAGCTTTGCCTCAATGCGACCAGAGTGGCGCTCCTGTGTCAAAGCAGGTGTGACGGATTTGGAAAAAAACCGTCTCGATGATCTAGACGCAAACGCCGCGAAAGGAAATCTCGCCCCAAGTCCTCCTACAACTACACGTACAATATCACCGGTCAGCTATATTGTCCTACTTGCAACCGAGCATTTCAAAGCAAGTTCGACTTCGCAAGCCATATCAGGGCTCATGCCCGAAGCTAGTCAAGGTCGCCGTCACCGGTCACGGTGTGGATTATTATTATATATATATATATATATAAGTTGGTGCTTCCCGTGTAGTCCCATTTAAATTTGGTCCGGTTCTGACAAAGGCGTATATGAAAAAATCAAATAAGTCTTAAACTTGCATTTCAAATAAATGCGACGTGACAAATGGATGAATAACTAAATATCACGCCTACCGATTTCAATGATTTATTTCGTAATATTCCTTAATTCGACAAAGCGGTTGTTTCCGCGTAATAGCGTTTAACGTTTAATTATATTTGAAGCCTCATCGGTTTTTACTCATAAATATACTCGTTGTATGTCATCAGTCTCATGAATACTATGAATTTATTTAGAGTGTCACTTCTGATGTCTCTGAGAGTGAAATCTGTAAACGCATTTAAAAATAAATTAAAACACCTGATGTTAAAGTTACAAAAAGATAATATCCCCGTGATATCGGTGGCTTGTTGTTTCTAATATTTTCAATATTTCATTATATAATTTAAACTTTATATATTTAATTATCATATTATTTATTTTAGTTTATTTTTGACTTAATAATATATTTATTTATGAAATTTTTTCATCTATTATTTTATTGTATAAAATATATTTTAATCTCATTACTGTTTTATTCATGTTTCATATTTATTATACTCTTACTGTCTGTATAAATTCCATATAAAAGTAATATTGCGCGCGCACGTCTTTAGGTAGTCCCGGGCACCGCTGAAAATGCTGTTGTATCCTTGCGACAGCAAATGCTGAGACGGTGTCCGATATTGGCATCATATGTTTTGTATTATTTGTCCGTGTAACTTTAACTGTGTTTTGTCTATTTTTCATTCTTTTTTAATGTGTGTTATATTCTGTCTGTGATGTGTTTTTGTATTGTGATGCCAATAAATAAATGTCTATGTCTATGATAGCCTATTATAGCCTTGTCACCCTAATGCGTTCTATTCTAGTGTCCCTAGTATTTAGATCGATGTAACACATGGCTCTTTTGTAAGTGAAACCAACGATATTTCATCCTAAATGAATACTGAAAGAGTTATCGACAAGCCCCGTCTGCGATTTGATCCAGGGCTGACAGAATGGGGACAGACAATCCAATCGTTCCACTAACGTCATCTTATCGCCTTATGTGTTTTACTATACTACGCTATTAGTTCGAAGAGCTTTTTTGTTGGTTTTATTTGGTTTTCCACCGACCTCAATAAAAGAAGGAGGTCCTCACTTATTTGAAAAACGAGGAGGTTCTCAATTGTTTTTTTAAGTTTGTTACCTGATAACCTTTTTTTTTGTTCACGCGGGGGAATCTTTTTATAGACCATCCTCCGGTACCCTGGGTGGGCCCGGAGGGATGTGTGGGACTCGGCCTGGGCAGCCCCTACCCACTAAACCTTCCGCGAATGCCATCAGCCGTTATGAGCGGGGTGCCCCGGATCTGTCAGCGACAGGACACCCCAACGACCGGCCGGTCCCGACAAAGACCGGACTTCATCCTCAAAGGGGACTTCTCCGGCACTCAGATAAGTCCCGACGACGCCGGAGCATGCTGGGGCCAGGTACCCATCCTGGCCTCGCTTCGGATAGTTACCTCATAACCTTGGACTGGGTGAACGAATTTACATAATTCATTCTTTCATTCGAAAGCTTGTGCTTCCCATGTGGTTCCCCGGTGTATTTAAATTTGGTCTAATTCTGACGATAGCATACATTAGAAAACCATATATCGACGCTGGAAAGCAAAAACGTAATAAGTGACACATATGGCCGTTTTCACTTTTTTACATCATTCGAATCAGAATAAATATATGTGGCTTGTAACAATTAGGTAAATGAAAAATAGGGAAAATAGGATTTTTAAAATTGACTCTTTTCTTTTATTTTTTGTTCCGTAAAAGGATGCATCTTTTTGAAGATTTCCTCCCCGTTAACAAAAAAAAAATGTTATTTCGACAATAAACATTTACTTAAAATGTTACAGTGATAGAAATAAAACACCTAAAAATATCGTATCATTTGTTTTCTTATTGTTACAATTTCAAGTTCTTTTTTCCGTTTAATCTAAAAAGTTGAAATGACACCCCTGAGTCTGATTTGTTTTTGATAGGCACTTAAGTTTTTTATGATTCCCTAAATGAAATAAATGTTTTTGCACTAACTTGATAAATAAGCTTAAAAATACAAGTTAAATACATATATTTACGAGTAAATACAAAAGCCGACTTCAAAACAAACGTTAAACTCTTTGTAATTCCAAATTTACGTTAATAACGGATTATTACGAAATAGACGTAATCAGAATTGTTTACAGACCATCCTCCGGTACCCTGGGATGTATTTAACTTGTAATCTTGAGGTTTTTTTTCAACAGATTAGTGCAAAACCATTTACTTCATTTAGGGAGGAAGAGAGAAGAGCGCAAGAGTAATTTGATGAATGTTTGGTTATGTTCTGATTAATCTTATTTCGTAATATTATTACGATAATTCGGAAATACAATGAGGGCATCCGCGCGTAATAGCGTAACGTTTGATTCAATTTATCTCTACAAATCCACAAAGCGTCCATTCGCGACCGTCGGAGGTTGCGAATAATCCTTACGCGTTACCGCTATTTTATAGGCAGGCCCCACCCCTTAGATGTTAGGAGCGTTGCTGGAGTTTCTTCGGCCACTTCTTCTCCCAGCGCTAACGCTTCCCGAAGTGGCACTCAAAATTAGTTTAGCTTTCGAATGTCTCTTAGATCCGTGAAATAGAATGAGTCGAGATTCGGCCCTCTCGGGCTCCCTCGGATCGGAATGCTTACACGTAACATAGTAACCGTCCAAGCCAAGGTAACCCCTCGACGGGGACCCTTGTGTCGAGTTACTAGCAATAGAGATTCAGGCTAAGCGACCTAAGAGCTATGCCACCTCTCAATCCGGTGAAGCAGTCAAGGCCAGCTTCTCTGGCCAATCTGTGTAGTTCGTCATAAAAAAAAATTGATTCGATTTGAAGTCGGTTTTTGTATTTGCTCGTAAATATCCTTGCCTAGTTGTGGGCCGTATTCATTTATGAAATAAGTCCACAAAATATACCAACAAATTTGTTCCCTCATTATCTATAGAGGGCGGACTCTTTGTGTGTTTTGTCTATTGGTGTGAGAGTTATATGCTAGCGAAGTCTGAATAGTATAAAACAAAGTTGCTTTCCGCTGTATGTCTGTCTGTTCGCGATAAATTCAAAATCTACTACACGTATTTTCATGCTGTGCTCACCAATGGAAAGAGTGATACTCGAGGAAGGTTTTAGTACATAATTTGTTAAGTTTTCGTATAAATTCGCTACGATATTTGTCGGTGTCATCAATTTGTAATAGTACCTTTGGGGCCGTCCATATATTACGTCATTCTAAATTAGGGGAGGAAGTTGGTCTGCGGATGACGGTAATTGATAGATAGGAGGGGGTGTTTCGAAATTGACGTCATTCTTATTTATTTATTTATTTATTTATTTATTTATTTATTTATTTATTTATTTATTTATTTATTTATTTATTTATTTATTTATTTATTTATTTATTTATTTATTTATTTATTTATTTATTTATTTATTTATTTATTTATTTATTTATTTATTTATTTATTTATTTATTTATTTATTTATTTATTTATTTATTTATTTATTTATTTATTTATTTATTTATTTATTTATTTATTTATTTATTTATTTATTTATTTATTTATTTATTTATTTATTTATTTATTTATTTATTTATTTATTTATTTATTTATTTATTTATTTATTTATTTATTTATTTATTTATTTATTTATTTATTTATTTATTTATTTATTTATTTATTTATTTATTTATTTATTTATTTATTTATTTATTTATTTATTTATTTATTTATTTATTTATTTATTTATTTATTTATTTATTTATTTATTTATTTATTTATTTATTTATTTATTTATTTATTTATTTATTTATTTATTTATTTATTTATTTATTTATTTATTTATTTATTTATTTATTTATTTATTTATTTATTTATTTATTTATTTATTTATTTATTTATTTATTTATTTATTTATTTATTTATTTATTTATTTATTTATTTATTTATTTATTTATTTATTTATTTATTTATTTATTTATTTATTTATTTATTTATTTATTTATTTATTTATTTATTTATTTATTTATTTATTTATTTATTTATTTATTTATTTATTTATTTATTTATTTATTTATTTATTTATTTATTTATTTATTTATTTATTTATTTATTTATTTATTTATTTATTTATTTATTTATTTATTTATTACAAGGTCAAGGCATGTCTACAGTATTTCTTAAAACTATAAATAACATCGTACCTATAAAATTCGTTCTTATGCGACACTGTGTTTATTAAACGAAGACTAACTGGTAATGACGTCAATTTTGGGAGGTGTAGGGAGGGGGGGTCTAAAGTCTGAAAAAATCGGTGACGTAATTTATGGACGGCCCCTTTACGGTACAAAGGGGGCACAATAAAATACGAAAAAGAAAAATAAACTAAATAACTTTTTCGTTAAATTCCACCCAGACAAAGTCGCGGGCACAGATTATAATCATAAAAAAATAATTTTTAATACTGTGCCCCGAATGGAGTTACTCCAGAAAGACGATAACATAATTATTATCTCTCCTTACAATTTGATACAATGCAGTATTAGTGCCCGCTTTAATATACAGTAATACAGTATACACAATTGCGTATAATACAACGAGATAAGCCAACCACAATATTTTCCGATTCGTTATCCTACACGCTGTCGTAAATGTTATATGCTTGATTTTTTATAGCCCGTGTTTGCTTACGTTTTTATAGCATTAGGGGATGTGAGGGGATACGTAACGAGGGATGTTTTTGATATCGACAAGGTGCAGTTGGATTAACGTTACAAGGCGTAATATTAGGTTGTCAAATATCTCCCTTCCGCCTTTGTGTCATGCGGCACCCAAACATCGCTTTTTTGTATCCAGCCTTCTGCAGATGGTTATAATGGTTTGGTGACTAACTCCCATCTCCTGGGCGATGTCACGAGATGCCACATGCCGGTCTAACTCGATGTAGTCCATGATTTGATCGGTATTTGTCGTCACAGGTCTTCCGCCGGCTGGCGTATTCATTTATAAAATAAGTCCACAAAATATACCAACAAATTTGTTCCCTCATTATCTATAGAGGGCGGACTCTTTGTGTGTTTTGTCTATTGGTGTGAGAGTTATATGCTAGCGAAGTCTGAATAGAATAAACAATAGCTCCCACGCTGGCGGTATGTTATAAAGGATAGTAAATCGCGATTACTGGATAAGCTATAACTGCCGTAAACGACTATAAACAATACCTATAAACTTATTACATACTGGCGCCAGAATTTCATTCAATAATTTAGACTAACTGCTAAATTTTAAACGTACTACATTCTGTACGTACTGTAGTGGCGATATCCCGACACACCGTCACCTGTGTCTATTATACACATGACTGGGACGACGCCACAGGAAGACTGATGACAAAGGCAATGGCCGCATCAAGGGAGAGGATAGTGGACTACAACCTGAAAATGGCCATGAGAAGCAGGAACACAGCGGTCGCGGAGAAGCTAATAGCAATGCAGCGGGGCGTCTGCGACGCGTGAACCCACATTTCTGGCCACCACCAAATTCAGGCATTATTATATATATATAAAAAAAAAAGAAAAAAAAATATAAGGAAAATAGTAATTGTAGAAGTGGCACTTTTTAACAAATGCAGAGTAAACAATTTAAGTGTATTGGAAAAGAGCACGGACACAGGTCTGTGGTTGCAATATAAGAATAAAAAAAAACGTACTACATTCAGAATTTATTCAAAGACTGGAATAGTTCATTCGTCCGATTACAATGTGGGTGTTTTCAAGAGTATAGTGAACAGGCATTTACTAATCTAGTCCTCAACCAAGACTGCCCCCGATGTGGCACTCAAAGTTAGTTTAGGTTTCGAATGTCACTTAGATTATCCGTGAAAAAAACCGACCGAGTCGTGGTTCGGCTTTCTCGGGCACCCTCGGATCAGAATGCTTACACGTAACATAGTAACCGTCCAAGCCGAGGTTACCCCTCACCGGGACGACCCTTGTGGCGAGTTACTAGCAATAGAGGTTTAGGCTAAGTGACCTAAGTGCTACGCAATCTCTCAATCCGGTAAAGCAGTCAAGGCCAGCTTCTCTGGAAAATCTGAGTAGTTCGTCCTTAAAAAAAAAGACTGCATTTCCACCTAACATCAGGAGGGATCGTGGTTAAGTAATAGCGTAGAAAGGATTAAAAAAAAATAGCAAATAACTGAGTCATCAGTGTAACGCTAGCAATCCAGATATGACAGAAAGAGAAAACATGTGCGCTCGCACCTCATTCTCTTGCCTCTTATATCTACTAAACTTCCGTTTACCTCCCCGATCACACTTTTCGTAACGCATTCCCCTGCTTACACCACAAGTGAAGCGTGCGTAAAGTAGTATTCCTTGTAAATGTGTGTGTAACAGCGTTTAATCGATCACTGCCAGTATGGTGTTTAAACTTGTGTTGACCTTCATGGTTTATTTGTAAGTAAACTTGTTATATGGAGTGTTACTGCTGCATAACTTTACAGCTGTTTAATATTTAACGTTAATATAAATGGTTGGTGCTTTTGATATAAATTTTGCACAAGCCAAATAACATCGGCTCAATAAAACGTACGGTATGCTGAAAATTATAAGCCAATTAGTAACATAAATCAAAACTTAGCACCCACACGGCGGGTATATCACAAAAATTACACGGAATTGGAAAATTCTCTATATTTGTAATTGCCAAAGAGATTTACTATCAGTACACTTTTGATAGTAGCACTGTTATTCATGAACATAAGCTCTCCCGTCAAAAAAAAAAAACCCACGGTGTTCCTCTCGTAGCTACCGTTGGAACTACGGGATCGTTTTCGCACATTAGCGTCGTTCCAACGGTGTCTGTTCTTGACGAACTTCGACTTTCGGAGATGGAACTCTGTATCACTTCTGATTACGAGCTCTGCACGCACCTTTATGCTCTAGCGGCGGCGTGCTTAGGTGGAAAATAAAGGTAACATGGAAAGTGGAAAGCATTTATAATGTTAATTCATAAAATTATTATATATATTGCCAAGGATTTGCTACATATAACCTCCTTAACACTAAGTCCACGTCGGTTGACATTTTTCTAATTCACGCAAGGTCTTCCGCACCTTAATGTTAAAAATTGTGCAGTAATTTTGGCTAATTTAATTAATTTAGTACTGATATTTCTATTACTTTATAATTTATTAAAATATTTTATTGTAACTATTAATTATGAAATCGTTACGTTTCTTTATAGTGAATGTTGTGTACACCTGTAATTGGCATACACAACAGGACTTAGTTTGTAAACTTGATTATTACAACAATGTATGCTTGTGTAATGCTGTTGGTGTATCTTATTGAATAAATTAATACTTACATAAATTTATAAAAGCAAACGGGTAGTACTTAGACACGAGGTAAACTTTTGACGGAATTAATGACTCGAGAATGCTCCCTTAAATACATTAATTACTTTGGTGGTTTAATTTTCTTTATTAAACGAGTGTCACTCGGGAATTAAACCGATTCGACGGGCTGTTATAATTGACGTTCCTTTATAACTTAAAGATCACTTGTAAGTTAAATGAATCAGGTTCAAAAGGTGGAGTAGCGAATGATTCTGTGTTAATATGTAATTATATTTTCATCTCCAATTTTATTTTAAGCGAATGCTAACATTCTTGTTAATTATTCCAACCAAACATTTTTTTTTTGTTAACGAGGAGGAAATCTTCAGAAAGATACCCCGCCTTCTGGGGGGAAGGCGGCGGTTATGTGGGGTTTTTCCAACTAAAACCTCCCCGGTGGCCCTTCCTCGGTGCATGGTGAGGGGCTCCTGGATCTCCAGTGGAACGAACCGGAGCCCCTCTGCACTGTGCTCATAGAGAGCACTTCCCGGGGAGGTTACTCCCTCTCCCCTGTGCCATCGCCTAGCCGATGTCGCGTTCTTTCCGGGTCCACCTTGGCGGACGACAAAGGCCCCCACCCTTGTCGCCCAATGAACCCGAGGCCCCTTTAGTCGCCTTCTACGACAGGCAGGGGATACCGTAGTCTTATTCTTGAGAGCCCAGAACTTCAGGGCTGATTCCAACCAAACCTAAGCTTGTGCTAGGAGATGGTTTACTTTTACACCTGGAAGAAAATGCTAAATAGCATCTTCTGGTGCGCTGTCGTGAACGCCCGATCGACCTCCAAATAAGGCGCGTAAATGGAACTTGGATTGGCCATACCTCCGAAGAGATGCCAATCACATTCCCAAGCAGGCCCTTGATTGGAATCCGCAAGGAAAGCGCAAGCGCGGCCGTCCTAAACAGACGTGGCGCCGCACAGTTGCAGACGAGGCGAAGAACATCCGGAAGACATGGAGCGAGATAAAGCGTGAAGCCCAAGATCGAACGCGATGGAGGTTCACTGTGGACGCCCTCTGCCCCACCTAGGGGACATAGGATGATATATATCGCGTTAGTACATATTTTTCTAATAATCAAGTATCTATCTACTATTCTTTTGCTCTTCCTACCTATATAATAAAATGAATCAAAAAATGGCTATCTACAACCTGCCTAGAGCTAAATATAAAAAGTTCTCATACCTTGGTTACTAAAACTAGATTATAATACAAGAGAAAAATTACTAAGAATAAAAGTATTAAAGCACACAACACATACATGAACTTACACATACACACACCGCACCTACACACGTGTTTATTTCATTTTACATAAAAAATACAATTATAGTATTACAGTAATATTATAACTGTGGTGGGGCTGGTGATCTTTCTTACAGAGTACCCTAGTATAGATACCAGTCTTTCACTAATTTAAGAACCTACGTAAAATTGTACTATAAGTTATATGTGCTGTATGTGCTTTTTAGAGGATGAAAATGTATGGTCCGAAGCCAAGTACTTGTATTTAAAATTAGGTGATGTCGGAATTCAGGTATTTGTGAGACGACATGTATGGAGGATTGTGGCTTTTTGAAATTGCAAGTATGGATTAATATCAAGTAATTTTTATTTTAGTAATATTACTACCTATCTATCTATCTAAAACATGTCCTCCGAGTCTTCCGTAAGGAACTTCGTTCCAATAAATAAAATGGTTTACCTAACCGCCTTTTAACAAAGTCGGTGGAAACTATTAGAAATTCTTGTACTAATTAATCCGTCCACAAGTCTATAATTAACTAGTTTCTGAATACTGTTGACTATACTTGGGACTTGTTGGATGACAAACTAATTAATTAAGACCAACGATCATGATTTAAGAGAAGTCTGAACTCCAGGGTATCTCGTTGGGAACAAACTTCGGTTACATCTTACTAAACTTCATTTCTTAGTCATATATATGTTTAGATATTATATCAAACATTAATAATGTGAATGTTGTCGCGGTTGACTTGTGGAGTAAGTTACGAAAGTTGTGATCGGGCGAGGCGCAGGGAAGTTGAGAGGGAGATATAAGTTAGTAACAATTCAATACCTTTTTTTTTTTTTTTGTTAACGCGGGGAATCGAGTTATTAACCATCCTCCGGTACCCTGGGTGGGCCCGGAGGGATGTGTGGGACTCGGCCTGGGCAGCCCATACCCACTAAACCTACCGCGAATGCCATCAGCCGTTATGAGCGGGTGCCCCGGATCTGTCAGCGACAGGACACCCAACGACCGGCCGGTCTCGGCAAGACCGGACTTCACCCTCGAAGGGGACTCCTCCGGCACTCAGAGAAGTCCCGACGACGCCGAAGCATGCTGGGGCCAGGTTCCCATCCTGGCCCCGCTTCCCGAATTACAGGGCAGGAGGAGGCGTTTGAAACGCCTCCTGCGCACCGACTCGTCGCCTGCGGAGGAGGGAGCCCCACGGCTCCTCCTGACCCGCTCGTCGGCCTCCTTCTGGGACATGACTGTCTCGCAGAAGGAGGCGACCGCCGACAAGACCTGTCGCTCCGTACCATCGCAAGTGCGAGGCTCGGAAGCGACAGGTCTCCACCGATGGCGGATGCCAAGTCGCAACGCTGCGCTGCCCATCTCGGGCACACCTCTAGGGTGTGCTGGGCAGAGTCCACCGCAGCGCCACAATCATGGCACCGCTCATCAGCCTCCCGTCGGGCCGTCCGACACAGGTAGTCCCCGAAGCAGCCATGCCCCGTGAACACCTGCGCCAGACGGAAGGTGAGAGGTTTGCGCTTCCTGAGCATCCAACGCTCCAGGACCGGGCGCAGAGCACCCGTTGTACGTAGACCGTACGGGTGATGCGCCAGGTCCTCCTCCCACCTCCGGCATAGTGCTGCCTCACCTAACCGACGGATCCGCCGGACCTCTTCTGGCAGAGGGTTCTCTCCGAGGGCCCTCCTATCCGGAGACATAGTCGGACACCTCGGCTAGAACCCCCGCCACGAGCTCCCACGGCGGATCGCCGGCAAGCGCAGTAGCTGCCGCCCACGAGACCGTACAGTACCCCGGATGACCCTGATCGCGGCAATCCGCTGCGCCCTGCGCAGCTGTGCGCGATTGCCGCGAGACAGGTCACCCGCCCAGATGGGGGCACCGTACGTGGCCATACTCCGACAGACCCCAGAGTACAGCCTCCTGCACACCGCGCTGGGTCCTCCGAGGTTCGGGAGGAGACTTCCCAGCGCGGCTGCCGTCCTCAGGACCTTCGGCCTCAACTGTTCAAAGTGGGGTCCGAAGGTCCATCCTCCATCGAGGGTGAGTCCCAGGTACTTCATCTGGGAACTCACCTCACTCTTCTCCTCCTATGAGGAGGGTGGCACCCGGAGGGGTCCTTTACGTCCGGTCCTGCGGAAGAGGAGGGCTTCGGTCTTCTCCAGTTTTACCCGAAGCCCTAACCTCTTTATGCGGCTGACCACGAGGCCTACTCCGACCTCGGCCAGCCGCGCCGCCTCCTTATACGCCTTTCCCGGGAATATACGAGGGTGTCATCTGCATAGCAGATGACACCCTCGTCCATCCCGGGAGGAGACGGTTCCGCAGGACCCAGTCGCAGCCGATGTCCCACAGAATCGGCCCCAACACCGATCCTTGTGGGACACCGCGCTCGGCTTTTCTCCACCTGACTGACCCTCCGGTCCTCGAATGCCACCCTCCTCTGGGAGAGGTAGGCGCCCAACAGCCTCCTGAGATACAGGGGCACTCCGAAATATACGAGTGCCGCCTGTATCACCGCATGAGGGAGGCTGTTGAAGGCATTGGCGATGTCCAGTGACACCGCCAACACTACCTCTCCCTGACGCCCCGCCTCTTCCGTCACCGCCCGCAGGCGTCGGAGGGCGTCGACGGTCGACCGGCGGGCCCGGAACCCGAATTGAAACTCATAGAGTTTCGGGCGAACCTTCCTCCATATGCCGGACGAGGCGGCGAGCCACGACCCTCTCCAGGGCCTTGCCAGCCTCGTCCAGCAACACAACCGGTCGAACCGCCGAAGCCGAGTCCGGGGGCCGACTGTCCTTCGGGAGAAGGCACAGCCGACCCTCTTTCCAGACCCTCGGGAACTGCCCCGACCGCAGACAGCGGTCGAACAGCTCCCGAAGGGCCTGACCGAGGTGCACGAGGGAAAGGGCCAAAACCTTCCGTGCACCCCGTCCGACCCGGTGCCCTCCGCCTACTCTGGAGGCAGGTCAGAACTGCCTCCATTTCGGTATCCGTGACGGGTGGTGGCGGGACGTCTTCGACGTCCGGCGTCTGCCGAGCCATCCTGGGGGGAGTGAAACCCGCAGGGGCGTCGGGGAAGAGTTCCCCGACTATCCTCCCCAGGAGCTCTGGCTGGAGCACTCCGGTGAGAGGGGCCGACCGGGTGCGGAATTTCTCCCGCACCCTTTATACGGTCGGCCCCAAGGGTCTCTCTCGAGACCCTTCACCATCTCCAGCCAGGCAGTCTCCTTGGCTCGGCAGATGGCCAGCTGCAGGATCTTCTTTTCTCCACGTAGACCCTGTACAGCCGACCATCTCTCTCCACATCCTGGGGTCGGCGCCGCCTGCTTCGGGTGTACGCCCTACGGGCCCCGTTGCAGGCGACGCGGAGGTCGGCAATCTCTGTCGACCACCAGAAGACCGCCCGCCTAGGGGACGCCCAACGCGGGGCATGGCCGCTCTGCAGACGTTGTGTAAAACGTCGCAGAAGCGGCCAGCCGCATCGTCCACCCCGTAAAGAACCGTTCAACACATAGTGTGAACAGCTTTACAAAACAATTTATTAGTTCACCTGATGATAAGTGATTATGATAACAATTCAATACCTCACACAAACCCTACACATTCGCATCAATTCTCGTCTTAGGCTGTAGTTCTTTTCCTATCTTCTTTTAGCACACATTTTTTATTTAAGATATTACTTTAAAAACGTAATGTAGGCAGGACTTACTGTTGACTCTGGAAGGCACTGTCTCCTGAGATACAGGCACACACTATACCTAGTTCAAGAGACATAGCTCCTGTATATTGTAATATGTTTACTTGTGTGTTATAAATACATTTATTATTATTCTTGAATTTATTTTTAGACCTTAAGTAAAGTTTTTACAATATTATAAAAAGTAAAATACAATAAAATATATAAAATATAAAAACATTATGAAAACCTAACCTAGTGTGTGCTACGGGCAACCAAGCAGAGCCCAAGCAACCGGTGGTTAGGGCGACATAGAGAGAAACCTCCTGACGATGCGTGCCGTGTCCAGAATATGACCCTTGACCCAGCCATCTAGCGAAAGTTGATCGAGACTTTTCGCTATAAGACCGTTTGCAGACACGACTATCGAGACAATGAGCGTCGAATCCACATCCCACATGGTGGTCACCTCGTGAGCCAAGTCGAGGTACTTAGTGATTTTTTCCCTATCGGCCTTCACGAGGTTAGGTTAGTGGTAATATCGACGAGCACCACCTGTCGCGTTGATCGATCTGTCAGCACAATATCAGATTTATTGGCAACAATAGTCCTGTCTGTGATGAGAGATCGAACCCAATAAAGCGTTGCATGACCATTTTCGAGAACAGGCGCCGGTGTGTATTTCTAGTACGGCACCTCGGACTCCACAAGCTTGTATCGAAGAGCAATTTGCTGGTGATTAATTCTGAGTTATTATTATATAAGTAAAGATAGAAAGAGAGAAAGTTACTTTCCGTATATTAACGTAGGGGCAAGAGAGATAGATGCGAGCACATATTTTCTTTCTCTCATAGTCAGTCACGTATCGTATATCTAAGACACAGTGCAGGCCTATTGTCTCTATGGGTATCACACTGTAGGAGCGTGAATAAGCAATGTGCGCCCACATTCTTTCTCTCATGAACTCTTTTAATGAAAAATACTGTTTTTTCCAAGTTTACGTGACAATATTAAGGATATTTAATTGTCTATCATGGAGAATTTATTTCAGTTAGCTAGAGTTTTATCTTCCGAGATATTTAGACTCACTTAACCGACCATTTATTACTCTCACGGCTATATAACAAAAGACAATGCCATTAACATTGACTTAAAGAAGAGGCGCGTGAAGTTCTTACGCGCCTCTTCTTATTTATTTATTTATTTAATAAGATACACCAACAGCATAACACAAGCATACATTGTTGTAATAATCAAGTTTACAAACTAAGTCCTGTTGTGTATGCCAATTACAGGTGTACACAACATTCGCTATAAAGAAACGTAACGATTTTATTATTAATACTTACAAAAATATTTTATTAAATGATAAAGTAACAGGAATATAACTACTAAATTAATTAAATTAGCCAAAATCACTGCACAATTTTTAACACTAAGGTGCGGAAGACCTTGCGTGAATTAGAAAAAATGTCAACCGACGTGGACTTAGTGTTAAGAAGGTTATATGTAGCGGAAATCCTTGGCAAGGGCGAGTGTGACAGAAGGTTGGCTTTAGATTGCGGCACATCAAAAATCCTACAACAACGACTCCTTTGATATTTGAATGAAATTTCTTCCTTGTTGTACTAAAAATTGCGTCATAGTTATCGTTATATACCTAACGAACGTAATCTAACACGTTTAAACGTAACCAGTAACGTAGAGATATGAAGCCATTAACTGGAAACTTTCACGCCCCGAGGTGCCGTTTGCCAAAGTAAACACTAAATTCTACACGCCTAATAACAGTTGCAGCTGTTCGTCTAATTTAGTTATAATTTTGAAGGACGTGAGGCATTTCATATGACTTACATATTCCATCAACGTAAATTTAAGTTAGTATTATTCATCACGCACTCGGCGGTGAAGGAGAACATCGTGAGGAAACCAAATGTGTTAGAAATTTTTTACAAGTCTGCCAATCCAGCGTGGAGGCGCGTTTTTTTAACCCTAAACATAGCAATGTATATGTAAAGTACAGATATAAAATCTATTTACTAAAATTTATTCTTTAATCGTATTTTATAATAATTATTCTAATGTTTAATGTCACAATTGTCAGTGTCGTGACATTTATAATTATAAAAGAGATGGAGTTGGAATAAGGACTTTTTTTAGAATGCTAACAATATTTTTTTTTCGAAAATATATTTAAAATCCTTGTTAACCATTCCAAATAAGCTTAGGCTTGTTAGCACGTACGTTACGTGCTTAGTACGTGTACGTTACGTACTTAGTACGTATAGCACTGTATAGAATAGTGTACACCTTGGTTTTCCAAAATACGTATTTTTATCACGATTTTTTAATGTATTTTTTGAATATACATTTTTTTTTCTGTTCTTCAAAAAACAATCTTGCCACGATAAGGGTTAATGAACAAACTACATAGGTTTGCTAGAGAAGCTAACCTTATCTGCTTCACCGGATTGAGAGGTGGTATAGCTCTTAGGTTGCATAGCTGGAACCTCTATAACTAGTAACTCGACACAGGGCTTCCCCCGGTGCGGGGTGGACGGTTTGTCGCCCAGGGAAAACATATTGGACGATTCAAAGTAGATTCTCGATCTCTATTGAATAAAGATATTTTGACTTTGACTTTGACCGATTCCCACACATCCCTCCGGGCCCACCCAGGGTTCCGGAGGATGGTCCGTAAAAAGGATTCCCCCGCGTAAAAAAATAGGGGTGGACAGTTACTGTGTATCTATCACATTAAAAAAGAATCTTCAAAATCGGTTCACGCAGTCCAAAGTTCTGACGAACATAAAAAAAGTACAGTCGAATTGACCTTCTTTCTTGAGGTCGGTTAAAATTAATAATAATAATAATAATAAATCATTTATTCGTCACCATAATCCACAGTAGTTACTTAAGATAATTATATAATTATAAACATATACACATTTGGAACAAGCGACATAATAACAGAAAGATTATGGTGGATTGACACTTGAACTAGGACGGATCCTGTGTCTCAAGTAATCAACCCTCCACCCCTTTACATTATTAAAGGTAGTGTACATAGTTAGTTAAAACACAATTTTAAGTTAATTCGTTTTGGTGAAGTATGAATTTATATGTGTATAAAAACATGTAACAGGAATATATGATTGTTTTGTAGTATGTGATTTTGTGTGTGTGCGTGCGTGTGTGTGTGTGCGTATGGTATGTAGATGTGTAGAATATTGCTAATTATTTAATTTTTAATATATTTTCAGTTTCAGAGTAACCAAGTTTCATCAAACCTTTTCTGATTACTATTTTTAGTTGCCTTCTATTTAGTTTAAGGATTTGATTTAAATCGTTGAAATATCTGTATAAGAATGGTGACATGTAATATGATTGTCGTCTAGCGAACATCGTGTTGAAATTGGGAACAGAACTCCTAACCCGTCTTTTATTTTGGGACAATTGTGACAGGTCTATGTTAATTCACAATTAATGCTTTTGATTTGACAGTTTTAATAATAATATTATCTTATTAATCTACTTGTTTGTTATTAGTCATTGCTTATATTATTTTATTTTGTAAATGTATCATTGTTATTTGAAATATGTAAATTGAAGCATTCTTATGTAAGTAATAAACAAATGAATGGATTATGAACACATTAACCGTTAACGGGTACAGAAAGAACATTTTAAATCGTTCTCTCGTTCACTTCGCAAATACCTCAAAGCCTGAAGACGAAGGTCTTCAACCAGTGCGTCCTCCCAGTTATGAGCTATGGTGCAGAGACTTGGACTCTGACCTGGCTGGTCCACAAATTGAAAGTCGCACAACGAGCGATGGAAAGGGCTATGCTCGGCATTTCTCTAAGGGATAGAATCCGAAACGAAGAAATTCGACTGAGAACAAAGGTAGTCGACATAGCTCTTAAAATAAGCAAGTTGAAGTGGCAGTGGGCCGGCCACATCTGCCGAGTCAGTGATGGTAGATGGGGGAGGAAAGTCTTGGAATGGAGGCCGCGCTTGGGTCGAAGAAGTGTAGGGCGCCCTCCCTCCAGATGGACCGACGACCTTGTAAGGATAGCCGGAAGTGGCTGGATGCGGAAAGTGGAGGATCGTATCTGGTGGAAGGCATTAGGGAAGGCCTATCTCCAGCAGTGGGCAGACACAGGCTGATGATGATGATGATGATGAAATCGTTCTGATTAACTAAATACGTCCATTTAATTGTATTTACATGATAATTAAGCCGTAAATTAGTGCGCTACTATTAATTAATTAAATCTGACGTTTACTGGAAGCCTGCTTCCAAGTTTAAGGGAAAACGTTAATCAATCAATTGCCGTAGCATGTTCTGTTCTATACGGCGAACCATTTCAAACATTCTAATATAAAGGAACAGGAAAACCCATGATGCTGATAATATCAACATACAAAAATAAATTAAGCTTCCTTTAACCAACTTTAAAAAGAGACGATGCTCGTCAATTCGTCCTTTCTATAAAATATTTCTATGATTGTTTGTGCACTTTTTTAAAAAAAAAAAGAAAGATAACAATTTTTTTTTCAGAAATATTACTAATACCATACCCTAAACCATTACACAAGCAAGCGCGAAGTCATCCCCCATTACCCAGGTTGGCCAGCACGGGGGACAACTGCTACTCCGGTCGTGGGTACCGCTTCTGCGGAATTGAAGGTCTTTTATGACTTGTATCAACTCAATACTGTGGTTTTCTAGGCCCCGTTCTAGCCACCGGGTTTGAGAGGTGGCAGAGCTCTTGGGTAACTTAGCCTGGACCTCTATTGAGAGCTACACGACGGGGAGGTCCCCGAAACGTCCTCCTTTTATTTCCGAATTATCGTAGGAATATACAAACTAACCATACTGAAAAAAACAAAGAAAAAGATAATTATTATACTTATTTATATATTATTTACATGTATATATATATATAGAAATTATCAAAAGAAAAATCATTATGATACGAAGATAAATACTTACCAGCTTGAATAATCTCTGACCCCCTCTAGTCAGAGAAACAAATAGAATTTCCGTGAAAGGGCGAAAACATGCCCTTTTCGGGCCCTTAAAAAAAAAACCTAACCATACTACTCTTGAATCCTTTCCAATAATAAACGAATCATCAAAATCGGTTGGCGTAGTATTGAATTATTAATTGGAGGACTTATACGGTTATCTTATGGAAGCCACTGTCAAGCTTTCAAATAAAAAAAGAATCATCAAAATCGCTTCACTCAGTCGAAAGTTATGAGGTAACAAACATAACAGGCGAGTTAAAAACCTCCTCCGTTTTTTGAAGTAGGTTAAAATATCGTGCTGTAACTATAACGACAGCGTAATGTATTATTATTTATTCAGTGTACACGATCTATGAGTAACATTGGAATAATAAGGACGTATTAATTAGTACAATCTGACGATGTCGCATACGAGAAACTCCGCAACCCCTGAGAATTGAGCCAACAATGTGATATTGTGATATTATCAATTTCAATTGAACTTAGTACAATGCTTTTGTAAACATTGTTCTTGTTCATCCCTTATTTTACAGCTGAAAGATTAGGTAAATGTGAACGTAGATAACTCGGTTATAACACTAAAATGTTTCTTGTTTGGTTAAATTTACAGTATATATATTTATTTTTCAACCAACTTCAAAAAGGAGGACGTTCTCAATTTGTTTGTATTTTTTTTTGTTTGTTATATCATAACTTTCGACTGGGTGAACCGATTTTGATGATTCCTTTTTTGTTTGAAAGCTCTGTTTTCCTTAGAGCATATTAGCTTAGACCATTTAGATTTAATCAATAAATAGCTCGAACCACGACTCGGCCCCTCTTCGGCCCCCTCGCACCGGAATGCTTACGCGTAACAGAGTAACCGTCCAAGGTTACCCCTCACCGGGGTCTTGTGTAGTTTAGGCTAAGCGACCTAAGAGCTATGCCACCTCTCAATCCGGTGAAGCAGTAAAGGCCAGCCTCTCTGGCCAACTGTGTAGTTCGTCAAAAAAAAAAGTTTGAAAGCTCGTGTGTTCCAAGTGGTACCGTTTAAAATAAAATTTAATTAAATTCTGACTAATGGAATCTATGATAAAATAATTTAAGTGTTAAATTTGCATCAAGTATGTGCGCCATAAATGGACGATGACTTAATATCATGTCGACGGAATTTAATTTTTTAATGGACAGGATGTACTTTGTAAGTTTGGTTAGGTTCTAATTAATTCTATTTCGTAATACGTCCTACGATAATTTGGAAATACAGACAGTGCGTAAGCGCGTAATACCGTTTTACATTTTATTCGATTTGAAGTCGGTTTTTGCTTATGAATATACTTGCTAATGGAACTGTTATACCATAAATATTGTACTTACTAAGATTACCATTACCTAATATACAGTAAAAAACTTTGAACCGCAATTTAGTGAAATGTACATTTGCTAGTCTCGAGTAGGCTTGCAACAATTGAATAAGAATAAGACTACGGTATCCCCTGCCTGTCGTAGAAGGCGACTAAAAGGGGCCTCGGGTTCACTGGGCGACAAGGGTGGGGGCCTTTGTCGTCCGCCAAGGTGGACCCGGGCAGAAGGCGACATCGGCTGGCCCGTGTCGCCTTGCACTGCGAGGGCAGAGGGGAGGGAGGAACCTCCCCTCGGGACGTGCTCTCCTTGAGCACAGTGCAGAGGGGCTCCGGTGCGTTCCTCTGGAGATCCCGGAGCCCCTCGTCATGAACCGAGGAAAGGGCCACTGGGAGGTTTTAGTGGGTAAAACCCCACATAACCGCCGCCTTCCCCCCAGAAGGCGGGGTATCTTTTTGAAGATTTCCTCCTCGTAAACAAAAAAAAAAAGGTTTGCTACAAACTTCAGCACTAATTAGTTTATTTATTACACCAACACAATGAACATTTTTAACAAACAATACGTAAAACAGTGAAAAGTTGTGAAGTGAATGCCATCGCAGTTATAGGCGTAGACTGCAAGCAATTTATTGGCGAGTGACAATGTTAAGATAAAAATAAAAAAAAAACAAAAGTAAAAATAAAACTAAATTTGAAATTAAAAATTAACTAATAAAAAATTTGCTGATAAAAAATTAACTAATAAAAAATTAACTTATAAAAAAAACTATTTATAGATTAGTGATTGTTTATACATACTTATACTAGGAAAAAGAGGTCGATATCGTCCGTTTTGATAAAGAGTTGAATTCTATACTAATTCTATTTAAGGGCGCATTCTTACCTAGGTTCGATCTGAATAAACTTCGTTCGATCTCAACAATTGGTATCGAGAAGGTCTAGGTAACCGTGACGGTACAGTAAAAGCTACGGCGGAGAGAAGCTCGGGGTGTCAAAATGCCATTTGCAACTTTTTTTTTTTTATTATTCTTATATTGCAACCACAGACCTGTGTCCGTGCTCTTTTCCAATACACTTAAATTGTTTACTCTGCATTTGTTAAAAGTGCCACTTCTACAGTTACTATTTTCCTTATTTTTTTTTATATATATATATAATGCCTGAATTTGGAGGTGGCCAGAGATCTGGTTCACGCGTCGCAGACGCCCTGTTGCATTTGCATCTTTATAGAGTCTACCTTACTATATTCAGCCTAGACTGTCAATTTATCTAGTAAATTGCCTAGAGCTAAAAATTACAAACCATTTGAAGAGATATAAGCGCGAACCAACTTGGGGGCAATATTCTCCAATAAATAGATTGCTGAGAACTTTTAATTCTATTCATAAGTGTTACCAGCTTAAAAATTCGCCAACAATCTGACGTGGACATTTTTACAAATAGGTTACATAATTTTTAAACAAACACACAACATGCATTTCATCATATCTAGTTTACGATAGAGTTTTTTGTTATTTTTTTTATTTTTTTTAAATTATATTTCGGGTTGTTTTCTTTTATGGTTATGGCCATAAATAAATTTGATATTAATTGATAGTCTGGGACTCCCTCAAACCTGAACGAAGCGCTTTGCTTCGTCTTTCATTCTTCGTACAGCAAAGGACAGGAATAGTTCCGCGTCTGTCTTTCCTTCCGATTACAATATGGGTATTTTCAAGAGTTGAGTGAATAGGCATTTACTAAGCTAGTGGGCCTTACCATCCAGGAATGCATTTCCACTTAACATCAGGTGGGATTGTAGTCAAGCACTTGCTTAGAAAGTATAAAAGAAAATATTTTAGTGCTACGTTAAATAAGTTATAAATAGACAGATAGATAGAGCTTTAGCGTTCACAACAAACAAATTACAGTACTAGTGTTAATGTACGTTTTTCAATTTGTTGTATAGTTGTTAATGTTGAATAACTGTGCCCCGCGGTGTTACTCGTGATTAAAAACCAAAAAAAAGTAGCCTTAGTTACTCCTTATGACATCAGCTATCTGACGGCAAAAGTCCCGTCACAATCAGTCCAGCTGTTCCAGAGATTAGCCGGAAGAAACAGACAAAAATTGTAAAAAAATGTTTTTTGGTATACTTACCACGAATAAATTTATATGAATGAAGTAACAAGCTGTTACTTTTATATTATAAAGAGACACTTTAGTTTTATTTATTTGTATATATTTTTTTTTAATGAAAAAAAAAGTGGCAAAGAGCATACGGCTCTCTTTATTTTAAGTGATCACCGTCGTCCATGAACATACACAGCACCAGAGGAGCTGTAGGTGCGTTGCCGGCCTTTGAGATAGGAGTAGGCTCGTTTCTTGAAGGTCCCCAAATCGTAAACGTTCGGAAACACCGCTGGTGGCAGTTGATTCCACAACAGTTTTTTTATTTTTTTTAAAAAAGAAAGCTAGCAATATTTTTTTTCGGAAATATTACTAACAATCTTATTAACCATTCCGACTAAGCTTAAGCTTGTGCTAGGACATGGCAATAGTCGTATGGTGGATTCGAACCCACGACCTTACGATTCGCAGGCCGTACCCTAAACCATTGACACACACATTGACGCTTCTAAATTTTAACAGTGCGTGGGAGAAAGTTTTTGAATGAATTAAAAAACAATTGTCCTAACAACATTTTTGTCGATTCGAACAGACACTAATTGCTTGCTTTACAATTAACGACGGTAAGGGTAGGTAAACATTAACTGGTTGTTTACCGGCATCCGACGCGGACGGCATTGATTGCAACAACTCTGCGGTGTTACCAATTAGGTCTCTTCCGTCAGCTTTTATTCGAGTAAATAAAATTAGTCGCCCCCGTTGGTGACGAAGGGTTCAGTGTTACTTGGTCTACAGTTACAATTTAATAATAATAATAAGCTCTCTAGTACTGGTATCATCCCTGAACACTTCCATTATGAAAATTAGTTACTTAAAGTTACTTTATAATACACTGCTGGGCATAGGTCTTCTTTGTAAAGACAGTACAATGGCATAGTTCGCCACGCGGCGCTATTGCGGATTGGCAGACTTCACATGGTTTAAATTTTTCATAATACATGTAGCCGCCGAGCGAGTCACATCAGCACATAAAATTTCAACAACTAATTTTATTGGTGCCGGCACAGGGGTTCAAACTCTGGTTGGTAGCGTACTATATAACACAAGGCGACCGCCCGGACACAGCTACATACATCACCATGCAAAAGGATTATTATTATTATTATAAACTTTAAATTGTTACCAGATTTAAAAAACAAAATCTTTGGAAAAGTTTGCCAGCTATTTCATAAATGAGGTGCTTTGCTACTTTTTGCGATAAGGATTTTTTTTCTTTATCTGGAAACGACACATGAAAGAAATGGTCCGATACGATTTAGGTCGATTTATCTTTTTTATGGCCGGTAGAATTAAACGTTTTTCTTTAAGTGTAAACCGATGACTTTTAGGTGATTTCGATAAATTCTATTTGATTATCCGTTAAATAGCAACCGACAGAGTCGTGGTTCGGCCCTCTCGGACGCCCACGGATCGGGATGCTTACGCGTAACATAGTAACCGCCCAAGCCGCGGTTACCCCTCACCGGGGGGACCGCTATGCTATAACATAAAAAAATAATTGTCCTAACAACATTTTTGTCGTTTCGAACAGACACTAATTGCTTGCTTTATAATTAACGACGGTAAGGGTAGGTAAACATTAACTGGCTGTTTTGTTTAATTCCGGCATCCGACGCGGACGGCATTGATTGCAACATCTCTGCGGTGTTACCAATTAGGTCTCTTCCGTCAGCTTTATTCGAGTAAATAAAATTCGCCCCAGTTGGTGACGAAGGGTTCAGTGTTACTTGGTCTACAGTTACAATTTAATAATAATAATAAGCTTTCCAGTACTGGTATCATCCCTGAACACTTCCATTATGAAAATTAGTTACTTAAAGTTACTTTATAGATATAATACACTGCTGGGCACAGGCCTTCTCTGTAAAGAGAGTATAAGGGCATAGTCCACCACGCGGCCCTAGTGCGGATTGGTAGACTTCACATGCCTTAGAAAAATTTTCTAAGACATGTAGGTTTCCTCACGATGTTTTCCTTCACCGCCGAGCGCGTGTTAATCAGCACATAAAATTGTAACAACAAATTTATTGGTGCCGGCACCGGGGATCGAACTCGGGTTGCTAGCGTACTATGCGACAAGAGCCAACCGCCCGGACACTGAGCTACCACGGCTCACAAAATACTTTACCATATAAATCAACGAATAAAATTTATACTGGTACATTGAAAGCTCTATGGACCAGTCCGATACCTAAACGAAATCGGTTCCCTTGAAATGACCCTTGAAGAGGTTTTTCAATTCAATAACGACCAATATATCTTCTTAATAGTTATTCTTCTTGACCGTCTGCGGTGTGGAGTGATATTATAACAACATTTTGGTCAGCAAATGCTACATTGAGCTTTCGTTTTCGACTTCTTAAGTACACAAGTATATTTACGAGTAAAAACAAAAATTACGAGTAAAATCAGAACCTTTTTTTTTTGTTGACGGGGAGGAAATCTTCACAAAGATACCCCGCCTTCTGAGGGGAAGGTTATGTGTGGTTCTTACCCACTAAAACCTACCCGGTGGCCCTTTCCTCGGTGCATGACTAGGTGCTCCGGGATCTCACGTGGAACGGAGCCCCTCTGCACTGTGCTCAAGGAGAGCACGTCCCGGGAGGGAGGTTACTCCCTTCCCCTAAGAATTAATCAGAACCTAACCAAACTTTCATCAAACTACTCTTGGCATCCTTACCAATAAAAATGGTTCATCGAAATCGGTTGGCGTGATATTGACTTATTGATACATTTGTGGCGCACAAAATAGATGAAAATTTATAACTTATATGATTTTCTCATGGACGCTATTGTCAGAATTAAATAAGACACGGGAAGCTGTAACTTTTAAATATAATTAGTATCATCATAATCGGGTCATGCAGTCGAAAGTTATGAGGTCAAAACATAAATAAAACATACAGACGAATTGAGAACTTCCTCTTTTTTGAAGTCGGTTGAAAAATGAAGACAACAGTGAAGACGCTCACAGGCCTGCCAATAACCAAAATAACCAAAGCCATGAAGATCGCCGAGGACACGTGGAAGTTTGTCGTTAAGGCGAGAGGTTAACATTTCGTGCTAGACCTTCGACATCATCATTAATTAATTCATTCACTCATTCATTCATTCAAGGCAAAGCCAAATTGGCCTCCAAAAAACCTGGCATACTCAGTAGAGCGAGACAGTATTTCACGCCTGCCCACCGTCTGCATTTACCATGGGGAGTGTTCTGACGAATTGTTCGGAATCATCCCAGCTACCGATTTCCATTACCGCACATCTCGGCAGAATTCCAAATTCCACTGCCACCATCTTGATGGTTGGCGTTCAACGACTGTACGTTTTACGCGTAACTTTCTCCCACGCACTGCCAACTTGTGGAATCAACTGTCGCCAGCGGTGTTTCCGAACGTTTACGATTTAGGGACTTACAAGAAACGACCCCATTCCTATCTCAAAGGTCGGCAACGCACCTACAGCTCCTCTGGTGCTGTGGATGTTCATAGGCGACGGTGATCACTTAAAATTAGGCCACAAAAATTTGCCACTTTTCATAAAAAAATCATTCTTCATTCATTCATTCATTCATGAAGGGAACGACCGACAAGAAGAAGCAGAAATAAAAAAAACTCTTGATAAAATTTCTGCCGTTTGGAATCTGATAAGATTGGTGAGTATCAGATCGGCTCTGGCTCCAATCGTTTCATTTGGGGTTAAAGAAACTTTATTAAGAACTAAAGAATTTTTCAATTCACTTATGAGTCTAAAATATTATATGTAGTTACAGAATTGGGGGTAATCGTTAAAACTAAACAAAATCAAAAGCAATATCTATTGCCGGCAGTAAACTCGCATAAATACAAAGAGTAAGCGCAACTGGATGTGGCTCAAGAACATAATTCAAAGTAATTTATTTTATTTATTTTTTCTATTTTTAATGTTGTTTTATAATGGTAATATATATGTATATAAAATCAATATATATATATTTAAATTCATTAGTCCATTTGTTTGAAGAGTCTTTTAAATACGGCTGATGGCATTCGCGGAAGGTTTAGTGGATAGGGGCTGCCCAGGCCGAGTCCCACACATCCTTCCGGGCCCACCCAGTGTACCGGAGGATGGTCTATAAAGAGATTGCCCCGCGTGAACAAAAAAGAAAAAAAAGGAGTCTCTTAAATATGTGTGTGCATTTGAATTGTCTCATTTCAGTAAATCATGGCAGTGAAGCCGCGTTATGGTTATTTAAATCCATTGTCTTCTCTCGCCAGTCAATCTCGCAATGGTTTGCTAAATTTTAACTAGTTAATTTAACTATACTATGCGCCGAGGAAGGGCCACCGGGGGTTTAGTGAGCAAGAACCCCACATAACCTCGTCTTCCCTCAGAAGGCAGGGTATCCTCTTGAAGATTTCCCCACCCGCTAACAAAAAAAAAGTTCTACACAAACATGTTTTATTTCAAGCTAACCCGTCAGTAGGTGTTTTTTCCAGATTTTCTACTATTGGAAGAGAATTCTGATATCGCTTTGGTGGCAGAATTCCCATGATTTCCCAAGGGACTCGTATTTCATGTTGTGATAACTATTGGAATAGAGGACTATTGGTAGATTATGATTGCTGCCTAAAATAAGCTGTCGGCGGTAGGTACGGTCATCTCTTTTAATACACTATGTGTGGACCAAGATTAATACTTCTCAGTATACTTTTAATTAAGCCTGTTGGGTGGATAGCACTTGCTTTGAACGTATAAGCAAAAGATATACTATAGTAGAACCTATATTAAGATTTAGCTCGATGGCTTTTTATCATATATAAATATACTAAAAATAAGGATGTCAAATGGACACATACTATGATATACACAGCAAATATCCATCAAGCAGAATATTAATAATTATAAGCATAGAAAAACCATTATATTTTAAAAGAGTTTCGTGTTTTACCACTATTTAAAAAATGAAATATGAACGTATTCAATGGATATGTAGCGCCTGTTAAAACATAATAGCAAAATATTAATATGTTAAGTGTTGCTGTTTATCTATGTTGCTGCATATTTACGATTGGGGAAAAGGTTCAGGGAGACGGGGATTAAACCTCCCCCCTGTGCCTTCGCAGTTCAAGGCGACACAGGTCAGCCGATGTCCCGGGTCCACCCTTGTCTCTCTCTGGGCTCCTTTTAGTCGCCTTCTAAGACAGGCAGGGGTACCGTAGTCTTATTCACGAGCCCAGAACTACAGGGCTGGCATCCTTCTATATGAGATTGTCATCTCGCAAAAATTATAAATGGTATGTACAAAAAAAAATACAATAGTGTTCTAATCTAATAACTACCTTAGCATCATAAATCAGTTCGGCAAAATAAAGCGTAGCACATGCTACACGCGAAAATCTAATTATCAATTTGATAATTAATGAGTCTACAGCCTGACGCTGCGGGCTATTACCGTGGGTAAAGTTTTAATATCAAAATTAAAAGTAATTACGACAAACAAGTCGTTACTCTCATTAAATTAAGTGTCGTAGCGGTGGGCTTGTACTAAATTTGTACCATGCCAATATGATTGACATGTTATGCATTTTTAATGTGACATTGGTGTCTTTTCATCTTCTCTTCTCTTCACTTTGGAATAGTTTGCCAATTGATATTAGGAAGGCTTCGTCAACTAATGTCTTTAAATCGCGTGTATCTGAATACTTTCTACTCAAACAATGAAAAATTACAAACTGGTATATCTAAATTGTCCTTCATGTATTCCGTGTATATTTTAAAATGTATTTATTATTTATTATGTATAATATTTATATGTAAATGTAAATTTATTTATCTATATATTATATTTAAAATGCTAAATAGCATTAAGTTCTCCTTGTACATATACTTTGGTGCAATAAAGTATTTATCTATCTAATTCTTCTTTACGAATGATATAGAATCTTGTATTTTGCTTCCGTACCCAAAATTTAACTGTTAAACAAGCCATACGTCGTACTTTATTTCTGACATTAACTTCAGCCCGATATGTTTTTGCATCAATGATAAGAATGATATTGTTTCTACTGATATGTACATGGGTGTAGGTAATGATCTTCTCCCGCTCGAGAAGAGAATGAATACGGAGAGAAATGTTATGAATAATTTAATATATTGTGAGAGTTGATGTAATTTTATTGTTTAAATCAAATAAAGCAAAATCTAACCTAGCGAAGAGGGCTGGGTACGCTAGTTATTGTATAAAATTGAAGTTAAAGTTACAGCCTTTATATATGTCCCACTGATGGGCGCAAGCCTTCTCTGTAAAGAGAGTATAAGGGCATAGTCCACCACGCGGCCCTAATGCGGATTGGCAGACTTCACATGCCGTAGAAAAATTTTCTAAAAACATGTAGGTTTCCTCACGATGTTTTCCTTTACCGCAGAGCGCGTGGTAAATCAGCACATAAAATTGCAATAACAAATTATTAGTACTGGCACCGGGAATCGAACTGGGGTTGCTAGCGTACTACGCAACTTGAGCCAACCGCACGGACATTGAGCTACCACGACTCTAGTTAGTTATTGTATAAATGAAATTAAATCTGTGTAGTCCTGTAAAAAATCTCCCCTCCAAGCTTATGATTAATGTTTTTACTTAGGTCTTTTCATTACAACCGACAACACATTTTTCACACGAATGCTCAAAGTGCCCCTCGGGTAAGAGAGATAACATTTATTTTTGGACGATTTTATGGTCTAATATGCGGAGCAAGATAGCGAAGCTAGAAATGAGCTTATGGTCGTGGTTTCGAATCCTAAGTTGGATAAAATGCAGACATTGATTGTTATCTGTTAGTAAGTGACTGAAATATTTATTATTGATATTATTAATTATTCTACAAAATCAACAGCTTATGAATTTGTATGGCCACATATACCGCAGGCCGTCTGACTATTTCGGAAATAGATGTACAAGGCCCAAGACCCAGTGGCAGGCCCAAGAAACGCTGGCTGGACGTTGTCAAAGCGGACATGTTCTTTTTTTTTATCGTTTAAAGGGGCATATTTTCGCCCTTTCCGGGAAATTCTTTTTGTTTCTCTGACTAGAAGGGGTCAGATATTGTTCAAACTAGTATATTTGTCTTCGTGTCTTAATGAGTTTTCTTCTTGGTAATTTCTATATTCTAAGTATATATATGTAAATAATATATATAAAAGTATAATATTTATCTTTTCTTTGTTTTTCTTTATTTTTCTTTTCTATACACAATATCTTCATTTATTTTCAAAAAATCAAAATCACATAATAAAAGCGGACATGTTAGTGAACCACCTAACAAACGAGGATGCCGAAGACCGGGCAAAGTGGTGGAGACTAAGTAGGTAAGCGGACCCTGGCTGTAGGCCGGGAAAACGCAGGCAGGAGAAGAAGAACAGCTTAGGAATTATAATAAATATTTCGGTCACGTATTCAGGATCTAAGCTTTTATAGATTTACATTAAATAAAACATTTTTTTTCAGTGTTAACTAAGGATTTTTTTTAAAAAAAAGAAAGCTAGTAATATTTTTTTTTTTAGAAATATTACTAACAATCTTGTTAACCATTCCAACTAAGCTTAAGCTTGTGCTAGGACATGGTTCACGGCAATAGGCGAATGGTGGATTCGAACCCACGACCTTACGATTCGCAGGCCGTACCCTAAACCATTAGGCTATTGACACTTTAAACGCTGTAAACCAATTAATAGGAAGTAAAAATTGTATCTGCATTACAGTTTGCGAGTGTATGTGTGTTTGTGTATATCCGTGTCCTGTATCACAAATATATAATTAGACATAGACATAGACATTTATTTATTGGCATCACAATACAAAAACACATCACAGACTGAATATAACACACATTAAAAAAGAATGAAAAATAGACAAAACACAGTTAAAGCTACACGGACAAATAATACAAAACATATGATGCCAATATCGGACATCGTCTCAGCATATGCTGTCACAAGGATGCGACAGCGCTGATTTTCAGCGGTGCCCGGGACTACCTAAAGACGTGCGCGCGCAATACTACTTTTATATGGAATATTATTATACAGACAGTAAGAGTATAATAAATATGATACATAAATAAAACAGTTATGAGATTAAAATATATTTTATACAATAAAATAATAGATGAAAAAAAATATATAAATATTATTGAGTCAAAAATAAACTAAAATAAATAATATGATAATTAAACGTATAAAGTTTAAATTATATAATTAAATATTGAAAATATTGGAAACAACAAGCCACCGATGTCGCGGGGATATTATCTTTTTGTATCTTTAACATCAGGTATTTTAATTTATTTTTAAATGCGTTTACAGATTTACTCTCTCTTATGGGCGGTGGCAAATTATTCCAACACTTGGTGGCCAAGTATCTGAAACTGCCGCGGAACGCAGCAGATCGGTGTAGCGGAATTAACCCAAGTAATGCCATCAGTCAAAGTCTGTATGACAAAATTTTTGAATTTTAATTTTGTTCGACAAAAGGGGTCTACGCTTGAGAAATGGTTACGAATATGTGCTTAACACTCTGTTTACGACGGAATATTTTGCGTAATTAGCATTTGCTGGTGGTAAATAGAAAAGGTCAGTAGTTATAGTACGTTTTTTCGGAGTGCGAAAACTGTGATAAAATATGATAGACTAGTTTTCTCTAATCGTTAAAAAATTTAACACATAACGTAATACATAGAAATACATTATGTAGGTAGAAATCCAAATCCTTTTATAATAGATAGAATACACTCTTACGCGTCCCTTATTCAAGTGACGTTATCTCTGACGCCACGTATCGGTTGGCGGGCAACAATACACCTGTCGCCACATCTCCGTTCCGTTTTACAGTATCATTCTACACAGTTAGTCTTCTTTTCCTGTAAAAATAGTTCTTACTATATCAGTGTTTGATTGCGTATAAAAAGTTAACATACAGTACATGTACTAAATTATTTGTTTTACATTTTTTGTCCGTCTGTTTGATCCGGCTAATCTGTGGAACGGCTAGACCGATTTTGACGAGACTTTCACTGGCAGATAGCTGATGTAATAAGGAGTAACTAAGACTACTTTTAGAATTTTTTTTTTATAAATGACATTTTGCATAAAATGGGTACAGAAAAAGGACATCATTTTAAATCGCGGATAACACCGCGGGATGGGGCTAGTTTTAAAATTATAATGATTAAAATTAAAATACGCCTTGGAAGTTCACGGCAGTGTATCTTTATCCCTTAAGTCGAGTAATCCTTAGCGTATAATTGCTTTTAGGATTAACGACTTCAGTACGATTGGGTTCATTAAAATTCATCAAATGCCTTATTTAATATGGAAGATATGGTAATTCTTTCAAATATACTTTTTGCCTCGCATATTATAGATGTCGAACTATACGATTTATTTTAATGACGAACTACTGGATGGAAAAGACTTATTCTAATACTAGATATCTGCCCCACTTCAGCTTTGCACGTGTCATAACTCGAAGCATTTGAGTGGTACTTTACTCTCTCTCTCTCTCTTAGTAGCAATTTTCAGGCTTAAATTGCTTTTATCCAATCTTTTGTGCTCTTTGAGTATCACATCACTAGTTGGCTTAATCTACGTGAGAGGTACAATAGAAAGGGCATCAAACGATTCTACTGTTTCATTAATAATAACAAGGATTGTCCTATAGTCGAAATTTTAAAACCTAGGAATTGAAGCATCACACATAGTTTGCAACTCGTAACTTATTCGGTTAATCTAACAATTTCTTTTTTTTATGACGAACTACACAGATTGGCCAGAGAAGCTGGCCTTGACTGCTTCACTGGATTGAGAGGTGGCATAGCTCATAGGTCGCTTAGCCTGAACCTCTATTGCTAGTAACTCGACACAAGGGTCCCCCCGATAAGGGGTAACGGCTTGGACGGTTCTGAAGTTCTACATATTCATATATCGACCAGGACTTCGAGGTGGTGAGTCATCTCTTGCACCGCGGTATCCCGACCCCGTTTTGTACGGCGTATTTTGTTCCCTCATAACTTTGGACTGGAAGAACCGATTTTGATGATAAAAATAGAGACGAATTAAATCTCATTTTTTTTTAAGTCGATTGAAAAGGGCACGCATTAACGTATATGGGTCGTTGCATATGCTAGAGCTTTTTCGTATTAAAAATGTCTCTCTCGCACTTAAAACAAGTTCGCGCGTGTCACTTTAATTACTGTGACCCTTTGACGTTCTCAATGAGCGTGTCAACTCGAGTTTTATATAAAACTCCCGATAAAACCACTTGTAGCTCAATGTCAGAGGGATGCCACATTTAGTACAGAGCCTTTGTCGACAGCTAAAGTGGACACGGTGGGGGGGATTAACCTCCCGGGACGTGGCACAGTGCAGAGGGGCTCCAGTGCGTTCTACTGGAGATCCCGGAGAAACACCATGCACCGAGGAAGGGCACATGTTAGAAGTATGTACTGCTGACTCATAAATTAAAAAGTGGTTACTTGCACGAACAAACAGAAGACTTAAGAGAGTATAATTTGTGTATATATATATATATATATTTAGTGAGAATTCACTCACTCAACTACATGCAACACACACAACACACAAACACGCACACACAATATGATCACTAAGATCTATCAATTTTTATTTAAAAAAAAGATTATTTTTGAAACATTTGTGCACAGTGAATTGGAGAAGACACTGACACTTCTGAAACACAGGTCTATTAGTATGTAGCTCGGGAGTCAGGGACTTCAAAGATTTTGTGTATATTTTTGTATTTATGCGAAAATAAAGTTTATTATTATTATATATTATTTACTTCATAGGTATAAAGGAACGTTGATATATTTTTGTGTTACAAAAAATATATTTACAACGAAAGTAGGGATTAGGACTAACAAATGAAACGTGCCATGGATATTGCGCCAAGAGAAAATTGCAACGTAATCCCGGGGTTGCGTGCTGAACTTACAATGGAAAAACTAAGGAAACTTAAAATTGGTTCGGCTCTTTGCCGTTTGTTTTCATTCTCTACTAAAATATGAACAGAGCTGAACTCAGAGAGCTTTTTAGCTAACTTCCATTAAGAATTCTTAGTATATGTTATTAGTAAATGTAAAGAAAACTTGTTTATTCATGTATTAATACTATTGAAGACCTTTGTTATATCACTTTAACTATTATACTCGTGAGCAAAAATAAAGGGTCGGTTAAGAAAGCTTATTTTTTTTAACGACGAACTACACAGATTGGCCAGAGAAGCTGGCCTTGACTGCTTCACCGGATTGAGAGGTGGCATAGCTCTTAGTCTGAACCTCTAGTAGTACGAAGGCGAGAGGGCCGAACCACGAATCGGTCGGTAGCTATTTCACGGATATCTAAGGGACATTCGAAAAGCTAAACTATCTTTGAGTGCCACTTCGGGAAGCGTTGGCGCTGGGAGAAGAAGTGGCCGAAGAAACTCCAGCAACGCTCCTAGCATCTAAGGAGTGGGGCCTGCCCATAAAATAGCGGTAATGCGCGAGTATTATTCGCAAATTTATTTTAATTTAATTTTGCCGTTTGCAGAAACGACTATCGGGACAATGATCGTCGAATCCACATCCCACACGGCGGTCACCTCGTGAGCCAAATCGAGGTACTTAGTGATTTTTTCCCTTTCGGCTTTCACAAGGTTCTCGTCATGCGGGATGGTAATGTCGACGAGCACCGCCTGTCGCGTTGACCGATCTGTCAGTTTATTATTATTATTACTTAATGTAAAATGTGAGCAATAAAGAATTTGAATCCTTCCTTACATCGTCCTCGTAAAGCAAACTTAATGAAGATCTATGATGACATTACCTCGAAAGTCTAATTCCCAAAGGTCTCCTATGAGAAGCAACTACTAAATTCGATTATATCAATATATTGTAGCAGCTGTTATACCTCAAGCTTCAATATTCGCTGGATTATCTGACTAATGAATTCTAAGCTTGTATTACCATTTTGGAGATCCGGCGGATCCGTTGGTTACGAGAAGTGGCACTTTGCCGAAGGTGGGAGGACGATCTGGCGCATCACCCGTACGGAATTCGTACGACGAGTGCTCTGCGTCCGGTCCTAGAGCGTTAGATGCGTAGGAGGCGCAAACCTCTCACCTTCCGTCTGACGCAGGTGTTCACAGGGCATGGCTGCTTCGGGGACTACCTGTGTCGGACGGACACCCTGGGTACCGGAGGATGGTCTATAAAAAGATTCCCCGCGTTAAAAAAAAAGTATTACCATTTGCTCTCGTAGCATATATAGCATAGTCAATTTTAATCGACTTCAAAAAGTTTTTTTAAGTTGATGATTCCTTTTTATTTGCCAATCATGTGTGCTTTTCCCAGTTCTGACAATAGGATAAAATAGGCTTTTTTGGGTCGGTGCTCTTATGATTCGGAATGACTTGCAAAGAAAGTGTATGTTCTATTTGTATGTGTGTTCCTGTGCTCCGAAACCACTGTATCGATTTCAATGAAACTTTCAGTGAATCTTCATATTGACCTGGCGAGTAATCCTGTAAAGTTTAGTGACGATCGGAGCACTCCTCTTTTTGAACTATTAAACAAGTCATTCGTCGAACTTTTATTTCTGACATTAACTTGAGCCCGAAATGTTTTAGTATGAATGATAAGAATGATATTGTATTTACTTTAGGTTGTGTGTAGGTAATGATCTTCACCCGCTCGAGAAGAGAATGAATACGGAGAGAAATGAATAATTTAATATATCGTGAGAGTTAAATTAAATATTTAATGATGTAAGTTTATTATTTAAATAAAATAAAGCAAAATCTAGCCCGGAGAAGCGGGCTGGGTACGCTAGTATTCTATAATTAAATTTCGTAAATGTTACATAGCATGTTTAAGAAACGAAACGATAATCGTATATCTTATTGTTGCCCGGCTTTCAACGATTATATTATTAGCAAGTAATAAGGATAGAATCCTTGGTAACGACGCAATGAACGGCCACCATTAACACCTCAACAGTCTAGAGAGTTCTTAATTACACTTGTTTAATAGACACTTTTTGTGTATAGTTAAAATTAAATTCATGATAATAGGTTGAGGAAAAAGTTTCATCACGTTTTTTAAGAAAAATCAAAACATATTTTAATACAGTTTATTTAGATTTAACTAAAGTATCTAGGTATAAGGTACCTTTTTTTTGTAGACAATCTTTTTATAGACCATCCTTCGGTACCCTGGGTGGGCCCGGAGGGATGTGTGGGACTTGGCCTGGGCAGCCCATACCCACTAAACCTACCGCGAATGCCATCAGCCGTTATGAGCGGGGTGCCCCGGATCTGTCAGCGCAGGACACCCCAACGACCGGCCGGTCCCGGCAAAGACCGGACTTCATCCTCAAAGGGGACTTCTCCGGCAGAGAAGTCCCGACGACGCCGAAGCATGCTGGGGCCAGGTTCCCATCCTGGCCCAGCTTCGGATTACGGGGGCGGCCAGAGGAGGCGTCTGAAACCCTGCGCATCCCGACACGTCGTCTAGGGAGGGAGAGAGCCTCTGCGCTCCCTCCCTGACCCGCTCGTCAGCCTCCTTCTGGGACATGACCGTCTCACAGAAGGAGGCGACCGCCGTCCAAGACCTATCGCTCGAGACCATCGCAAGAGCGAGGCTCGGAAGCGACAGGTCTACTCCACCGATGGCGGATGCCAAGTCGTGACGCTGCGCTGCCCATTTTGGGCACACCTCCAGGGTGTGCTGGGCAGAGTCCACCGCAGCACCACAATCGTGACACCGCTCATCAGCCTCCCGAGGGTATAAGGTACCTGTCTGGTCTCATTTGGTCCAATTCTGACAATGGTATTCATGAGAAAATCATATAAGTCTTAAATACGCATCAAGTATGTTCGTAACAAATGGACGTATAACTCTATATCACGCGAACCGGTTTCGATGATTCATTTTTTTATTGGATAGGACGTACTTCAAGGCTAGTTTGATGAGATTTTGCTTTTGCCGTGATTATATTTCGTAATATTCCTACGATAATACATACATATAAAGAGGGCGTCCGCGCGTGACAGCGTTTGATTCGATTTGAAGTCGGTTTTTGATTTTGCTCGTAAATGTAGCTGTGTAATCAATAAATTAGATCAGAATAGAAGAGATTTGAATTGCATTCAACACTTGTAAATATACTTGTTACGTATATTTTGTTACACTTTTTTGTCACATATTGTGTTACCATTCGTTTCCATCGAATAAAAGCGTAATCATTCATTTATTCGAGTTCCCCTCTCTCTGTGTTATATGATAAGGAGTGACAATTCCGACATTTTTTGTTCAGGTATCAGAGTTCAAAAGGCCTTTTGTTGTACAGTACTTAAGTTGCATTTTATAAAAGAGAATTTATCTCTTCATAGTTGTGAGAGAACGTTTCTTGTGCAACACCAGTTTTAATTGACTTTGGAAGATATCGTGATATGATTTCACCGAATGGATGCCTCATTTGTGTGGACCAGCGTAAATGTAATGCTTTCTAATTTATTTTTCACTTTAAACGAACAATGTACGATGAATGAATGGTTGATTGATTGAATTTATAAATAAATATATGAATGTATGAATAAGTGAGTGAGCGAATTATTTAATGAATGAATATACTTTATTAATAATAATAATAATCGCCATGTGGGATGTGGATTCGACGATCATTGTCCCGATAGTCGTTTCTGCAAACGGTCTCATAGCGAAAAGTCTCGAACAACATCTTAAGAGACTTTCGCTAGATGGCTGGATCAAGGGTCAGATACAGAAGGCAGTACTCCTGGACACGGCACGCATCATCAGGAGGTTTCTCTCTATGTCGCCCTAACCGCCGGTTGCTTGAGCCCTGCTTCGTTGCCGGTGGCACACACTAGGTTAGGTTTTTATAATGTTTTTGTATGATATTTTTGTGTATTTTACTTTTTATATAAATATTATAAAAACTTAACCTAAGGATTCAAAATAAATAAAAAAATTATAATAATAAATAATAAATTTATTTATTCATCTTTCACAAATTTAAATGCACAGTTTACTTATACGTTAACAGTTTACGTAGATCTTAAATTTGTGAAAGACTGGTGTCTGAACTAGGGTACCCTGTAAGACAGATCACCAGCCCCCCACCATACTTATAATAGTTCTGTAATTTATTAATATTAACTTACGAATTAGCATGCAAGAAAGAAAGTGTGTGGTGTGTGTGTGAATGTGTGGTGGGTTTGTGTGGTGTATGCGTGGTGTGTGTGTAGTTCATGTATGTGTGTGTAGTGTGCTTTATATGTTATTTAATTTATGATGAGATTTTTAACAAATTTTCTGTGGTAGTATAGTAGAGCTTTAGTAGCCAAGGTATTGGTATTGGACAACTACATAAACAAAAACATCACAGAAATAAGCAATTTTTCTTTTTTTTTAATTTTTACGAAATGATTGCATACGTAATTAGAGGGCTTGTCGATAAAAGCGTTCCCCAGACATCTGTTCCAGTCTTCAACGGGGAGACCCTTGTGTCGAGTTACCTAATAGAGGTTCAGGCTAAGCGATCTAAGAGCTATGCCACCTCTCAATCCGGTGAAGTAGTAAAGGCCAGCTTCTCTGTGCCAACTGTGTTAGTTCGTCCAAAAAGAAAATCTGTTCCAGACAAGACAAGGATATTCATGTTTTTTTTTCCTTATTGTAGTAACAATCGGCCAGTTACCCGTGGCACTAGAAATGTGTGTAAATGGTTAAGCCTTTAAGGGAGAAACTTCTTTTCTTTTCTCCTCATTCTACTAGATTCGTATTCCTCATTGCTAAAAATCGTGATCGCCACGAATAATATAGTTAAATAAAAAGTTAATGTATTTTAATAAAAAAATATGTAAATGTAAATGTATACTGTTAGCGACAGTTGGTTTTTTTTTTTTTTTTTTATATGAAAAGTGGCAAACGAGCATACGGCTCACCTGATCTTAAGTGATCACCGTCGCCCATGAACATCCACAGCACCAGAGGAGCTGTAGGTGCGTTGCCGACCTTTGAGATAGGAATAGGCTCGTTTCTTGAAGGTCCCTAAATCGTAAACGTTCGGAAACACCGCTGGCGACAGTTGATTCCACAAGTTGACAGTGCGTGGGAGAAAGTTACGCGAAAAACGTACAGTCGTTGAACGCCAACCATCAAGATGGTGGCGGTGGAATTTGGAATTCTGCCGAGATGTGCGGTAATGGAAATCGGTAGCTGGGATGATTCCGAACAATTCCTCAGAACACTCCCCATGGTAAATGCGATACAGGATGCAAAGAGAACCGACATCTCTTCGCAGACTAAATATTATAATGTATAAAGTTGATGGACTGACTAATATAAAAGTACTTTAGTTCAGTCAACTAAAGTACGTTTATTGGTTGTCGGCAACCAAAGCCGTTTCCGCTTTCGTCTTTGAAAGAGATGCATAAATACTAGAAATTTAGGATAAAAAGAGGACTCTCTCTGTAGACAATCAGTTTACAGTTTAGAACAAGTGAGTTATGCTGGAGGAGAAGCCCTTTAAAATTGAATCTCTGAAACAAAGTCAGTAAGTCTTTAATAAATTACCTCTAAGGCTCTTGATGTATTGCTGTTAATAATATGATAAAATATAAAATATGTTGTGTGCGATGTTGAGCAAGGTCAGACTGCCTCAGCCCTGTAGTTCTGGGCTCTCAAGAATAAGACTACGGTATCCCCTGCCTGTCGTAGAAGGCGACTAAAAGGGGCCTCGGGTTCACTGGGCGACAAGGGTGGGGGCCTGAGTCGTCCACCAAAGTGGACCCGGGAAGAAGGCGACATCGGCTGGCCCGTGTCGCCTTGCGCTGCGAGGGCACAGGGGGGGAGGGAGTAACCTCCCCCCCCGGGACGTGCTCTCCTTGAGCACAGTGCAGAGGGGCTCCGGTGCGTTCCACTGGAGATCCCGGAGCCCCTCGTCATGCACCGAGGAAAGGGCCACCGGGGAGGTTTTAGTGGGTAAGAACCCCACATAACTGCCGCCTTCCCCCCAGAAGGCGGGGTATCTTTCTGAAGATTTCCTCCCCGTGAACAAAAAAAAAAAAAAAAGGTCAGACTGCCTCACAATACTTTATAGTATAACTTATAAGAAAAGTTTAATTTTATTGATTGATTCCATAGTGCCTAAAGTACATCGTCATTCACTTTTGAGTTTCAATTTCAACAAAAAAGTCCAAGCGGATCGAATGGAATTCAATTTCACGGGTGACATTGAAAAATTCTAATAAAAGTTGCATAGGCGGCGGTTGTATTCTGTCAGTATTGCGAGAATTTATTGCGCTTTCGCCGCACTTCGTCTGTGATTGAATTTTGAAGGCGGTCCTTGAAGGAATTTTGAAGGAATGCTCTGTTATACGAGAATTTTGTCACACTCGATGGTTTACAATTGAAATTTATCTCTGAACTTTCTAAGCATTTTAAAGTATATTTGTTTTCAAAAAAAGGTTTAGCTTTGTATTTTTTAATGAATGTGTATTTACAGTGCGTCAATAGCCTAATGGTTTAAGGTACGGTCTGCGAATCTTAAGGTCGTGGTTTCGAATCTACCATTCGACTATTGACGTGAACCATCTCCTAGCACAAGCATAAGCTTAGTTGGAATGGTTAACAAGAATGTTAGTAATATTTATGAAAAAAAAAGAAATATTGCTAACTTTGAAAAAAAAAACAAAAAAAATTCTTTCGAGAAGGGAAGACTTAGGGAGAAGAAAATCTGCGGATCGTGTTTCAGTAATTGTGGTGAAAACAGCTAAGGCTAGACTCCTAGACCTCGACAAGAAGAAATATTAAGTGCTTTCCGATCTTACGGTTGGATCGTTTTATTATGGTTGACAGATTATTTAGCTTTGTATTTTTAATGTATGTGCATTTACAGTGCGTCAATAGCATAATGGTTTAGGGTACGGTCTGCGAATCTTAAGGTCGTGGGTTCGAATCTACCAATCGACTATTGACGTGAACCATCTCCTAGCACAAGCATAAGCTTAGTTGGAATAGTTAACAAGAATATTAGTAATATTTATGAAAAAAATATTGCTAACTTTGGAAAAAACAAAAAAAAAAAAAGGTCAGACTGCCTCACAATACTTTATAGTATAACTTATAAGAAAAGTTTAATTTTATTGATTGATTCCATAGTGCCTAAAGTACATCGTCATTCACTTTTGAAATTTCAATTTCAACAAAAAAGTCCGGATCGAATGGAATTCAATTTCACGGGTGACATTGAAAAATTCTAATAAAAGTTGCATAGGCGGCGGTTGTATTCTGTCAGTATTGCGAGAATTTATTGCGCTTTCGCCGCACTTCGTCTGTGATTGAATTTTGAAGGCGGTCCTTGAAGGAATTTTGAAGGAATGCTCTGTTATATTTTGTCACGCTCGATGGTTTACAATTGAAATTTATCTCTGAACTTTCTAAGCATTTTAAAGTATATTTTTCTTCAAAGAAAGGTAGTACTCATTAGCTTTGTATTTTTTAATATTTGTGCATTTACAGTGCGTCAATAGCCTAATGGTTTAGGGTACGGTCTGCGAATCTTAAGGTCGTGGGTTTGAATCCACCATTCGACTATTGAAGCGAACCATCTCCTCGCACAAGCATAAGCTTAGTTGGAATGGTTAACAAGAATATTAGTAATATTTTTGAAAAAAATATTGCTAACTTTGGAAAAAACAAAAAATTCTTTCGAGAAGGGAAGACTTAGGGAGAAGAAAATCTGCGGATCGTGTTTCAGTAATTGTGATGAAAGCAGCTAAGGCTAGACTCCTAGACCTCGACAAGAAGAAATATTTAGTGCTTTTCGATCTTACGGTTAGATCGTTTTATTATGGTTGACAGATTATTTACCTTTAAGGCTTAGCAAAATGGATTTATTGGTGATATTTGATTTTTTTTCGAATTCCACATTCAACTACATAAATGCAATGTTGTTAAAATTTTAGTAATATCACTTATATGGTTATTAAGAATATTTTTTTCTTTGTTTGATTAAGAGTAATCATTTCTGTATCAAAACAATAAAGCTGTAAAAAAGGTACATAACGGTGCACGAATGTGGAAGAGAGAAAATAGGTCCCAATACTTCGTAATACAACTAGGATACTTCGTAAATAAAGATGGCGTTTCTTCTTCGTCGCTTGAGTCTTTACAGACTCGTCGTGGTTATCACGTATTAGGTATCAGTGACCCGCTTCACAAGCCGCCGCCACTCCTCCCTGTACGCTGCTTTTTTCGCACATTGATGCAAGGGTACGTCCATAGCCGTTCTTATCTGGTCGGTCCATCTCATAGGTGATCTTCCCCTAGGTCTGGTGCCCTCCACCTTACCCTGTACTACCAGGCGTTCGATGGATTCGTCATTACGCCTGCAGACATGACCAAAAAATGTCAGTATCCGAGCCCGAACAATGGAGGACAGACGCTGCTTGATGCCGAGTTCTTCAAGTATCGACTGGTTAGTTCGGAATGCAGTCCAAAGTATCCTCAGCATTCTTCTCCAGCACCACATCTCGAGCGCATCTATCCTCTGTTTCTCGCTCTCTCGTAGGGTCCATGTTTCAGAGGCGTACAAGAAAATGGAGAACACAAGTGATCTTACAAGCCGGGTTTTAGTTGCTTTGGTGATGTCACGATGTCATGTCAAGATGGCGTAGTTTGCGTTTAATGTTCATATTTGGCCTACGCAAATATGATCATGTATCTCATTTTCGCCTGAAGCTCAAGTGGTTGCCAATTCGCCTTCGCCGGAATGATCACGTTCTTTTTCTTCTACACGATGTGTTGTTCAATCCATCCTACCCTTCATATCTTAAGAAACGTTTTATGTTTCTACACGACTCACATTCACAATCTTTAAGATCATCGGAGAAAATGACCCTCAAAATGCTAGAGCATGCTACAAAATTTTTGAGCAAATCTTTCTCAGTGGAAGCAGTCCGACTTTGGAATGCTCTGCCACAAAGCATAAGATGCACAGAATGCTTGACAGCTTTTAAGAACCTAGTACATAGGCACCATCTATCTTTATAAATATATATATTTTTATACGGTATTTGTATGAATATATATATGTATATTGCTGTTTTGTATTAAAATAAATATAATCACAGACCCACTACAATATTTTTAGACGAAAGTTTCTGTCCATACAAAGGTTGTCTGGAAGAGATCGCTCTTAGCGATAAGATCGCCCATTGCGCATTCAATGACCTTGTCTAATGTGAAAATTGTAATTACTATTTCTGTGATGTATTTTGATTTAATTGTTGCGCAATAAAAATATTCATTCATTCATGTTTGATTTGATTTAATTTTTCTGGTAAATATACTTGCTATAGAATATCTGAAACGTAACCCATCTAACAAATTAGTAAAACATTACCTTCGCCTCAAATTTCCGGGCACAACAAAAAATAGTTTATGTGACAAACGATGCGGTTTACGGCCCTTGGATGTTTTGTAAATGTTCCACTGTTTTTGTCCTTTCGGCCCAACTTCAGTTCGATTTTCTCAATTGTACTTTTCATAGCTCTATATTGCTTCAGTATTGCAACTTCTGGTCCGTTTAGTTTTTCACAACCGTGAAGTGTTATTGTTAAAGTTACAACCGTTATATAGATATAATATATATGTCCCACTGCTGGGCACAGGCCTTCTCTGTAAAGAGAGTATAAGGGCATAGTCCACCACGCGGCCCTAGTGCGGATTGGTAGACTTCACATGCCTTAGAAAAATTTTTTAAGACATGTAGGTTTCCTCACGATGTTTTCCTTCACCGCCGAGCGCGTGGTTAATCAGCACATAAAATTGCAAATTTATTGGTGCCGGCACCGGGGATCGAACTCGGGTTGCTAGCGTACTATGCAACAAAAGCCAACCGCCCGGACACTGAGCTACCACAGCTCTGTTAGCGAGTCGGCGAAGTGTTATTGTAATTAATTTTTATTAATATATACAGAGTTATTGGTAATTTAAAATCCGTTACGAGGTGAACGGGGACTATTTGCGATAATTTTAACCCCTATATGCATTATTCAAAAGTGAACCATTTTTGAGTTATCATGTTTTTTTAGCTTAAGTCAAAAACGCAAAATCAAAAATTTATTAAAAAACCGCTTTTTAAAATTATCGCACTAAGTAAAGTTTACACTCCCGAAAATGAAGACAGATGATAGTATTAACAACACCTTTGAGGGTGGGGCGGAAAAAAAATCGATCCTCATTAAAAAAAAAATCATATTTTTAAAACGTTTTATTAGCATTGTTTGAGCTCCATCGTGTAAGTACAGCTAAATGAAACGATAGATTAAAAAAATGCATAACTTTAGTAAAAAATAACCAGCAATGAAACACACAGTTAAAAACAGCTGATGCACGGGTCAAAGACCGCTGGCCGCGTCGGGTTCGGGTCGGCACCGCGCGATTACCACTGTGCTAGTCTACCTAGCCGCTTTCTTTCCAATTCAGAAGAAAGAAGTTCCAGTTTCGATTCCCGCTAAAAAAAAAATTACTTGAATGAAATTTTTAAAAGGATAGATTCATACTTTTAATCCATACTGTAATTGTTTATTTTTCTTAGTCATTTAGTTATGTACGATCTATTCAGATCAGTTCAGTTGTTAAGTTATTCAAAAAATGAATGTATGTAACAGCTTACCGATCTAAATTGTCAGTGGCGCTATGTTTTTTTTATGTTTTATTTAAAATGAAACTAACAAGTGTATCATTGTATCATGAATTAGGGTAACACGTTAATACATAACTAGTATTATGTATACAAAACAAGTGACAAGCGTTAATAGCATAGCATTTAACCGATTCAAACACCTGAGCGTAGTATTGATTGTAAAGCTCGGCGGTGATTCCAATCAGACCCTGTCAATCAGGCTTTGGTGTAAAAACAAATAAGTGTCAGTTAGAGTGATGACATTAAACCCGGACTGCTTTACGTTTAATAGCATTTTGTATGCGTTAAATGCTTTTCGTTTCAAGCAACAACTTCTAACTACCGCCTTAACTAGGCGTTCAACGCTGTCAGTGGTCGATCAGCGAATAAGATCGTATATTATTTAATATTATAATAATAAGGTATGCCACATATCTATAAAAATACAGCCCTGTTAATCTAGACCAAAAAATGACCCTTTGTCGTCCGCTTAGGTGGACCCGGGAAGAAGGCGACATCGGCTGGCCCGTGTAGCCTTGCACTATGAGGGCACAGGGAGGGAGTAACCGCCCCCCCCCCCCGGGACGTGCTCTCCTTGAGCACAGTGCAGAGGGGCTCCGGTGCGTTCCACTGGAGATCCCGGAGCCCCTCGTCATGCACCGAGGAAAGGGCCACCGGGGAGGTTTTAGTGGGTAAAAACCCCACATAACAGCCGCCTTCCCCCCAGAAGGCGGGGTATCTTTTTGAAGATTTCCTCCCCGTTAACAAAAAAAAAAACAAAAAATGGCACTATTGCAGTGATGCATAAAATTATATCTTCTTGAAGTTTATTTCTCTGAAACGGTGGCTCGTAGGAAAAAAGTATTGATATATTTTTAAAGACAATCGTATGGTCTACAATTTTGACTCGGTTAATTTTTTGACAAAACTTACCATTTTGCTAAAATAGATATATTTTGTAGCAATAATGGCTTAAGATATAATAGAATTTTCACAGAAACAGAGAAATTTGTTAATTGGAATTAAATTAACGTATGTGATGCGTCATATGAATCATGATTTGTGTCGGTTTCGTCGTTTTAATACATCAAAGTAAAGCAAGTCAAAATTATAACAACATTGTGGTATTTCCAATTAACATCTGGATTTGTAAAACAGCTAAGTTTAGAGTACATTGTACCTGGTATGTTAGATAAACAGATATTACAAGCTACCTTATATAATGGTTAAATCCAACTTTTGATTCGGTAGATAGGCGGCCTAAGAGACTACCTACCACCTCCCATCGCCTCACCAACCTCGCGGTTATATGGGCCGAACCGCGGTACGCGTGGTCTGGCCGTGCGGCCCCACACGCACCTTCTTGACTCCCTACAAGTTCTTTATCAGGGCCTTTCTCCACCATTCGGAGCTCAACCCCTTAACCACTCTACGGCACGCAACATAATAGCTCGCTCGATGGCGCCAGACGACTTTTTAACGGGTCCTTCGTTTATGCCAGGCGTGTGCAAATTCCCTGAAATTGAGGAAGTTTCCCTCCGAGGAGACCAGATCGCGGAAGTAGACCGGACCCGGACACGTACGTGTCAGACCGTTCAGTAGCCTAGCGCGCAAATTATCATGCCTAAGAGGCTAATTGGTGATGCAGCTAAAACCAATCTGCTGTCTTAAGTAGATACAAATACATTTTTATTGATAACTAGAGTACCCAGCCCGCTTCGCCGGGCTAGATTTTCATGAAAAATTTAATTTAACTTTTACAGTATCGGTGGCTTGTTGTTTCTAATATTTTCAATATTTCATTATAAAATATAAACTTTATACGTTTAATTATTATTTATTTTATTATTTTTTTTTATTTTTAGACTTAATAATATATTTATTTATGATTTTTTTTCATGTATTATTTTAATGTATAAAATATATTTTAATCTCATAACTGTTTTATTCATGTATCATATTTATTATACTCTTATTGTCTGTATAAATTCCATATAAAAGTAGTATTGCGCGCGCACGTCTTTAGGTAGTCCCGGGCACCGCTGAAAATCAGCGCTGTCGCATCTATGCGACAGCATATGCTGAGACGGTGTCCAATATTGGCATCATATGATATGTACTATTTGTCCGTGTAACTTTAACTGTATTTTATTTATTTTTCATTCTTTTTTAATGTGTGTTATTTTTTATCTGTAATGTGTTTGTGTTTTATGATGCCAATAAATAATTGTCTATGTCTATGTCAATTTATTAAATTATTCATTTCTCTCCGTATTCATTGTCTTCTCGATCGGGTGAAGATTATTATCTACACTCATGTATCAGTAAATATATCAGAAAATACAATATCATTCTTATAACACATAATATATGACATAAATATACATAACGCATGTGTCAATTCAAAAACAATAGAATATCATCATAGTAAATAAAATCTGTATTTGACAGTTCACACAGAGGAGTGCTCCAATCGTCATCAAACTCACACGTTACAGGATCAATCATTGATTCCCTGAAAGTATGTGGATGGATTAATGTGTAATTTTATGTTTGTATGGAGGGTTTTTTGTATGACACCAGTAGTAGATTGTATACTATATTAGATATAAATAGTATATTGGATTATATACCACTGAAACTAAATTATTAATTAATAAGAGCCTTAGGTTTATAACAACTGACATGACAGTAGAATGCCAAACGGCTTAGGAATATTGTAAGCAATTTAGTGCCAAATATACTATATACTGCATGTGTTATGTAATGCTATGTAGAGAATATTATGTCCAAGGCAGGTATATTTGCGAAACTCAATTTTGTATAAGGGACTTGGACTCAATACCTTTCATATTGAAGACGTGAGCGGAATGTGTTATGGTTGACATTTTAGGCATTGTGTGGTAGTTTCATATCATGACGATCTAGTATAATAGTTATACATACCTGTATCATATACGTATTTGTTGCATGAAACGTTAGGAAACAATTGTAAAACAAAAACAGTCTTTTAATCGAATCAACCGTTAAACGCGATTTCGCGCGGACGGCCTCTTTATATTTCAGAATTAACGTAGAAATATTACGAAATAGAATCAATCATTAACTAATCAAAATCTCATCAAACGACCTGTGAAGTACATCCTTTCTAATAAAAATATAGTCATCGAGATCACGAGCTTAAGATTCATAAAAAAATCGGGTTGTTTGTTAAAAATTCAAGCACTAATGCACGTCGCACATTGTGAGGAAAACTACATATGTTAGATTTTTTTTTAAGACACGTCATATCCGTACTACGGCCACGTGGCCGACTATGTCTGTAATCTGTATGTAACCGACTATAATCTGTGTACATGCTGTATTGGCGATATCCAGACACACAGTCAGCTGTGTCTATTACACAGATGACTGTGACGACGCCACAGGAAGAGTGGTGACAAGCGCAATGGCCGCATCAAAACAGAAAATTATAGATCACAACTTAAAAATGGCCATGAGAAACAGGGACGCAGCGGTCGCAGAGAAACTTATTACAATGCAACGGGGCGTCTTCGACGCGTGAACCAAATCAATTCTCCAACACCACCCTTATTAAAAAAAACCAAAGTAACCAATTCAAGAACATTATAAAAGAGCACGGACACAAATCTGTGGTTGCGCTTAATTGAAAAAAAAATCTGTGTGCATAGGTCTGTGCCCAACAGTGGAAACGCTTAGCCATTAAGTTAGCCAGACATATTAAAAAGTCCAATATGGCAAGAAAAAAATGACAAGGCATAAATTTCATTTCAATGATGTTTATTTAATAATTAGCAAGGCTACCATTATGGTTCTCTAATATGATCGTAGGCTAAACGCACATGAACTAAGTTCGTTCTGTTAATCATAAAGCACTTTATGTCCTTTTAGATTCCGAAACCTGAACAAAAATGTCTGAATTGAAGATGACTGATAATCGTTCAGCGAAGATAGGAACTCGCATAAACGAATTCCGAGAATTATTATGCTTCTATTCAATTGAATCGAATATCGCTGAAGACGACGTGCGACGATTTAAATATTACGACCCTTGATGTGAATTCTAGATTTCATATTTAGAATTCACAATTTTATTTAAATATAGGAATAAATACTGACAAATATAACAAGTTACTTGACTGTGACTATAATTTTTAACTGACTTCAAAAAAGAAGGTTCTCAATTTGTCTGCCTGTTTTATTTATGTTTGTTACCTCATAAATTTGATGGAACGATCGGGTTTTTTGTATGACACCTGTAGTAGATTGGATACTATACTATTAGATTATAAATAGTATATTGGATTATATACCATTGAAACTAAATTATTATTATTAATAAGAACCTTAGGTTTATAACAACCGACATGACAGTAGAATGCCAAACGTCTTAGGAATATTGTAAGCAATTTAGTGCCAAATATACTATATGCTGCGTGTGTTATGTAATGCTATGTCAAGAATATTATGTCCAAGGCAGGTATATTTGCGATCGGATAAGACCGCACCCAACCGGTGGCAGTAGCGGCTGCGCTGGCTGGGAAATCCAAATGGAAGGCGTTGGTCTTCTTTTGCGAGGCCGTAATGGTCCAGAAGGGGACCACCGTGAGAGGGTCGATCCCATTCGGAGATGGCGCAGACGGTCCGGTCTACCACTGCCACCGCAGCCCTGTAGTTATGGGCTCGCAGAATAAGCCTACGGTATCCCTTGCCTATCGTAGAAGGCGGCTAAAAGGGGTCTCGGGTTCACTGGGAGATTAGGGTGGGGCCTTTGTCCACCGAAGTGGACCCGGGAAGAAGGCGGCATCGGCTGGCCCGTGTTAGGGTCACCGGAAGAGTTTTAGTGGGTATGAACCCCACATAACCCCGCGTTCCTCTCAGAAGGCAGGGTATTTTGTTAAAGATTTCTCCCCCGTATGTCTATTGTCTATTATATGTCACTGAATTGACTAAAAATATGACTCTTATTGTAAAAATTACAGCACCAAAATTATACCAAGCTTAACAAATTTAAACAAAATTGTTTGTGCAAATAAATTATTCTAATGTAGGATAAATACGAGTATTTCCATGTCAAAAATACGGAGTGTACCTGAAAATTAATTCGTAGCAACTGACAAAGGATCAGAGATGGCGCAAAAAGCGTTTGATCTGGCCGTTAATGCTCGGTTGACATTAACAAATGGATCACTCCAGGTTAACGGGTCCGTTAGGTAAAGGATCAGTTAAATCCGCCGCTTGATCTTTATTCCTTTAACCGTTAGTACGAGTGAAACAGTACAATTTATTAAAAATATTTAAAAGTTAAAGTTACACCCTTTATTTATGTCCCCCTGCTGGGCACAGGCCTTCTCTGTAAAGAGAGTATAAGGGCATAGTCCGCCACGCGGCCTTAGTGCGGATTGGCAGACTTCACATGTCTTAGAAAAATTTTCTAAGACATGTAGGTTTCTTCACGATGTTTTCCTTGACCGCCGAGCGCGTGGTTAATCAGCACATAAAATTGCAACAACAAATTCATTGTTGCCGGCATCGGGGATCGAACTCGGGTTGCTAGCGTACTATGCAACTTGAGGCGACCGCACGGATACTGAGCTATCAACAAGTGTATTCACGTGTAAAAACAAAAATAGACTTAAAATGGAATATGAATATTACGAAATAGAATTACTCAGAGCCTTTTTTTTTGTTATCGGGGGAGGGAATCTTGAAAAAGACACCTCGTCTTCTGTCGCGTACATATCTAATGCAAATTTATTACATGGTTTTCTCATGGATGCCATTTCCAGAATTGGACCAACTGGAGTGAATAGGACTACACGCGAGGCACCAGCGTTAATATAAAATAAATAACAATCCAAATCGGTTCACCCAGTCTTATGAGCATAAAACATAAAACATGGAGTCGAATTGAGAACATCCTTCCGGTCGGTTAAAAACCTATATTTATTTTAGACGTGAAAACATTTTTCAGGAGAATATTTACCATCTTACATAATTAAATTTAGCAGCATATATAACATAGCAGCTACTAAGTACCTACGCTGCCGAATATTGTAAATAAATAAAGTGTTATATGTATAGGATTAATTACTATATAATTTATTGTATACTAGCGTCTCACAATATAATAAATAATTCATTTCTCTCCATATTCATTCTCTTCAATTCTCTTTTTAGGAAATCGGACCAGCCGTTTCGGAGCCTATAGGGAACAAACCCACGCACTGTCTGTTTTATATATCTATTGTTTTTTTTATACTTTCTAAGCAAGTGCTTGACTACGATCCCACCTGATGTTAAGTGAAAATGCAGTCCTGGATGGTAAGGCGCACTAGCTTAGTAAATGCCTATTCACTCTACTCTTGAAAATACCCACATTGTAATCGGAAGGAAAGACAGACGCGGGCAAACTATTCCAGTCCTTTGCTGTACGAAGAATGAAAGACGAAGTAAAACGCTTCGTTCGGGTTTGAGGGATGTTCACAACAAAAGGATGAAATCCTGCAGTGCGTCTAGAAGTCCGATGGTGGAAAGCGGATGGGGGAATTAGATCATGTAGTTCCTGAGCGCACTATCCAAAATGCAAACTGTAGAAAACCGAAAGGCTAGCTAATTTACGCCTGTGCTCAAGACTGTGCAGATTGGTTTCAGCTGCGTCACCAAATAGGGGAATAGGACTTGAGCTTTATAAAGTATAAAAAGCTCTCCCGCAGAGAAGTACGTTTGCACTTGTGTTATGTTATGTATAGTCGATAGATTTATGTGTGCTTTGGCCAATAAATTACTCTGGCAGTTTCGCGAAACAATTTATGTTGTAATCTAAATGAATCTATTTAGTAAATAAATAAAAAATTTACTTATTTTGAGTTAAACATGCATCTATCTCATATTATGTCCTCATATATGATTTACAATGCTGTAAATTGGTCTTTTGTTATAAGACATAATAAACAAATTTGTATTTTACTAATGAAAAGTCAATATGCTAATATAGCAAGACTTCTTTTTCCGTTCAAATATTAAATAAAGTTTCAAGCGCTCGAAGGCAACGGAAAATAATTTGGAAAGCTTTTATGTTTTCCAATTTTGGAGCGTAACAGATTTGGTATTTGATTAGAAATCAAATTTTCTTATTTATTGCTTTTCTTTCGCTCACAGTTTCTAATAATTTATTATTTTTAAACACAACCGTTTTTTTTTAAATTATTTAAGCAATTAAATGAATTATTTATTAAAGAAAAACTAGTAACATAAATAAATTTTGTGATAACCTAGTCGCTAAGCTAAGGTCCCCTTCGACTTGTACTAAAATCGGATCGGAAAGCTTACGCGTAACATAGTAACCGTCCAAGTCGAGGTTAACCTTCACGGGGGGGAACCTTTTGTCGAGTTACTCGTACTAGCGATAGAGGTTCAGTAGATAAATTAATGAACTACCCTCGGATATAAGGAATTGTATAACTAACAAAACATTAATAGTATATTAAAAGTTATTTAGGAACGCAAGATGGACGCTTTGACGTTAGTGACAAACCATTGCGGTTTATATAGCGTTAAGTTATATGTATATTTTTTTACTGTAAAATTTTATTTGAAATAAATTAAAAAAAAAATCCGGTGAATCAGTCAAGGCCCGCTTCTCTGGCCAATCTGTATTGTTCGTAATTAAAAAACAGGAGTTTATTTCTATGAAACGTCAGGTGGTATTATTTGGTTAAGTGGAGGTATAAAAAAAATCATAATTTAAGATTGTTTTCTACTTTTTTCAGTTTCATAAAAAAATCTCGTTAAGAAAATATCCTTCCGAAATATTTGACACGCCAATTTTCTTCCATGACAACTTTGCTTTTCAACTGTCACCGTAATAGCTATTCAGAGATTCATCTCCAACTTTTGTGGAAGCCAAAATTACTCGACTCCTTTGTTATAGGAAAAGGGGTCGGAAAGAAATCTGTTTTTCAATCAAATATACTTGAAAATTACAGAACCTACCATTTCATGAGAGTGAATGTTCTTGTCTCTTCTTAAAATGTTCTTTTCTCTTTGCCTTTTCTCTTTTACTTACTTTACTTTTGACCTACTTATAAAAAGTTGATAATTTTTCGCATTTTTTACAATAGTCAATATTATAAATGAAATGCAGTATTGAAATTTGATAGTTGATTCGTTTTGAGGAAAACAATATTTTCAATCGACTTCAAAAAAGGAGAAGGATATCAAATCGTCTTTATATATTTTACCTCATAACTTTCGACTGGCTTAACCGATTTTAATGATTCTATTTTTGTTTGAAAGACAGTCCTTGCCATGTGGACCTTTTTCAATTTGTTGGTTTGATAATGGTTGTTATGAGAAAACCATATAAGTCTTAAGCATTAAGTATGTGCGCGACAAATGAACGATGAACTCAATATCACGCCAACCGATACTTTGATGAAGGTTTGGTTAGGTTAGAACGGGATCGGGAGAGGGCCGATCCCGTTCGGAGATGGCGCAGGCGGGCCGGTGGCAGACCGGCCTGTCGTACAAGGCGACTAAAAGGGGCCTCGGGTTCACTGGGCGACAAGGGTGGGGGCCTGAGTCGTCCACCAAAGCGGACCCGGGAAGAAGGCGACATCGGCTGGCCCGTGTCGCCTTGCGCTGCGAGGGCACAGGGGGGGAGGGAGCAACCTCCCCCCCCGGGACGTGCTCTCCTTGAGCACAGTGCAGAGGGGCTCCGGTGCGTTCCACTGGAGATCACGGAGCCCCTCGTCATGCACCGAGGAAAGGGTCACCGGGGAGGTATTAGTGGGTAAGAACCCCACATAACCGCCGCCTTCCCCCCAGAAGGCTGGGTATCTTTCTGAAGATTTCCTCCCCGTCAACAAAAAAAAAGGTTTGGTTAGGTTCTGATTAATTCTATTGCGTAATATAATTCGGGAATAAAAATAGGGCGTCTGCGCATAATATCGTTAACGTTTGATTCAATTTGTGTCTGTGACAAGCCTATCTTGTCACATATAAGTCCTGACAAGCTTCGTGAAAAAGGGACAGCAATTGATCTGTTAATTTGTAGGATTAAAAGGACCTTAATGCTTATTTAACAACGAATAAGGATTGGTTCAAGTTGAAGTGGCAATGGGCAGGGCACATAGCGCGTATTTCGATTTTTTTTTCATAAATATTACTAACATTCTTGCTAACCATAATAAGCTTCAGCTTGTACTAGGAGATAGTTCACGTCAATAGTGGAAAGGCGGATTCGAATCTACGATCTTACGATTCGCAGCCCTTACCCTAAACCATTATGCTATTGACGATGGACAGATATGGCCAATGGAGCCGAAAAGTTCTCGATTGGACCACGTACCGGCAAGCGCAGCGTAGGACGTCCACTCGTAAAGTAGTCTGACGTCCTCACAAAGGCATCAGGATGCAAGCCGTTTACGACCAGTCCCTTTGGAAGTCATTACAGTTGAAACGATGATAATGAATGATGAAGGATTGGTAATTCAGTTTACCCTAATCTATTTACGCACGTTAAGAGAGAGTCGATAGTATATATTTTTATCTTTCCCATATATATTTACTAAATACATTAAGTTATAAGACAAGCAAATTAAGTAACAGTCTGCTTGCAATTTCTATCATAAAGTTGCTAAATAGCAAGCCAGTTTATGTGAAGACTTTGTCGCATTGGCGTACGCAATTCAAAAGTTTTCTTTGTGAACGATACTCTAGAGCTTTGAACTTTCCTCAAGTCATTTAAGCTCGTTAGTTATACCTAATTACGCAGGGTTATTGTATTATATATGTATTGTTGATTACATTTTTGAATAAGCATTAATAAAATTAGATTAGAAGAATAAAACTATATAGATATACTCGTATTAGGTGACGAATGAGTGAGTTGTCACTTGAATGAAATGAATTTTGTGTTTTGTATGAACTAAATTAAGTGATGTTAACTTTTGTTTATTTATTTTGAGACCTTATGTTAAGTTTTTATAATATTTATATAAAAAGTAAAATACAGAAATATATCATACAAAATACAAAAACATTATGCAAACCTTTTTTTTTTGTTGACGGGGAGGATATCTTCAGAATGATACCCCGCCTTCTGGGGGGAAGGCGGTGGTTATGTGGGGTTCTTAACAACTAAAACCTCCCGGTGGCCCTCTCCTCGGTGCATGACGAGGGGCTCCGGAACCTCAACGTGGAACGCACCGGAGCCCCTGAGAAATAAGAGCACTGAGCTCAAGGAGAGCACGTCCCGGGGGGAGGTTACTCCCTCCCCCCCTGTGCCCTCGCAGCGCAAGGTGACACGGGCCAGCCGATGTCGCGTTCTTCCCGGGTCCACTTTGGCGGACGCAGGCCCCCACCCTTGTCGCCCATTGAACCCGAGGCCCCTTTTAGTCGCCTTGTACGACAGGCAAGGGATACCGTAGTCTTATTCTTGAGAGCTCAGAACCACAGTGCTGATAATTATGAAAACATTATGAAAACATTATAAAAACATTATGAAAACATTATGAAAACCTAACCTAGTGTGTGCCACGGGCAACGGAGCAGGGTGGCAACCGGTGGTTAGGGCGAAATAGAGAGAAACCTCCGGGCGATGCGTGCCGTATCCGGAAGTACTGCCCTCTGTATCTGACCCTTGACCCAGCCATCTAGCGAAAGTCTCTTATGTTGATTGAGAGTTTTCGATATAAGACCTTTTGCAGGAACAACTATCGGGACAATGATCGTCGAATCGACATCCCACATGGCGGTCACCTCGTGAGCCAAGTCGAGGTACTTATTATTATTATTATTTTGATTAATAATATGTGTACATTACAGCATCGATTTGGTTAAGCTGTAATGGTGTTGTAATTTTTTCTAATAAATAAATAAAAAAAGTTACTTTTAAAGAAACATTCTGTTCTTTCGCAGAATACAAAAGCTAAGTCTTTGGTAGTTTTCCCATATCTAAATATGAATAAATATCATTGACTTCTTCGGATGTCAATGATAAAATGTATTTTCAACCGACTTCACAGAGAGGAGTTTCTCAAATCGTGTTCTATCGTATCTGTATTTTTTTTGTTTACTACCATATTACTTAAGACTGGATGAACCGGTTTTGATGATTCTTTTCTTATTTGAAAGCTGGCGCTTTCCGTGTGGTCCCATTTAAATTTGGTCCAATTCCGACATCCATGAGAAAACCAACTGATTGCGATGATTTATTTATTATTGGAAAGAATGTGCTTTAACTGTAGTTTAATGATAATTTCGTAATATTTTTACGATAATTTGGAAATACAACGAGGGCGTCCGCATGTAATAGCGTATAACGTTTGATTCGATTTGAAGTCGGTTTTTTTTTGTTCTGTATAAGATTTGATATATAACTAGCGTACCGAGCCCGCTTCACCGGCCGGCTAGATTTTGCTTTATTTTATTTAAACAATAAATTAACATCATTAAATATTTAACTTAACTCTCACAATATATTAAATTATTAATTTCTCTCCGTATTCATTTTCTTCTATTCTCTTGTCGAGCGGGTGAAGATCATTACCTACACCCATGTACATATCAGCAGGATCAGTAAACGGATACATTCGCCGCGCTAAAACATACCTTGAATACTTCAAAATATACTTTATTATACTTTAATATGGTTCATAATAACATAAATATACACAATGCATGTGTCAATACAAATTTAGATTATAATACAATAGAATATCATCATAGTAAATAAAAGCTGTATTTAACAGTTCAAAAATAGGAGTGCTCCGATCGTCACCAAACTTTACAGGATTACTCGGTCCAGATCAATCTGAAGATTCCCTGAAAGTTTCATTAAAATCGGTCGATTTTTTTTTTGACGAACTACACAGATTGGCCAGAGAAGCTGGCCTTGACTGCTTCACCGGATTGAGAGGTGGCAGAGCTCTTAGGTCGCTTAGCCTGAACCTCTATCGCTAGTAACTCGACACAAGGGTCCCCCCGGTGGGGGGTAACCTCGGCTTGGTCGGTTACTATGTTACGCGTAAGCATTCCGATCCGAGGGCGCCCGAGAGGGCCGAACCTCGACTCGGTCGGTTGCTATTTCACGGATAATCTAAGGGACATTCGAAAGCTAAACTAACTTTGAGTGCCACTTCGGGAAAATCGGTCGAGTAGTTTCGGATATATATAGATATCTGTAAACTTTCGTTTTATAATTATGTGGTGATTTATTAAAGTTTTAAAATTTCATCTTATTAATGAAGCAGCTCCAGACATGAGAAAAGAAGCGAAGTAAGTTTATCCATCTCTATAAAGCTTGATTTATTGCAGTTTCACTTTGTTTTTCTAGCCGACGTGGCCCACCTTTATTACTGTTTACTTAAGTTAAAGCTTGTTGGCCAACACTGTAATTAATCACATTGAATAGCTGTTAAACTTTTAGATAAAAGAGTAACTTGACGAGGTTTTATTATATCGTTGTGTTAAGAACTGTCGTAACTACTGGCTCGAAACATATAGGCATATGCCTCAAGTTGCATAGTAACTTCGAGCCTTGGTGCAGGCACCATTGAATTTAGTTAATTGCAATTGTTTGCGATTTACCATATGATACGGTGGTAAAGGAAATCATTGTGAGAAATCATCCTACATGTTTTAGAAAATTTTCTAGCAAATGTAGGACTATGCCCTTATACTCTCTTTACAGAGAAGGACTGTGGCCCGAAAATAAATCAAACAAAAGTATATTTACGAGCAAAAACAAAAACCAACTTCAAATTTAATCATATTTCAAACGTTATTACGCCCTCTTTATATTTCCGAATTATCGTAAAAATATTACCAACCAAAATTAATCAGAACCTAAGCAAACTTTTATCAAACTATCTTAAAGTTTCAAATATAAAATTAAAAATCGAAATTAGTTGGCGTGAGCTATTCGTCCATTTTTGGCGTAAATATTTAGCGCAATTTAATACTTACAAGGTTTTCTCATGGATGCCATTGTTAGAATTGGACCCAATCTAAATGGGACCACGTAACTTTAAAAAAAAAAACATCAAAATCGGTTTAGCCAGTCGAAAGTTATGTGATAACTAATATAAGATAAGATTTATTTATTTGCTGAAAACATGGTATCACTTTATTTTATACATATCGTTACAGACAGGCCGACATGTTTCGCTTATTATAATTATGCATACAAATTAAAATTTATTATAATTTTTAATATAATGTCAATGATTTGTGAATTATATAAGTCAATATTTAAGTCGTCGTTCCAGTCATAATACCTATTTTAAATCTACTACTATGAAATGACTATGAAAACAGACATTTTTAACAAAGAAATTCGGAAACGCTATAAATATTTAAAGCATTAAGCCATTTTTTTAGTCTTGTTTTAAATATTAATCTATTAACATTTTTAATTCTATCGGAACCTTATTATAATGCAGACAAATCAGTTCCTCCTCCTTTTTGAAGTCGGTTCTAAATACGAAAAACCCAAAAAATTTAGTCACTAAAAGAATGTAACAGAGAGGTAGACTCTGAGTATATTACATTGACTTGACACAAATTCACACGCTAGTTTCAAACGAGTCAACTTTTTCAAATGGAATTCCTATTTCAAACTCAGTTTTAACGATAAATTTTAAGTTAGAATAGAATATCACATTCGCTGGCCATTTATCACAAAAAAATAGTGGAATGCAATGCAATTTCACGGATGGCATTGAAAAATTCTGACAAAAGTTATATGGGCGGTGGCTGTATTTTGTCACCATAGCGGAAATGTTTAGCCATTTCCTGCAACCTATGATCGAATTTCAGAAGGCGTTCGTTCTATTTCATAATATACTAGCGTACCTAGCCCGCTTTGCTGGGGTAGATTTTGGTTTATTTCATTTAAACAATAAACTGACATCATTAAATATTTAATTTAACTCTCACGATATATTAAATTATTAATTTCTCTCCGTATTCATTCTCTTCTCAAGCGGGTGAAGATCATTACCTACACCCTTGTACATATCAGTAAATGGATACATTCGTGGCGCTATAGTTTACCTTGAATACTTCAAAATTCTTAATTATTATCTATAATATATTTGTACTACAATATGGTTCATAGTGACATAAATATGCACAACGCATGTGTCAATAAAAATTTGTGTTATAAAACAATAGAATATCATCATAGTAAATAAAAGTTGTATTCGACAGTTCAAAAGAGAAGTGCTCCGATCGTCACCAAACTTTAT